>CM070662.1:22098151-22298151 GCA_036346575.1 Dendrocalamus sinicus | reverse complement strand
TGACTGGTATATTTGATATGATTATTTTATGCTCTCAAAAACCTCAAATTGCTTATCTATCTAGACGGATGGTTCGGGGGGTATGGTGCAGTGGTGCACGAGAGTGTGGTTAGTGGTAGAACCGCCCAGATAACCCTAAGGACTGAATCTTGTCATGACTTTCTGTGTAAAACAAGTACAACCACAAGTCTATAAAGTACAACTTGCCTTAGTAGATTTACCGAACGCTGAAAGTCATCATCATCAGTGGAGGAGGTGAGGTAGTGCAAGCGGCTGACTGTGTGACGGCTTGAATAGAACACTCGCAGAGGGTGAAGTTTTCCGCGGCGCGCTAGCAATGTGGGTAGCTAGCTGCTAGCTGCATAGGGGAAGAACATCCCGCACAACTTGTGGGACCTGCCGCAAGCGGGATAAGCCCATATGGGTGAGATGATGGAATGGACGAAGTATTTTGAATGGTTATCATGATGGTTTACTCAACAGCACGACTAAGAAATCATGTAGGGCAACAAGCGGACTGTCTCTTGTGGGTAAGTGTGCAAACTCTGCAGAGTCAAAAACTATTCAAATAGCCATACCCATGGTTAAGGGTGGACATGAGAACTTAACCAGTTATAGTTCTATTTCAAAAAGTGGAGGGCAGTAGAAAGCCCTGTTTTGTATTGCCTTGGGTGTCGTCCCAGTGATAATGTAAGCGGCTATAACACTGAAGGTCTAGCATATGGTGCAGAAACCATATAACGGTGGATGGAATCTAGATCGCTATTATTATTACATGCTTTCACGCATTATGTTTTAGCTCAAACTGCTAGGTCTCAGGAAATTTATATGTATCATATTTAATAATAGTAATAATACTTCTTTTCTTACAAAATAAAATATAGGAAAGAATAAATAGAGTCGTAAGAAAAGAAGATGGATGTTTGTGGTAAATACACAAAGATGTTGGTGGGTTTCGTGTCAATCATCAAAAGGAAACGATAGTGTGAATTAAGGGAAAATAAATTGGAGGAGCCTAAATGAATAGATTGACTAGATGGAAGAATTAAATAATTTCTAGAGAATTAGGTAGTGTGAAAGTAATTGCTGGATTACGACACTGATAAATAATATAAATTCTTGGGAGATGTTGACCATAATGGAATAATAGAATATGACCGATTACTAGATGGGTCAATTGAATTTTTGGGAGTTTGTAGATATGATGACAACTATTGGAATATAAACTTGATCAATAATATTCCTGGTGGATGTATACTAGTGAATTAGTTAGAGATCGATAATGGAAAATAAGGTTGATTACTGTAAGAGCAAATTATGATTTTGGATCAATAACAGAAAGGATTGAATTGTTAGAAAGTCCTGATACAAATGATACCGGTGGATTTAAAAGTAATAATGTTGGATAATCATTAGAATTCAAAAGTGAAGAGTTGATGAATAGCAACTATAAGATTGGATTATTAGGGATTCAGAACACAAAAGATATCGATGTATCTAAAATAAAGGATACTAAATTTTCATTAGACTGAGGAACTAATTAAATTGGTAAATAACGAACCTGACATTGGATCTATAAATTTGCGGTGAAAATTGAGATTCATATGAGAATTGGTAACCCCGATTCGATTAAGAAAATTTTTAGACAATGCAATGGGAATTGTTTTGATTGGTGGACGCAAAGTAAAGACTTTGGATTTCCATTAGATTGTAGAGTTAACAGATTGGCATATAGTGGATTTGAGATTGGGAGTAGACAACCATATGAGATTTATTTACAAATTTATGGTGGAAGTTAGGATTTATGTGACAATCAGACACCCATGTCTGGATTAATGAAGTGGTGGGTGACAGTATAGATAGTGTATGATCGGTGGATCAAATAAATGATGGCACTCGCCATTTGGAGTTCTAGGTAGCAATCATACCATGATTAAATAATAATAAAATAATTTATGGCAAATAAAATAACCCGAGACTTCCCTTGATAAGCCATACATGTTATCTAATTGTATCCTGTGTATTGGCTCGCAGAGCACGATGGTTTGTGCTCACCCTCGCTCTCACAATTAATCCAGAATCTGGAGTCAGAGTGCTACGCTACAGCAATACTCTTGGTCATGATGGTGAAGAAGATGAAGATGTCGAGGACTAGGTCGCGTACCCCCAGTTGGCTGCCTGTGGGCACGTCCTGAGGGTCCCACTTGTATGCTTCATCTCCGCTGCTGCATTTTAATGATTCGGCCTAATCGGCCCATGAGTAAGTCTATTATTATATTTACGCTTCCGCATGATATGTATTTTGATGTTCAATACTGTATCTGTGAGCACTATCTACTGATTCAGGGAATAGTGCGGTGGAATCACAGAGGATGCCGGATTGTAAAATCTGGGTCTGACAGCAAGCAAGCCAAAGCGGGATGGCAAGGCCTATGGCCAGTAAGACTAATCCTGGTACAAGTATGGCAAGTAGGGGCACTGGTTGCGGATCTGTAAAGAGCCGCAGTATATCATCGATGCCTTCCAAGCCCAAAAGTAGAAGAATGGCAAAGGGCAGCATGAAACCCACTTTGCATCTGTTGAGAGGGAAAGTTCTGAGCAGCTGCCTACGCTGATGGAGGTTGAAATCATTCCGGCAGCAGTATCCCCTTTCGACCTAGCAGCAGCCACAACCATGATTTCTCTTAAAGTGCATATCACCCCCGAGAAAATAGCAGACGAAGTCTCTGATTTCTTAGCAGATTCAGTCTAATGCACAGAATGCATTTAGACTTTAATTGTCATTTACTTTTGTGTGAAAGAACAAGTTAAAACTTGCATGGATGGTACTAAGGCAATTTTATTTTCGTGTCATGGTTGGATGATATTTGAATAATTTATTCATTTATTTAGTTTATAATGGCATGATATGTTCGATATTGAAGTATTTTATTTATGTGTTGTTTGCCTTCTAATGCAAATTAATAAAATACCTTATATTAGAACATGTGTGGCGTCATATGGAGGAAGTGTGCTTAGCCGATAGCGGCATAACGAATACTATTACAATTCAGAAGAGCATAATATTAATGTAAAGAATTTCCCGAATTATGAAGATTTTGTGTGCCCTACATGTGCCACCGGGAAATTAATTACTAGACCTTCTACTTTGAAAGTGAAGGATGAAGTCCCTGCATTCCTGGAACGCATCCAAGGAGATATTTGAAGTCTCATACAGCCACTATCAGGGCCATTTAAATATTTCATGCTGCTCATTGATGCTTCCTTGAAATGGTCGCACGTATGTTTATTGTCTATGAGAAACCATACTTTCGCAAAACTGATCTCGTAGATAATACACATTAGAAATATTTTCTCTGATCATCACATAAAATCCATTAGAATGGACAACGCTGGAGAATTTACTTCAAAGGTATTTGATGATTATTGCATGATAATGGGAATTACAGTTGAGCATTCTGTACCACATGTCCACACCTAGAATGGACTAGCAGAGACATTAATTAAGAGAATTAAATTGTTTGCCTAACCTCTTTTGCAGAATTGTAATTTACCAGCTTATATGTTAGGGACACGCAGTCCTGCATGCAGCAAATCTCATCAACTTTAGACCATGGACTTACAACATCCATTCACCTATGCAACTAGCGCAAGGGTCAGCACTGAAAATTTCTCATCTTCGGAAGTTTGGATGCAACGTTTGTGTACCTATACCCCCTCCACAGCGTCTCTGAAAAACTGGGATATACGTTGGTTATGAGATAACATCCATAATCAGGTATTTAGAACCCATGACAGGAAATTTGTATACTGCTTGGTTCGCTGAAAAACTGGGATATACGTTCTCAACATTAGGGGGAGGAAATCAACCCCTTGATGAAAAATGTCGGGAAATTACATAGCAAGCCACGGGAATCCATGCACATGACCCGTGCACTAGTGAAGCAAATAAAAAAGTCCAGAAGATCATTAATTTGCAACCATTAGCAAATCAACTGTCTGACCACTTTAGTGATTTGAAGAGTGTGACCAAGACGCATGTGCCTACACGCAATGCACTAGAAGGTATCCCTAATCCCATCTAGAGGCCTCAGAATAAAAGGACGAGAACTCCGGTCCCTCGAATCCTAAGTAACCGGGGACGCCTGTTGAAGAAGGATAAGAAGAACTTGACACAGCCGATCACTGAAATTTCTCAGAACCAGAAGAGAAGCCAGTTGAGACTGCATCAGTATGACACCTTCAGAAAAGGGCATACCGAATCTAAACATCCCCATAGAAGGAGAAATCGGCATGGATGTGTGCGCACACATCGGAGCCGAAAAACTAAAGGGACTTGCCACCGCAATTGGAAGAAGCGATGAGCAAGGAGAAGCACCAGAAGAAGCAACCCATGATGAAATAGCTATAAATTATTTGCACTTATATATTTAGCAAACTGCACTAGATTGGACATTACATTTGCCGTAAACCTATTAGCAAGGCATAGTACAAAACCTACCAAAAGGCATTGATAGGAAATAAAGTACATTTTTCGATACCTACAAGGAAGTAAGGGCCTTGGATTATTCTACAGAAAGAATCAAGATTTGAACTTGACTGGCTATGCAGATGCTGGGTACCTGTCGGACTTACGTACCGCAAGGTCACAAACAGACTATGTATTGCTGTGTGGTGGAACTGCAATTTCATGGAAATCGTCTAAGCAAAGTCAGGCTATGATTTCATGGAAACAGGCTATGATTTCAACAAACCACTCAGAAATCATAGCACTGTACGAAGCCGCGCGAGACTGTGCTTGGCTCCGATGAATAATTCACTACATCCAGTAGTTTTGTGAGATGAATATTATGCAAGCTTCCACAATTATATATGAAGATAATGCAGCTTGTGTTGCACAAGTGCAGACGGACTACGTGAAGAGTCATCTCACAAAGCATATCAACCCCAAGTTCTTCTATGCTCATGAGTTGCAAAAGATGGACGAAATTAAGGTACTGCATACTAAGTCATATGAAAATCTTGCAAATTTATTCACTAAGTCACTTCCAGCATCTAGTTTTGAAAGATGCATACGAGGAATTGGAACAATGAGACTTAGAAAAGTGTAGAATTTAGGGGGAGAATTTTCTCAAACTCGTTATTAAAACTTGATCATGAAGATCGAGTACCCGAAGAATAAATCCTGAAGATTAAATGAAATTGGGTAGCTTGTACTCTTTTTTCCGTTGACAAGTTTTCCTGAAGTTTCTCGGTTAAGGTTTTTAATGAAGCAATTCGTGCAATGTAGCATAACATGTATCATGTACTCTTTCTCCAACTTTTTTCCACTGGGTTTTTATGGAGTTTTGATAAGGTATGAACGTATCGGATGAGTGTCCAAGGGGGAGTGTTAAGAAATCTAGGCCTGGGCTTCAAGCTTGATCCATAGTGGGCACCTCACCACTAAGTTATAAATAAGGAGTACGGTTGGCTATTTTGTACACAAAATCAGAAAAGAAAGGAATAAAGAAAGACCAGAAGTTCTCTATCTTTCTGTGTTTTTAATCTACTATTTTCTGTCTTCTGTGATTAATCTGATTTTACATAAGCAGAGAAATTAATCGAACTAGTCACCAACGATTGTTCCTCAACAATCCCCACATGCCGCTCATGCACCATACACGCACATGACCATCGCGTTTGCATTTTTTTGCCAGTATTTATAGCAACCTATACGCACTGCATAGAAATGTCCCCGTTTTGTTTTATCGCTACTCGTTTCTTCAACGGACAAGTGGGATCCGGTCCCATGTGTCCGGTGAGAGTTTCTTTTGAAACATGGGGTCAAAACTCCAGCCCCATTTATATAAAAAAAGGAAAACGAGTTCATTACTATAGCATAAAGGTGTAAATCGAAAAATATTATTCGCTGTAAAGATGGTACTGAGTAATATTCGGGTCACATGTCAATGTCATTGATACATTGGATGCCCTTGGAAAAAAGATGCTCACTGGTGATCAAAGTGGCCACGGAGAAAACAAAATTATAAAAATAAAATTTTCCTATTATACTACAGTTGCATTCTGTGCACATATGCTACCTATGTGGGAGACAAAGCTAGATTTGACACTGGTACACACCGTATTTATAAAACAAGTTATATGCGCAACGTATTTGCAAAAATATCACTTCTGTCGTCCGGTGTATGGGTGGCAGCGCCGGGAAGACGACACGTGGCGACGCCACCGGCGGCAGGTGCCTGCAGCCCCTCCAGCAGATGGCATGCAGCCTGTCACTTGATGGGGGGATAGAAGGCAGGCCTGCCTTCCGGAGAGGGGGTGGCAGGTGATTAAGCCGGATTAGCTGATTTAATTACCTGCCCTAATTTTTTTATTTATTATTTATTTTAATTTTTAAATATACCAAATAAGGTTAAACATTTATGAAAATTTATGTACAGTCTTCTAACATAACATACTTCATACTATAATTTTTAGGTAATTTTATCCATTGTGAATATTGCTAAAAAATTCATAGAATTTTGATATTTATACAAGTTTTTATATATAGCAAACGAGCTCAAACAATTACGAAATTTTATGTGAAGCCTTCTAACATAGTCATAATAATTATATAATTTTTTTAAGAATTTTATGTGACCACAGAAATGCCAATCTCTCCATACTGTACTCTGTTGCCCGCTCCCTTCTTCGGACATATGTTAGCTTGACATACCAGCCCCCTCGCCCGCTCCCTCACTCGCATAAATGTTAGTCTAACCATGTCGCCCCGCTTTGCCTGCTCCATCGTGCACACGTATTTTACTTTTACCATGCTATCTCTTGTCGCCCGTGGTGGTGCATGTTGGCAACGCGTCCGTAATTTTCAATGGCAACGTACTGGATTCTCTTTTCACTCGTTTCAAATACAGAGCTCTCACAATCGCTCATCGCTTATCTAAACTATGTTTTGATTCTTGTAGGAAGAAGAACCTTCTGTGTCACACAGTAACATAGCATGGCAGACACCAAGGGGTCAGTCGGAGCGGTGTTGCTAAAGGAAGACCTCCTGGAAAGGAGGGAGGACTTCAGCCCTAACTATCACTTGATTCTAAACAGGGGGCTCAACTGGTATGGCCGAAATACAGACACAGAGAGGACGTGTTAGTGCGGGTCGTCGAAGGCCATTTCGATGGCGGGTGAGGTTTCTTCCGATGTCCACACTTTGTGGTACAATTAGCCAATAGTTTATTTTCTCTTACTGCTAATAGAGCTTTCAGTTAACCCTCCTTTCCAGCAGGTGGTGAAATGCGACTTCGTTCGCTGGATTGATCCTCCCTATGAACACTATGTTGTGAGGTACGTGGATACACTGTGGGAGCAAATATTAGAGATGGAGGTGCGAATTGACAATCTCAATGAGGAGAACAGTGACCTCCACAACAGATATAGTGCAAGAGGGGCGACGAGGAAGTCATCAATATAGGAAGTTCGTATGATCCCATATGCTATTGCGCGAACCCTAGCTGCATATGTGCGTGCTACTACAACAACGGCTAGCCACGTCCGAGGCGCCCCCCACTGCAACACTCTATGTGGGTACCACGAGGCATCTTCTACTCGTAGACACACAAAGAAACTTGTAGCATATAGCTCATGGTTATATTTAATCTCGTAAAGCATGTAACTCAATGGTATACAAGTCATTGCGATTGCTATTTTTTGAGTGGACTGTTCAAATGCTACGTCGCATGCATTAAGCTAGAGGGGTCGATATGCATTTAACAAATATTGTCAATTACATCTCAAATGGGTACAAATATGAATTAATGTGATACGCTAAAAGATATATGAGATTATGATATTAGGTGGAGACCGACGAACTCGATGCTGTTGGGGCAATCCTTCAATAAGTGACCGAAGGTCTTACATATTCTGCATTTCACTGTGTGGATAATGCACCGTGTCTACCGACGTCCCTTCGTAATTATCTTCAACTCCTTGTTGGGGACCCATTGCAACTTATCCGGTCAAAGATCTCTGTAGTTCATGTCCAAGCCGTAGGAGTGAAACTTTGCACTCCATGTACTGAAAAGGTGTTGCATGTCATAGTACATGCCTTGTACACATGTGAGCATGGCTTGTGTAGGAGCATCGGCTTGTTGCGGATGCATGTTGCCACATCACCCAGGATGCATGCCTGTTTCATTTCACCCCTAGTATGACTGTTCACATATTTTTGCCGAAGCCTGATCTCGTCCTTCCTTCGGAGGCCATCAATTACCCGGATGTCATGCATTCGAGCTTTCTCCATCTTTAGTTCCATTTGCCACTGCATGTTCTCAGACCATTTCTTGCCTTCGTCTATATGATGCCTGGCTAAGGTGGCTTTATTGACGAAATAACCGATAGTTCATGTCCATGTCTCCCCCACGATCACGGTGATAAGGAGGCATTGCATGCCTTTCAAGATGTTGTTGTACACCTTGGATATATTGGTCATCATAATCTCATACCTCGCACCATCCATGTCATAGAGAAGGGACCATTTCTCTAATTTAGGAGCATGCCAACAAATCCACTCGGAGAAACTTATGGTGCCACGAGGTTGCTCTCCTTCATAGTTCGCCTTTCTATCTCTTTCCAGATGGATTCAAAATTCTGGCTTTGGTTTTGCAGACACAATGCCTTGAACATCTTCACAACTTCTTGGCTATGGAATCGTGCGAACAAGTTAGATGCAAGATGCCTTATGCACCACCGGGTTCGCATGTTGTTCCACTGGTGAGGGGGTTCGGTCGCATGCTACATGGTGTTCAGCGTGGCCATCAACACAGCATTGCGATCCATGATGAAGCAAACATTGGTTCGGTCGCCATCCACCGCTTGCTTCATGTTCACCAGGAGCTAGAGCCAACTGGATGTGTTTTCACTTCCACAATAGCAAATGGCACTGGGAGAAGCTGGTCATTTGTATCGGCCGCCACCGCGGTGAGAATGGTTCTCTTGTAACTCCCTGTTAGGAAAGCATCCATCGTGAGCATAGGACGATAAAACTTGAAGCTGTCAATGGCCTGGACAAAAGCCCAGAATAGCCGGCCCAGTACGAAGCAGTTGGGCCCTCCGTCGGCATCTAGACGCTCAAGCTTGTTTACATATGTGCTAGTGTTTGGTTCAGCTATTTGGTGAAGCAATCTCGGTGCAAGGTTGTACATACACTCGATGACCTTATGCTTGCCTCATCGGACCTTACTGTAGCTAACTGGATAGTCAACCACATTGGCGACTTTTGACATGAGCATCTTCGGGGAGACAGAAATGTCTGCCGCAACTAGGTGGCTGGTGATGCTTGCCACATATGTCGAAGTCACGTTCTGATGATGGCGCAAGGGCTCGCTGAGCACGCATGTGTGGTCGATCATCGCCTTGATCGAGAAGGCCGAGCCAAAAATCTTGGCTCGTTGAGTGCTGACCTTAGCAGCCTTCCACTACGCACTTCACAACGTAATTGGCTGGGTTAGACCAGTACACTCGGTACACACGGTTGATAGATAAGGCGTACCATGCAATAGCTTGTTGTACAGCTGCCTTGCTAGAGAAGCGCTATCCAACTAACAGGGTGTCAGCTTGAAACCTCCACTGGGACCCTTTTTCTTGCAGCAGTACGAGAGAATGCACCACATCACTATCGAGTCTGGAGGACACATAGGGCACCTCTGATGACACAAATTCCCCCGAGTGGACTAGCCGTCTGCTGTGCATCGTCCTTGTTATCATCGAAGCCTAGGTCAGTGTCCTCGTCGAACTCCAACCCGAGCAGTGGTTCGGTAGATACTCGTGGTAGTCAATTCGAGCTAACTACCACATGACCACCCCGTCATTCCGCACGAAATCAGGGGTGAGTCTACCCTCCAATACAACACATTCAGTGGTATCATCTTGAAGCTCCGCTTGTCGTTCCCCGAGTGTCGAGGGGCCGAGCTCGTCAACGTTTTTCGACTCCCAGCACGTGAAACATAGGTACACCATTAGCCTCCCATAAATGGCTGCCTCAGGCTGGGAGGAAATTTGCATGTACTGACTCCATCTTTGTAGTGCCATTCACCTTCATGAGCTCCATGCGCGCCATTGGTGATCCTCGATGGCAAGTTTCATCGTCATTGCCTCGTGGCGAACTCCCTTTGGATGCAGCCGTAGCTCATGAATATTCATGACGCCGATTATCTCGGCTTGGAACACCTTGTATTGGCATGTTGATAGGTCTAACTCATTGGGTCCAGCCCGTACAAGCCCATCATCGTAGAACATTGTCAAGTGTTCAACGTCTACGCATCCTGAAGCCACAACAACCAGATCCGCAGTAAGCGTTACAACAAAAATGATTATATGCGTGTAACTATATACGAATAGTTCATTAATTACCGACAATTTAACTACCCATCTGGAAAAATTACCTGTCTTTCGGGAGAAGCAATCAGCACTACCGCGCCCTCCTACTGCACCCTTAATGAGCTATGCACTTACTTCTCAAAATAATTAGCACACACTCTTAATTTTGAGCGATGGCCGCAAGAATGAGCTTCTGCAATGAGCGACTGAAATGATCGATGACCAACTAGGACAGGTTCATATTTATGGCTGAGCACAAAGGGAACCCGGTGCACTTACCCCGCAAATTAAGGACTTCTTCTCGACGCGCAACACTTTGGGCGAGGGGGGATGGCATAGTAATATTGACAAATGTGGAGACGAGGGAGTGGCGGCGGTGGATGGCATATACATAACAACATCAGTGCGGATGAGGGAGCACGTGAGGCGGGACGACACAGGCATAGTGACAATTGTGCGAAGCACACAGTGGAAAAGAAAAGATAGCAGCAACGGGCCGACATATGTGCGAAGGACAGAGGTTACACACTTCAAAATATGCCTGAGCATCGCATATTGCTAATTATGATAAAATTATCATGAATTAATATGGTAAATTTGGAGCACATAAAATTCCTAAAAAATACACAATTTGGTTGACTGTGTTGAGAGACTCCATATAAAATTTTATAATTTTTGGAGCTTGTTTGCTATATGTAATGATTTCTACAAATATCAAAATCATATGAATTTTTGAGCAATATTCATACGGGATAAAATTGTAAAAAATTACACAATGAAGTCCGATGGGCACGGTATATATAGTAGATTTCCTATAAGTTAAATTCATGATTAAATTAACCTAAATAAACGTGATAAATTCAGACCACATAAAATTTCCAAAAAATTATACAATAATTATGACTATGTCGAGAGGCTTCACATAAAATTTTGTAATTTTTGTAGCTCATTTGCTATATGTAAAAACTTATAAAAATATCAAAATTCTATGAATTTTTTAGCAACATTCACAAGGGATAAAATTACCCAAAAATTATACTGTAAAGTACATTATGTCAAAAGGTTGTACATAAATATTTATAATTTTTTAACCTTGTTTGATGTATTTAAAAAGTCAAACAAACAGTAAATGAAAAAAATTAGGCCTGATAATTCAGCCAGCTAATTAGCCGGCTTAATCGCCCACTGCCCCCTCACTGGATGACAGGCTTGCCTATCGTCCCCCCACAGGGTGGCAGGCTGGTTGTCGTCTGTTGGCGGCGGTAGACGCTTGCCACTGGCGGCGTCGCCACGTGTCGGCTCGTCGGCGCTGCCGCTCGCACACGGAAAGGCAGAAGTGATATTTTTGTAAATATAGTGTGTATACGGCAAATTTTATAAATACGGATGTGTAACAATGCCAAATGCGTCTTTGTCTCCCTATATGGTACTAGTATAGTGCCCGTGCTAACGCCACGGCGGCATTTCAGGGATGCACATGAAAACAACCAAATGACGATATTTGTTTTTCATAGTTTAAGTTTCACGCAATTGTATATCACCATGTATATAATCTGAAAACACTCATGTATATCACCAAGAAGTTCGGTCATGAAATTACAAGCCTAGGCCAATTATAATGCATAACAAGGCAATAATAAGTCATGCCTCTTTGAACCATCTAATTTCGATTTGCTTAAGTAGGTCTTGGAGTTCTCGGGGATATTGTCTTTACATTCATTTTCACCGCTCTTCAAAATGTCCACCAAGAAATTCGTCCTCGATGAATGTGATCATTGTGCATGGCGGATAATAAGTTAACTTATTAATTTGCTATGTAGTCTACAAAATATACATAGAGAATATTATATGCTCACAGTGTTGATAACTGGTAATCTTACGCCATTCCACAACCACATGAAACTGTATACAAGGAAGCCTGACAGGTTGCTGCAGAAGAGCACGTGTTTAATTGTTATAGATAAATCAAATGATATTTGATAATAAAGATGAAACATATTATATGTTATTACCAGTCCGTAGTTTTTGGAACCCATGTTGGGAATTTACGACACCAGTAAAAAATATCGTCTTTCCACGCAGGATGTGCCAATTCCATGGCGAGTTTGAAATTATTGGCAATGTTATGTAATTTGTGTATATATGGCATGCATGGATCAGAACCCTTAAACATTCCATTTTTTGGATGAGGATCCATAATGGACACAGATTCAGTACCCATGTCTAGTATGTATAATGTGTAGTGCTTCATTTGACGGTATGGCAGTAGAACCTATAAACAAACACCGAGTCTATAAGTGACAAATGATAAAACACAAGTTTTTAAAGGAGTATATAGAACATATCTTACACCGCTGCAATGTGAAATATCGTACTCCATGTATAAAACTTGTAAAGGAGTATATAGAACATATAAAACACAAGTTTTTAAAGGAGTATAAACAACCAAATGATGATTTTTTTTTCATAGTTTAAGTTTCACGCAATTGTATATCACCATGTATATAATCTGTAAAAAATAAAACAAACAATCAGATTTATTAAGATTCACGTATGTAGCTGACAACAAAGTTAGTCACTACAAGCCGTCAAGCCCGTGCCTGCTCTAAAAAGAAACCAATGGCATCTGACACATGATGGTTGCCAAATCCATCTTCTATATTACAATTTGTGACCTATAACCAATAATCGGAAATGGATAATTTGCGCTGACCTGAGTGCAGAGCATCACACCAACAATAAAATCCTGACGCTCACTTGCCAAGGTCTGCTACACAATCTAGCCAACGCAATAGTTACCTTTTTGGACACAAAGTTCAGCATAAACCCAATGTCTACACACAAGCATTTTACAAATTACATGCTTTTACCTACGAATGTCGTGTAAGCTACTCTTATATAATTTGGTCTGAAGGACTACTTTACATTCTAGCAAAACCCAACAATGGAGCAATCATAATTCGTAATGATACAAACAGAAAGCCACGTCTCCAGTCATGCAATAGAATTAACCAAATGAATCAACCTTAGTCCGCAGAAATAACTTGAACACGACATAGATATATAGCAAGGGTTCTTTACTTAGCACGGCATGGTATCCTCAGTATACCAGAGTACCGCCAACTCTCTTAATATCACCAAAATCTTAATAAAAGCATCCTGGAATCACTTCCTAGCTTGCATAAACATTGAAACATCCATGAAAGAAAATGCAGATAGCTCTTAAAACCCTAGCTTTCCCACGCAGCAGCCGGTACCTCCCCTGCTCAGAACACAAGCTTGGTGCGGCGCCAGTGCCTGCGCTTCGCGTTGTACCTGAAACGACACAAACCAAAAACAGCAGCAGGACAAAATCAGCACACAAAAGCCTAAGCCGACTCGAGCAGAGGGGCAAGACGAGCGGGAGGTGGGGGTGGACGCCGCCATTACCTGATGGTGTTGTCGGTCCTCATGCGGATCCAGTAGGGGATGGGGCGGTTTTGGTTCCCATGCATTGCTACGGAAAACAAAGCTCTAGGTAAAAAAATATTCAGATAATATGTAGGACTTTCCAAGCAACCACTAACCAGTACAAACCACATCATCTGCAATCAGTAAGTTATATGTGTAATCCATAATGTACTAACACAAACTGCATTGTTTTGTATATATACATTTCAATTAATTGATCATTCCAGTAGACCATATTTCACATTGTCAGTACCACTTGCAAGGACATGCAAATCCAGTATTTCTACAATATTAATTATTATTATGGAGCCATTTACATATATGACATTCTAAGAGCGGAAAATTCAGAATTAATGCAAACATAAAAAGGAAGATGGTTGAACTTACTCCCATGGGTCATCGCCCAGAAGTAGGACCACGCATGAACTACCATCACAAGGCACATACAAAATCCCCACTGCTCTCAATGTCAATGTCTTCGATATCATTGATCGATATCAATGTCTTCAGGGCCCAGCAAGCTACCTGCCCAGGCACATCAGGCAGGCTACCTGCCCAGCAAGCTTCAGGGCATCGCCTGGTATCCGTGCCTCCTGAATGATCGCCATGACTTCCTCCAGGTTCTGTGACAGCGTGTTCATGTCTGCCAACTGCATGCTCCTTTGGTACTTATTATCAGTCATCTCACTTGGCAGGTTTTTTAGGAACCATGGATAGTTCTTGATCTCGGATGGCGACATCTTAAACATTTTTTTTGCAAGTTAAGACCACCATAGAAGGCTTAAGAGAAGAGTACGAGATGGCCACTGAAGCACAATACTAATTAAGTTAGGTACCACCTATGCTGTAAAGTATATACACAATATGAGATATAACAACTGTAGAAACATCCAAAATAACCTTGAACATATGAATTGTAAATTGCAAATACAATTTACATAAAACAGACTCCATATATGTTCCTTGCTCTAATGGGATAATGAGATATGCCATAATAGTAGGTTTACACAACTGCAATGATGGGGAACAAAAAAAATTGGCATACCTGGTGGAGAGATGGTCTTATCCAAGACAGCAGGAATTGTCATTTCTATAACAGGCCTTGTGGACGAGACACCTCTTGCAGCTTCCCTGTACACTAGATCAATTTCCTCCATGCTGAAGAGCAAGTAAAAGTTCCATATTTTGAAAGATAGTAAGGATTAAGTCTGACAAAGTGACTGTAGGACTTCACAAAAATAGTTCCATATAATAAAATAGGACGCCATACCATCTTGCTTTTTCCATCTGTTTTATCTTTCATGAGATCCTTGCAATCAAGCCTTGTCCTCATCAATGTGATCTATACACGCAAAGTCAATGCTCATTAGACATTATAGGCTGGCTGGAATGCAAGATAAAGATTTAGCAAGAACCAATTTACTCACCTTGATAAATACCTCTCACAAGTCAACTTCAAACACTGATCAAAACACAAAAGGAGCCATCGCTATAGAATGAAGAACTTATCGGAAACACTAACCAGGAAGCCTCCCCTCGGGTGGACATTGCTCAGTCTTTGTGACATCAACACGTCCATATTTCATTGGAATTTTCGGGCCACTTCTGGAAGGAGATTGACAATATATGAGTACATAGATAGATCATCTCGATCGCCTATCAAAATGGCCTAATAAGATACTTGAGCAGGGAAGAGAATTGAGACCTCAATTGCTGTAGCACTCGCCAACTGGAACAAATCTGCATAAGTGATACCTGGGTATTTGTCCTTGATTGGTTGAATAAACTTTAAAGCATTAATCAGACCTGTCAACAATCCAACCAAATCTGTTAGTTACTACTTTGCACTTTCGAAGGTACAAGGATTAAGGAAATTAGACTGTCAAGACGAGAGCAAGTACCAGCATTGGCTCCATGACTCAACTCAGCATCAAATCTTAAGCTTCCATCAGCTCCGCCTCTATGTGGCCACTCCTCGATATTCTTGTCATACGTACCAGAATCATGCCACCCCAGACGGACCTGAACATAATAGAAAGCATTAGCATCTGGATACAACAACTTTGACCACAGGGCCATGAGATGAACCTGCATCTGTACATAGTTGCACAATTACCACTATATTTTAGGATGGACCATTAAATAATGTGGCATTTGGCTACATGAAAACCTTCCATCATATACATTAAAATGCAAACTAAGAAGAGGGTTGACTGTCCTCACTTCTAAGGGCCAAAAATTGACAATGAAGAAGAGGTTTTAGCACATGCACTTGTCTAAGTGAACCAGTAAGGGGCTTAGGATGGAATGGATATTATAAGTGGGCACTATAACATAAAGCAAAGGAATTGTAACATCTACCTATACTCCGAGCGCGTCATCAACTTTGACTGGTTTGTAAAGCTCACCACAGTAACATGTGAAGTTCCAATTAGAAGACGAAACTAAAAATAACAAATCATGGACACAGAGCTACTACTACATAATTTCTACAAGAAAAATGCTTTCATGCAAAAGGAGGTAATGAATCGCTTTACAGTTGTTGCTACTTACATCAATGATGGGAGGCTGCCCCTTCAATCCAACCTTCAGACGGTCCTTCTTAATCTCGCGGACAACAAACCTTGATTTTGTTCCACGAGGAACAGAACGATGATGGTAACCTCGGCAACTGCTGTGTCCAGAATACTTCTCCAAATCAAGACCGTTACGGCATTTGGTTCTGTTTAATAAATCGAAATAAAATGAGAATCCCTTAGCCGACCTTCACAAGTACAATGAATTGAAATATAACCATCTTTGGACCAGTTGATGTGATGATGGCCCGATCTTCCGAGAGGTACTGATAAGTCGATTGTGGAGATCTCGACGTTGATGATCCAAAGGCTCCACCAAAACAGATTGAACCCCTCGCAATCACTACACCACTGCTCCGTTGGTTATCAACCGTGCGAACACGATTGACCTCGCCAAGAAGGCTATCTCCTGCAAGCGAATCGAGAACACAAGCAAGAGAGTACAAGATGCAATCTGAAATTGCGAATAAATATTAAGTTCACAAGTTGGGGTCTCGCAAACCGATGAACGGCGAAACTGTTCAAAGACAGATTAATCTAAGCAAAACCCAAGGAAAACTAAAGGGGTGCAGCCTCCTTAAATAGGGGAGGGGAAAGCCGCACTTATCTAATGACAAGGGATATGGTACTATTCGTGGTTACTATTCACGTGGCCGTGGTACTGTTCACGTGAACAGTACCGGCCCAAATAGCCCAAATTACAAGGCCCTCGGCCCACTTTGACTCGGACTGGAAAAGTGACGTGACTTTTTTTGCAGTTTCTGATCTGCTCGGATGGAGTTTGGAGGTGAGACCAGATCCATCTGAAAGTAGACTCCAAGAGCTTTCCAACGAGTACTCACGGGCCCTGAGAAGCCTTTTGGATCAAAAGTTATGGCCATTTGAAATTGACCTGACAGGCTGAATCCGAATTGATCTGGAGGCCGAATTGGATTCCAAAACCTGTCCAACTTGAACCCTTGCTTCAATTGG
The DNA here is from genome assembly GCA_036346575.1 of Dendrocalamus sinicus. Classification (NCBI taxonomy): domain Eukaryota; kingdom Viridiplantae; phylum Streptophyta; class Magnoliopsida; order Poales; family Poaceae; genus Dendrocalamus; species Dendrocalamus sinicus. The sequence continues at coordinate 22,280,782 of CM070662.1, read as the reverse complement.
TTCCAAAGTGATGTGATGCTACAAATAGATATATTTTCATCATTAGGAAGCATCATATTCTCATTTAAAATATGTTGAAGTTGAAGAAACGAATTCACCTTTAGTTCATTCTTGATATTGGCCGCTATGGTTGTACGTGTTGGTGGCATGGTCACATCATCCTCCCCTTCTTGATGGAAAACCGTCCTCGGTTTTAACATATGTGTAGTGTCACGTATTGCATGATCTTGATCATAAATCTTGGTACATGATAGCAAACGCAACAAACTCTCATGATGTAATATCATAAGTTCTTTATCAAATAAAGTAAAATCTCTTTGAAACGAGCTCACCTCATAATTTAAGTGATGCGTAGGAGCTCTAGTAATTGGAACAATAAGTATAGCAAATATGGTTGTATCCATAGGGTACATGTTCTTATCATCCTCCCCTTCTTGCAAATAAAGCCGTCCTCGGCTTTTGGTAAGCTGAAAATATGGTAACAAAGAAGCCAAGGTGTATGCATGGTATATGTATATATCATCCGTTTTAACAGTTCTTTGTTGTTGCACAATTAATGTTATAAAACAGCAGTGATCATAAAAGATCATTGTATTATTAACACAAGAGTAATCATATATGTTAATGAGCAATTCAAAATTTCTCACACAATAATTATTGCAACTTGTTTTGCAAATGTAAGTGAAGCATTTATGCAATTTAAATCTTTGACGTTGTAAACATGTAGTGGTTGCACATATGGGCAAAACTACAACTTTTGGAATCAAGCAAAGTTCATCCATATAATCATATCTCAATCGAACCATAGCAAATTCATCTAACAAGGGTGAAGAGGCTTGTCTGTTCTGCCATAATTCATCATCTTTATTCAGATTGTTCATACTAGATAGTGCAAAAAGCGATGAACACATAGGCATTGGACGAGTACTAAATTTTACTTCCCTCTCACATTGAACATGATTCACCATACAAGAATTGTTGTCCCAAACAGCAAGTTTCAATTCATCCACGTGATCGCAAGTTATGCATATTCGATATACAAGAAATTGATCTTCCACACCATAATCTCCAATCAAATTAAACTTATATCCAGGGGTGTAGGTACTAAATAAGAATTTCGAACATGTAAGTTCAGAAACTTTCTCCATAGCATGTGACAATTTTATAGGTAGATCCAACATGATGTAACACAATGAATTAGCAGGAGAAATTCTAGTCAAAACTTCTTTATGTGTTATTAATTCGACATGTGCAAAATTATGAGAATTTAAGTCAACGCAAGGAACATCAAAAGATTGCACTACAGCAGGTATATACTCACAAGATTGCTCTATGTCTTGTTGTAGCACCAAATCAGTACAGTGGCGATGATAGCACCATGTTCTTTATCTTTTTGGCTCTCCTCAGATGATGTAAGTGCATCCATTTCTTTATCTTCATTCTCAACCAATGGGGTTAGTGATTCAATCAGTTTATGCTCCTCTTCGACATGGTTCTCAACTGCAAGGTTAGCTGCAAGAGCATATTCATCCTCAACATCACTAGCACTTACATAACCACCATCTTCTGTCGCAATGTACGCCCGCTGACTTGTGCAATCGCTCATGACGTGACCCATCCCTTTACAACGGTGGCACACAATGCCCGTCGTACGGCCCGTGGAAGCAACCAATGAAGAGCTCTGTGCTGGTGCTTGCACACTAGTAGATTTGCTCGTCTCGGGTGCACGTGATGGTGGCGGCGGTGCTGCTGAACGCGCCCTACTCACAGAGGGGGCAGCAGCTCGACAAATAGGAGGTGGGGCTATCTTGGCTTGCCCAGGCATTAATCTCGATGTAGACGTACCTCCAAAGTTGCTCCTTGTCCTTTGTTGCCTACCCCGCAATTCTTTTCTGCAAGCATAGCAAGCTGGAACAAGCGGTTGAGAGTAGTAAAATCTTTATAATAAACAATGTCCTGAATTTCACGCCGTAAACCCCGTAAAACGACAAATCTTATCCTCCGTTTCCTCAACAACATTACAACGCAACATGCCTATTTGTAGTTCTTGATAATATTTCTCGTGATTTATTACCTTGGTCTAAGCGCTGCAATTTCTTATGCATTTCATGTTCAAAAGCATGAGGAACAAATCTAGCACGCATAGCTACCTTTAATTTATCCCATGTATTAGGTTGTAGCGCATGGTACCCAGTTCATTCCACGGATAATAGCAAAGTCCTTAAACTTACTAGTAGCTTGTCTAACTCTATGTTGTTCAGAACCAAGTGAGAATTAAACTTCGCTCAACTGTCATCTCCCAATCTAGATAAGTTTCAGCATCATAAGTACCCGCAAAAGATGGTATGGTAAATTTAACTTTAGCAAATGGTTTATCATTAACACGAGCATTGTGGTGCTGAAAATTAGTACCTTCCATACCATGACGATTTTGATGTAGGCGGTGTCGTGCATCTTGGGCAACAAATGCAGCTCCGAAGTCACAGTTTTGTCTCTCATTATCATCTCCCTCCTCGAGATCTTGGCCTGCATAGTGATCATACTCGCGTCCATTGTTTGGCAGCCGATTCACCATTCTTTCAAGGCGTGTAGTAAGTGCTGCAATACTCTCATTGATGGAATCGATGGAGCGCTGAAATGTATCTGTCGAAGCTTGAAGCTTCCTATCGATGTGTGGTTCATCCAAGAGCTTCATGAACTCTCCCTTTAAAATACACTCTTGATCATCAGACGACTCACCTGTCATGGTTAGTAGAAAACAAACGACAACACAAAGGTATTATCCCTATCAACTACTAGGTGGTGGAAGGTGGAATCACACATTCTCAAGCGTCTTACCACACTCTTACAAGTGTTCTTACCAATGCAGCAGTGGTACAACCGGTGGCTGGTTCGTGATACCATGTCGGCGTGGAGTACGATTGCAAGAGGGAACCTGTTCGATCAAGAGTAGGTGTAGCTTGGAAGGCACAATATGGTAGCAATGGAGAACAATCGGTTAATTTCAGAATTGCATAGAATTGAATTATAGTTCGTATCTAGCACTTAGCCTATGTTGCTGATCAACCAAGGATGGAAGAAGGCTAAAAACAAGTGTATGGCAATGTGTAGGAGTGGTAAAAACAAGATAATTCAATCCGATGCAATTTGGAATTGAAGAGCACAAGGATTGACCCAAAACTGAAAACTGAAGATTTCTGTCCACTGGACAATACGTCGGTATTTTGGCCGTAACTTTTTGTCCGTTGCCTTTTTTTCAATGATTCTTTTTTTCTCTGTTTTTTGACGGCTTTTTCTATAACTTTTGTTTTGGGGCCAAGTTCTGGAAACCGACCAAAAAATTCGCACAAAATTCACAAGTGCCGACTGTGGCAGATTCAATCTGGAATTTTAGGTCAACTTCCACCGCAGATATCTCTTAACTGCCTTGCTGGAATGACGTGAAATTTTACAGATAAATGGATAAAGGATTTTTGAATCTAATGGCGGTGGTCCCACTCAAAAATAATCTCGGAATCAAAAGATATGGCGTTTTTGGTGGCGGCTGCAGAGAAAGGAGAAATCAGCCGAAATTGGAAATTAGGGTTTGAGGTGGGGAATTTTTCTTTTGTTTGGATTTTTAATGGAACAAAGATATGACCAGCAACTAGACAATGCTATGACGGACACAAATTCAATTTAGCAAACCAAAACTAACAGATTGAAAGGCACAACGGGGTTTGGACAGCGGAATTAACTCTTTTTGTGGGGCAATTTTTTCTAGGCTATAGGAAATAAAACCAATCTACTAACTAGGGATACAAGAATTACCTCACGGGCAACCTGGCTCTGATACCAACTGATGTGATGATGGCCCGATCTTCCGAGAGGTACTGATAAGTCGATTGTGGAGATCTCGACGTTGATGATCCAAAGGCTCCGACCAAAACAGATTGAACCCCTCGCAATCACTACACCACTGCTCCGTTGGTTATCAACCGTGCCGAACACGATTGACCTCGCCAAGAAGGCTATCTCCTGCAAGCGAATCGAGAACACAAGCAAGAGAGTACAAGATGCAATCTGAAATTGCGAATAAATATTAAGTTCACAAGTTGGGGTCTCGCAAACCGATGAACGGCGAAACTGTTCAAAGACAGTTAATCTAAGCAAAACCAAGGAAAACTAAAGGGTGCAGCCTCCTTAAATAGGGAGGGAAAGCCGCACTTATCTAATGACAAGGGATATGGTACTATTCGTGGTTACTATTCACGTGGCCATGGTACTGTTCACGTGAACAGTACCGGCCCAAATAGCCCAAATTACAAGGCCCTCGGCCCACTTTGACTCGGACTGGAAAAGTGACGTGGCTTGTTTTGCAGTTTCTGATCTGCTCGGATGGAGTTTGGAGGTGAGACCAGATCCATCTGAAAGTAGACTCCAAGAGCTTTCCAACGAGTACTCACGGGCCCTGAGAAGCCTTTTGGATCAAAAGTTATGGCCATTTGAAATTGACCTGACAGGCTGAATCCGAATTGATCTGGAGGCCGAATTGGATTCCAAAACCTGTCCAACTTGAACCCTTGCTTCAATTGGTTCCAAAGTGATGTGATGCTACAAATAGATATATTTTCATCATTAGGTAGCATCATATTCTCATTTAAAATATGTTGAAGTTGAAGAAACGAATTCACCTTTAGTTCATTCTTGATATTGGCCGCTATGGTCGTACGTGTTGGTGGCATGGTCACATCATCCTCCCTTCTTGATGGAAAACCGTCCTCGGTTTTAACATATATGTAGTGTCACGTATTGCATGATCTTGATCATAAATCTTGGTACATGATAGCAAACGCAACAAACTCTCATGATGTAATATCATAAGTTCTTTATCAAATAAAGTAAAATCTCTTTGAAACGAGCTCACCTCATAATTTAAGTGATGCGTAGGAGCTCTAGTAATTGGAACAATAAGTATAGCAAATATGGTTGTATCCATAGGGTACATGTTCTTATCAGCAGTGATACCGATACATGAGGCACATGTTTAAATAGCAGCATAAGCTTCTAAAGGACCATGCAAAGATAGGGAAAGAATAAGGGAGATCCATACAATTCTAAAATATTGAACAAATTTATTCTACATTGAAACTGAAGTACAACATGTACAAGTCATCCAGTGTGAATTTATTCTATTGCTTTTACACCAATAATTATTACTACACATTTTGGTATATGCATGCACACATGCCAAAAAAATTGATTTGATTCACAAAAGTGGAACCATGTTTCTCATGAAAAAAGTAGTCATAATAAAAATGTAAAAGAAGATACTTACAAAGAAGAGAGCAAAGATTAAATGATTCACAAAGAAGAGAGCAAAGATTAAATGATTCATAGTATTTAGCGATGCTTCCAGAAGATCATGACAACAAAGCAACTATAAAATTAAATGTTGGACAAAATAAACAGGCCATCAAGATCCACCTTGCATGCTAAATGCTCAAGGATAAATGAAGGTGCAAATCAAAATTTAAAATCAATAAGACCAAAACATGTATCTCCCTCTTATGTAATGAATATAGTACTCTGGTTTTATCTATTCTATTCAAAGCTAAGGATGTCCCTAAAAGACAAAAGTCCATAAGTCTAGCAGGTTTCTAGTTTCACAACCAAGAAAGTTGAAAGCCACCATGACAGTTGAAAATTAAAGTGCCAAGGTAGCACCGCCATTGCTCACGCTCAAGTGAGGTAAACTGGGTAAAAGATGATCTACCTCTGACATGATGGCACTCAACCAAAAACAGCTGAACAGCCCTCCGACTTATCATCCCTGAGCAATTGGAACTACAACCTAATCCTAATATTCAAACAAGTCACCATACCAAGACCACGTGCCGCTACATCTGTGGCGGCCATTATAGGACTCTTCGCACTCTTAAACTCTGTTAGAACATAGTCCCTTTCAGCTTGAGCTTTATCACCATGTATAGATAACGCTGGCCATCCGTCCATTCTAAGTTGCCGAGTGATCTTATCACAGTCTTTTTTTGTTTGGAAAAATATCAAGATTTGGCTCCCATCCATTAGATCAGATAAGAGCTTTTCATGTCAGTTCTGTAATTGATAGACTATGAACAGTACAACTTTGAAATCAATTGATTAAACATACCTGGGATACTTTTCATGTTCTGAAATAACTTCCACAATTTGCTGTATGGAATGATTAGCTTTAAGTTCAGTGATCCTATGATTACCTGCATTACAATGGATGCATAATGTTAGTAACAGGACTAACGAAACAAACACAATGGAAGAACCACCAAAAGAATGAAAAATGATGACAACAGCATAAGCCATGTGCACCTTGTAAGGATTTTGCAGAAATTGCCTAGCTAGGGCCTCAACTTCTCTCGGCCATGTGGCACTCCAGTACAAGGTTTGCCTGTCTGGCCGGATCTATTGACAGCAAAAGCATTTAGTACCATGAACAAACATAGAAGCAAGGCTAAATCATCAGCACTAATATAAGCATTCCAACACAAACCATACCTGTGCCAGTATTTTTCGAATCTGTGGCTCAAAGCCCATATCTAGCATGCGGTCCGCCTCATCCAGGACAAGGTAGGTCACTCTACGTAGATTTGTGTGACCAGCTTCGAGCATATCAATAAGCCGACCAGGTGTTGCAATGACAATTTCAACTCCTAGAAGTACAGATAACAGATTTAGCTCTAAAAAAATCTCAAAATGAGTAGATAAAAGTGCCAAATACCTCTCCTAAGGTCACGTATTTGCGGACCCTTAGGTGCTCCGCCGTAGATACATGTGCTTCTAGTTCTTGAGTATGATCCAAATTTTGTAGATTCTTCCTGTATTTGAACAGCTAGTTCTCTTGTTGGAGCAAGGATCAAAACAATTGGGCCATCACCTTGCCCTACATCCATTGCAATCGTTAATAATTAGAATGGATTTGATCCATTAACAGTTGAACATACACGATACAACAGCAGGAACAAACCTAGTCGAGGCTGTGCACCAACATGAACCAACCCTGGGAGTAATATAAAACAAGCTACGCAGAGGTAGAGCAGGAGCGGCAGGAGGAGCGACGCGGCGGAGATGAGCTCACGCAGCGGGACTGGTGGTGACGGAGAGGTCGACGATTTCGGCGGCCGCAAAATCGGAGATCGGCCCCAATCTGAACCCTAGCCGCAGCGGCGGCGCAGAGTGTGGTTGGGAGCTCAAATCAGCGTATGGTGAGCGAGGAGACGAAGACATCGGAGAAGAGGAGGTGGTGGTGGAGGAGGAGAACAGGCGGCTGGGCGCTGCGGTGGCCGGCGTGACGGCGGCGCAGAGAAGGGGCAGGTGATCGCGGGCGAGGGACGGAGGGAGTGGGGATCAACCGATCGAGGGAAACGCGCCCGCGGCGTGGTTATCGGGAGAGGGGCGATGGGTAGGCGAGGCGTGGAGCGAGGGACGGGAGGCGGTGCGGGGTGGGAGGAGGGAGGAGGCGCGCGCGAGGTGGGAGGAGTAGGCGAGGCGGAGCGCGGATGAGGAGGGAGGAGGCGAGGCGGAGGAGGAGGGGAGGAGGCGGCGCGGAGGAGCGGAGGCGCGGGTGGAAGAGGAGGAGGAGGCGGCGCGAGAACGGGGAGGAGGGGAGGCGCGGGGATGAGGGGAGGCGGAGGGAGCGGAGGAGGCGGAGGGAGGGGGCAGTGCAGGTCGAGCGGGGGCGCGGGTGGAGGGGTACTGCAGATCCATTGAAGGATGACCGTCGGATATGGTTGAGTAAAGAGAGAGAATGGAGGAGAGTTAATCTGGTGCGCACGTTTTTATGATGGTGTATTTCTGGGTGCATATTGTGGTGTGGACGTAGTTAAGGTCATGACTGTAGAGCAGGTAATTGTTGGGTGGATGTAAAATAATTTGAACTGGTGGATTATTAGTTTAGATATATGGTCCGTATATTACGTACGGGCCTGTCGAGCGATATGCCTGCTTCATCTAATTATCAGTATATCAGATCTTAAATTCCGTACCTGCCAGCTAGCTATCGCATGTGGCTACGTCGTGTGTGATAAAGATGGATATCCGATCCATCTCGATCGGTAGTTAATAATTTTTGTTAGTGATGAGATGTGTCAACCTCTAACAACCACTAGATTAACACACGGTTTATCATGCATTTTGACGAGCACATCGATCTAAGGCTTAAACTCCTTGTTTTTTTTAAGCATGTTTGTGAACTTTCTCGATAAAAAATTCCTTGTAATCTGTACTTTTTTCTTTTTCCTTTTTCATCGTAGAATCCACCTAGTTTGCTTTCAGAAAAAAGTAGAACCGAGACATAAATACGCATCTTACCACTGGCAGAATGTATGAGCATCTCTTTTTTTAAAAATGTATAAGCATCACCATGCATCCGTCATTTAGCGGACTGGGGCTCGCTATATCGGCCTGAATCGTCGCTGAGAATTTGTCGGCTTTATCTGTTGGGCAGAGAACGTTGTTGGCTGCAGACTGGGCCTAATTTGTACATACTAACCCAAAATCTGGTCACCCAAACGAAAGACACGTTCTGCCAGCTATACATTAAAGGAAAAAAATCGCACTGTAGTAGTTTTTGAGTTTTGGCTTTTGTGTAGAGTATCTTTTTAAGGTGAGGTCTATAAATTGATTGTAGTAGATATTATAGCGACTTCATTTAGATTAGCCAAAATCGCACGCGAGTATCTCCATACTCTCTCCCACAAAAAACTAAAAGCCGTAGGCCGTAGTCCAAAAAAAAACATACCCAAAATTTAAGGCATGTTTGGATCACAGGGATTGAAAAACAAAGGAATAGAGAAATCATAGGAATTAAGGTGCCCTGTCTAGTGCAATCCTACAGGAAACAAAATTATATGAAATGTTCGGGATGACTGTTTCGAAAACTTCACAGACAAATACAGGAATTTAGAGAGGTAATTACACAATCCAACAATAACGCTTTTTAAAAAACTCTAATAGCATTAGGACATGTACAATAATATAGACAACTAATGTTAATAATACCTCTCCATATCATTTTATAGACACCACTAAAAACACTCCTGCAATTTGTCTGTTGAGTTGTGTAATATCCCAAAATTATTTGCAAAGAACAACAATGGGCTTAGGCCGGGTGGGCCACTAGTGTAGCCCACCTCGGGCCAAGTTCCCATAAAAGGGGAGGCACAGGAGGCCTCCGACCAAGCCCTAGCCCTAGCCCTAGCCCTAGCCGTCTACCATGGTAAGGAAAGGTCTGCCGCGGCATTGAAAGTTGCCTTCGCAGCAAGGGGTTCGCTACCATGTCATAAGGTTGCAGTGAAGGGAGGAGGAGAATTTTGGACGTTTCTAGCACTGTTGCTGCCGTTAATTCCAAAAATAGCCGCGCTGAAAATACAATTCCAAAAGTAGCCCCCAAACGACCGCACGACTAACGGGAAGGCGACACGTGGCATGTGGTGCGGTCGGGGAGCGCACCACTCGCCTGCTGTCATGTCAAGCCAAATGGTGCGGTGCCGCACCGCACCACTCGCCTAATGGTGCGGCACCACACCGCACCACTCGGGTTGCTCGCTGCCGTCCCGTCACAGCGCCGAAAGCCGCCCGTGGTGGCCTCTGCCTGAATGCGAGATTCTTTCCCGTGCTGCATTTGTTGATTTCGTGTCAAGACATGAGAACCGGCCCCTACATTCTTTCTTGCATGTGGCCGTTGTATGTTGTGCACTAAAAGGAGGACCTGCGTTTGGAAGCTCCAGCAACGCTTGCATTTGCGCTCCAGCCAAAGAAGCAGCAAGAGAGGGAGCAAGAGAGGGAGGAAGAGAGGCAGCAAGAGAGGCAGCAAGTGAAGGAAAGAAGAACGCATTTTTGCAGTAATTTTTGAAGGGATTTGAAGTTCTCGTAATTGTGAAAGTTATAGATTGTCTCGTGAGCTTCAAGAAAAGGTAAATATCATCTCCATGCGTTTAAGATGCTATTATAGTGATTAGCCTGTAATTAGCGTAAACGATCTCTATATGTCTATATTTTATGTAATTATCGTGTTGTATTCTATATTTTATGTGAAGAAATGTTGTTGTAATGTAAAATATTTGAAGTTATTTGTGGTCGTAGTATATTGCAAATTTTTTTTGATAAAATGTTTGTAGTTGTTGAGTACTGTAATTTATATTTTATGTGAATAGTTTTTGTACTGATGTTGTAACCAGTAATCTTGCTGTTTGTTAAGTGGATTATAACAACATTTAAATGATGTCATTGTACTGTTTGTATTAACATGTACTCATTCTTGTAACCAAAATCACTGAATAATACTAAATCTTGCTGTGCATGTTCATGAAAAAAAATCTATGTTAAAGTGTAATGCTGCATATATGAAGCATGGCACATTGTTGGGTAGTACTAGAAATGTAGAGGAAGTATTACTAGAAATGTAGAGGATGTAACAGATTGGCAAAAAAATGTAGTTATTTGATCGATGTAAGAAATCGTAAGTAAGAAATGATGAAAAATGAGTTGGTCGATTAGTGATTTAATTAGTAAAATAATAATACAAAATAGGAGGGAAATTACAAAAAAATGTAATTTGATTTGCAGTAAAATTTGAATACAATGAGAAGTTAAAAATAAAATAGACTATATGAAGTTGAAAAAATTGTAACATATGTAGCACAGAAGTAAGACTTGTAGAATAGAAATTGGAAAAAGTACATTACATTAGTAATTTGATTTATATAGAAATTTGTTAGCGCACTCCATAAATGGTACGCTTGTATGTGGTACGCAGTAGGTTATGTATGATGGTACAGTTGTTGCCTGTTATATTTACTAAGAGGGTTCAGTTTGGGCTTATGTTAGGTACGCCATGGGTGACATCCAAGACTTGTTCGTGTTATATGGAAGTGGTCTCGTATGGGACGGGCCGTATGGGGCAGACCTGAATAATTGTGACCGGACTGTGATCCGGGCACGCAATCTGAACACCATGAGCCTGTTGGAGCTACAGAGATGCGTGCGTTCCGCATTCGATCGGGACACCGCAAGGAACAAATTACGGATCGAGGCAGTGTATGTCACAGTTGGAGGTGCTGTAGGGGAGACAGTGTGGCAACTTATAAAGGTGACGAGCGACGCTTCATGGGCGAACTACATGGAGGTCGTGTGCAACCTAGACGCATTGATGTATGCCAGGCCAATGGTGTATGTTCAATTCGTGGAGAGGACAGAATCATCTGCCATGGGTGGCTCTGCTGGTGCTGGCGGAGATGCAGATCCTGCATTACTCTCGGCGGTCATGAAGATGCCGTGAAGGAGAAGGAGCCAATGAGTCAATGGGAGATGGGGACTGCGGAGGCGCGGACAATTTTCAGCCGAATGAAGGTGCGAGAGGTGGTGGGCCACGCGGGTTGATCACACGAGTACCTTGAGAACCAGCAGCGAAAGCGAGGAGGAGGAGGATGTGGAATCAGGCCCGATTCAGAGAGGAGGAAGAAGGGAACCTACAATGGAGGTGTGTTAGGTGGTATTGTAACCGCGGAGGGTGCGTACATCACGCGGATTGCAAACCCTTAAAACATACCAAATATCACTACCAGCAAACTCCACTCCACATTACATACATATTTTTTCAAACACCATTAACAACGTACCAAAATATTTCAATAATAAAAATCTACACAAAAATAATACATACATGTATTATCCGCTATAAATAACGAATTTTTCAAATAAACTTCATGGTTTTTTCATCTCCTATTCTATATTATAAATTTGCTCCACACTCTTACAAAATATATTACATGTATATGCATAATATTTATAATTACAAACATTTTATCTAACTATCTAATCAAAACATAAAAAACAAATTTACAATTTATTTTCCGCGCTGATCGGCAACCCAACCCTAGAATTGTAGCGGAGCACTGTAGCACCGAGTGGTGCGGTCGGGGACCGCACCACCCGGCAAATCGTGCGCCCATCCACCGCACCACCGGGCAAATCGTGCGCCCGTGCACCGCACGACCAAATGGTGCGGTCGGGGACCGCACCACTCTGGTGTGGTGCGCTCCCCGGCCGCACCACATGCCACGTGTCGCCTTCCCGTCAGTCGTGCGGTCGTTTGGGGGCTACTTTTGGAATTGTGTTTTCAGCGCGGCTATTTTTGGAATTAACGGCACCAACAGTGCTAGAAACGTCCAAATTTCGGAGGAGGAGGTAGTGGAGAGGGTTTCACATGGTTTCTTCATCGATTCTTCATCTATTTTGTGGGTAGCCATCCAAAACTGTTACCCTATCCTGTAGATTATGTTGTATATCGATTAATTTGGTAATTAGGTATAATTATCATCGTAGTTCATGCCGGTTTTGTGCGGTTTAGATCTTATCAGTTTTGGGGGAACTCAGAGCTAAAGATAATTTGTTTGTCTTTCCATAGAGCTAAAGAATGCGAAAATCTATTGAATAGATCAAAAGTTATGGTGATTTGAAATGGTCTGTCTCGCAGTGCATCGGCTATATGCGCAGTATTATTGTAGTGTCATTTTGGGCTCTTTACATGATTAATCTGAAATTTGTTTATGCTAGATAGTTGTAGATAATGTTTTTATCTTTCCATGGGGTACTTAAACACTTTGGTTAGATTGAAAGATATGAAATTTGTAAGTTCGTTGTCTGGTGAACCATAATGATTGGGCAGATTGCTGTAGATGGCTGAATTAGGGTTTTGGGTCTACATGAAGGATGTAGCACTACTACAGAAAAGGTCATCACAGACGGTTCGAAAACGTCATCACAGACGGTTTTGTGAACCGTCTGTATTTATGGGTCAGTGATAATCGAAGGTCATCACGCACGCTTTCGACCGCTCTGTGATTATCGCTATCACAGACGGTTTTGAGTAAAACCCGCTCGTGATAGTCGATAATCACGACGGTTTTGACTCAAAAATCGCGTGATAATAAGTATCACGACGGTTTTGAGTCAAAACCGCTCGTGATTATCAACTATCACGAGCGGGTTTTACTCAAAACCGCTCGTGATATTCCCTTCAACCCCTAAATATATTTCGCTTATTGGCTAGCCTCAAGAAATGCTAGCCATGCCCTTTGAAACAAGCAGATAATCACAGACATAAAACATATACAATTCACACATCTCATTTCATTTCAGATACATTTCACATCTCAATTCATTTCACAGACATAAAATATCCAATTGACAAGGCACTTCATTTCACAAACATAAAGCATCCATTTCGCAAATCAATTCATTGAATCGAAATAAAATATCCATTAACAAATAAACAATTGTAAAAGATCTACACTGCATTTGCACTTAGAATTACAATAAAAATCTTTCGGCAGATGGAACTCTCCATCCGATCTTACGACTTTACTCCACAAAACCAAATGAACTCTCCTCGAATTTTTGCAAAATCCACTGCTTTCAATGCAGATGTAGAGATGGGCGCACTTTGTCGATAGGAATATCAACGCGCACATATAAAACTTGACATGTATGAAATAAATGTGATAGATTGACAAACCTTAGGAGTGGAGATCTTGTTGGAATCGAGGAGTAGTCTCATATGGTGGCACACGTAGTATCCACACGTGTTGCCCGGCTGCTGCTGGTGGCACTTCAAAAATAGAATGTGTTAAATCAAGTGGCATTACTACTAAGTGTTGTATATGATTAATTAATGTGTAGCTAGCCAATACCCGAAAATTGCGATCATGTTTCAAGGGCTTGGCAGCTGTCGTCGAGCCACTTGTTTGTTGAACGTATGTGACGAACGACCTTCGTTATTCGAAAAAGTTAGATTAGTCATTCGGAAGGAAAGAAAGAGTACAATGTACAATGTACTTACCTATCGAGTATTTCGACGATAGCTGTGTACTTGGATTTGTTCTTACTTAGAGAATCAAGGTATATAGCCTTGTTCCATTTTGGTATAATTACAATTAAAATCCAATGGAAGTTCTCATTGTATGGCATAAGAACAAATTCCTTATCTTGGTGAGCCAGTAGTGCTTTTGTAATATAGTCCTCAACGAAGGATGCATTCTCGTTGATGGTATCAATGGCGACCAAGCGTGGGTCCAGGAAACCAATTGGTGATTTCGATGATCTAGCTTCGATCAGCATGAATATATATATATACACACAGAAAAGCAACAAATTATGACATATATCGATTACGTGAACAGAGATCGTGATTGTACAGACTTACGTCCAAAGATCGAACGAGTGAGGCGCCGAGAGCGTTGAGCGTGAAAACAGCAAATATATCGTCAAAGGTAACCGGGAAGACACATTCTTGAACTTCGTGCAAGAAATGTTCCGCTTGAATTTGACCGTGATACCGAGCGCCGTTACGCCTCGGTCTATTGGACTGCTCCATATACCAAATGTGGAATCTTTGGCAACCAAGTCCTAGCTTTGCGAGGTGCTCTTTCGAATATCATCGGCTCGCCTAGCACGAATTTGTGGGCCAATGGCGGTACGAGATATCGTCATCATCCTTCATCTTTGATTTGCCATGGCCATCGCCGATCATTGCAGTCGACTTCATGGTAGTCGATCGTAATGGTACAGCGGTGCAAGTTGCATTGGCGAGAATAGCACCCGTGGAGATAGCACCGCAGGTAGCTCGCCGCTTTCGCCGCCGTGGAGATGGCACCAGTGCATGTTGCCGTGGTTCGCATCGCACTTCGGTCCCGCCACCGGTGAAGAAGCCTCGAGGAGATGTCGCTTTTGGGCCACCGGATGAATGTTCCAATGGCTGTCCTAGAGTCACGATCTCGTCGTTGGGGGCTTCGTGAGCGTGACCACCTCAAAATTGACATACACACCATCCACATTAACTTTTGCGAAGCTCGACGCTAAAGCTTGACCGTGCACCATGGCCCCGATACTGCATTTAATATGCCCGCCCCAAGCAGCGTATAAGGGAATGGAGCCATATCTCACTTGGAGCCTGCACTTGAGGCTCCTACATAACGATACAAAATTAGCTACTCGAATAGGCCTATCAATGGAGCAAGCATTCGAGAGATAATAATTATTACCGGATGTCGTCAACAGGAAATTTGGCCTGGTTTGCGTCGGATTGACGCGCACTACTTGGATGGTTGTGCGGGCTAGCTAGCACGTGAGCGGCGAGAGCGCTCATCGACTTTCTCGTCTGCTTCGCACCTCATCTCTCGATTACATCAGCCATCCGAGCTAATAGCTCGCCTCTAAGAGATTCCTTGATCTCTTCTCGTAGCCAGCGCGCCACGCCGCTTTGTTTCTCTTCCTACGCCGATACATCCTCGAGTCATCTTGGAAACCATGTTTCCAAGGAACGTAAAGCCCAAGGCCTCTCAGACGACCCGGTGCTCCTTGTTTCCCAGGCCACGAGAGCATATCATTCTCCTTGTTCCTGGAATGATCCTGGTAGATTCAAAACTCAGCTCTTCCCGCAAGAGTACAAAATGTCATTTCAATTTGTACGGTTGTGGAGTAATTACAAGCTACGTAGTTCTATCGATATCTTACCAGCGCTGGGACACTTGCTGGTCTGCAGGTTTTCGAAAGGAGACGTCCCCCGATGTCGTTGTAGAAGACCTTGCTCTAATCCAATTTCGAGCGCGGTCATCCGGGATATTGGAAAACAGCGGGGCGATGTCCTGTGCAGCTGCCAGGTCATCCTCCTTCCTCCACTGCGGGATTTTACCCGCATACCCAGATGTGCCAAGTCTGTGGGGGTGTGTGTTTTTTGCCTGGAGGGCCTTGTGCGCCACACTTGTACTTTTGAAATCTTCGGACGTCTTCATCGCCTTGAACTCTTCCCATTGTGGTTCCAGGAATGGGTATTTATGAACAGGCATTTCGTCCATCTCCACGTATTTCCTGACAAGCGTGCTCTTGAAGTTCTTCCATGCTTTGCACGCCGCTTGGTAGGTTTGTCATTGCACGTGTAGGTGTTCTTCCGGGAACTCGAACGATGCCAAAATTTTGGTCCACACTCACGTTTCGAGTGTCGTGCACGTTCTTCCACGAATTGCATGTGATCTCAATTGCTTCGTGCTACTATTCCGACCATGGTTCGGAATGCGCTTACCGCTTTTGAGAAAGGGTAGGGACCCGGATCGCGCTACACGTGATGGTCCTGTCGCCCTCGTGCTTCTTTGATAGCCCTCTTCCTTGGCGCCTTGATGTTGGAGCG
The DNA here is from genome assembly GCA_036346575.1 of Dendrocalamus sinicus. Lineage (NCBI taxonomy): Eukaryota > Viridiplantae > Streptophyta > Magnoliopsida > Poales > Poaceae > Dendrocalamus > Dendrocalamus sinicus. The sequence goes on along the minus strand of CM070662.1, from coordinate 22,264,566 downwards.
ACGCCCGCGATGATGTTGAAGAATGTGTGGGTGACATGTTGCTCATTTTGTGGGTCTATTAAGATAAGATGAGAAAGTGATCATATTGAATTGGAAGAGAGGAGAGGAGTAGAGGAGGTGATGTGCCTATCTTAGCACCTACTTTAGTTGCTAATACTATAAACCAAATAGCAAGTCCCTAAACTAGTGTATCCGGTTCATTGAACGGGAACACTAGAGTATGTCACTGCTTTATTTGCTGTTTTTGGCTAGATACATGGAGCATTTGGGTGGAAAGATGAACTGTTTACAAAGCATGACTGCAAATTAAGCATAGCATAGCATCGAGGCACATCCGAGTGTGCCGTGTGTCTTGAGGAATGCCAAGAGCTGGTCTTCGATGTGGCATTCCTCAAGACACAAAGAAGAGCCTCTGATGCTATGCTCCATCCAAGACCAGCTCTTGGGATTCCTCAAGACACACCAGCAGACCTCGGATGTGCCTCGGATGCTATGCTATGTTGAATCATCACTCTTGGCGTGACGTGATCCAGAGACCAGAGATGAAGAAAAGGAGTGGGAAGAAGCGGATGGATAGTCGCCACCAAGAAGTCTACTGTGTCTCACGCTCACGAAGAACTGGGAATGTCTTTTTGCACTTTTGTAATAAAATTGCCTTGCATTTAAGAAGGAAAAGATGGATTATGGGAGTAGACATCACATCTCGGTAGTAGTCGGTATATACTATTACTACAAGGTCTCTAAACAAAGTTCTATAAAGCAAATGACACAAACTAGTGTATCCGGTTCATTGAACGGGAACACTCGAGTGTGTCACTTACTTCATGCCCCTTGAAGGTCTATGTGGCATATACACTAGAGCGGTCCTTGATTGGTTAATTTGTGCTCTCAAATTGTAGGGTTGCACAAGATTAATCTTGCCCGTCCCGCTACTAAATGAGGAAGCAAGAAAAGTGAAACATGACACAAACTAGTGTATCCGGTTCATTGAACGGGAACACTCGAGTGTGTCACTTACTTCATGCCCCTTGAAGGTCTATGTGGCATTACACTAGAGTGTCCTTGATTGGTTAATTTGTGCTCTCAAATTGTAGGGTTGCACAAGATTAATCTTGATCGTCCCGCTACTAAATGAGGAAGCAAGAAAAGTGAAACATGATAAGATGAGGAAGCAAGAAAAGTGAAACATGATGCTCAATGTTAGGAAGAGAGGAGCGGAGTAGAGGGAAGGGGGAGAAGGGAGGGGGTGATGTGGACAGAGAGAGGGGTTATGTGCCTATACTATATACTATATACTATATACTAACACAACAAGCAATGTAATATGTACCAATGTAAACTAAGCAAGTGCAAGAAACAATGTACCAATGTAGTATGTACCAAATAGCAAATTAAACTAAGCTCTGGAGTAAACAATGTACCAATGTAATATGTACCAAATAGCAAACTAATTAAGCAATCTATGAGAAACAATGTACCAATGTAGTATGTACCAAATAGCAAATTAAACTAAGCTACTGGAGTAAACAATGTACCAATGTAATATGTACCAAATAGCAAACTAATTAAGCAACTGCAGTAAACAATGTACCAATGTAGTATGTACCAAATAGCAAATTAAACTAAGCTACTGCAGTAAACAATGTACCAATGTAATATGTACCAAATAGCAAACTAATTAAGCTACTGCAGTAAACAATGTACCAATGTAGTATGTACCAAATAGCAAACTAATTAAGCTACTGCAGTAAACAATGTACCAATGTAATATGTACCAAATAGCAAACTAATTAAGCTACTGCATAAACAATGCTCACAATGCTCAAAACCATAGTCCATCACGAAACCGCTCACAATACTCAAAACCCTAGTCCATCACGAAAGTGCTCACAATGCGACGGTAATCGAGGAGGTGGCCGCGAGGGATCGACGAGGGGCTCGGGAGGCGGCCGCGACGGCTCGACGAGGGGCTTGGGGAGGCGGCCGCGACGGCTCGGCGAGGCTCGGGAGGCGGCGGCGACGGCTCAACGAGGGGCTCGGGGAGGCGGCGGCGAGGGCTCGACGAGGCGGCGGCGAGGGGCTCGGGAGGCGGCCGACAAGGGTTCGGGAGGCGGAGGCGACGACGGGCTCGGGATTTAATTAGATCTAGATCGAATAATGCGCAGCACACAAGGAAAACCCGTGAGCGAGGGTATATATAGGGAGGTTATCACGAGCGGTTCTAAACTTAGAACTGCTCAGGATATTATCCTGACGGTTCTAAGTTTAGAACCGTGCTGTGATATAACCTTGCATCAGTAATTATTAAGACAACACAAATAACCACGGCTGCATTCATATCCACCACCAAACAGCTGCATTCATATACAACACCAACCAGCTGCATTCATATCAACCATCACATGTACATCACACATATACATCACATATACATAAATGCCAATACACATATACATTTTCACATATACATTTTGTCACATATTTTCACATATACATCTCAAAATTGACTACATCACATATTTTCACATATACATCTCAAAATTGTCACACATTTTCACATATACATTCTTATTGTACTTGCTTAATTATTTCCTTTAAAAATTAGCCCTTCATCATGATCAATGCGTCGTAACTAGTTTCAATCACGTTGTTCATCGTCGACCTTATGCCATTTCCAAAAGGAGGTAACTCGTCAAATTGATTGTATTCCTCCTCGTCCACTACATTCTCCACTCCGACAATTCTCCTTTTCCATGAAGAATTACATGGCGTTTCTTATTTGCCGGTCGGTTACATAGAAAACTTGAACAACTTGATTGGCGAGTACGAATGGTTCGTCTTTGTACCCGACACGTTGGAGGTCCACGGTCGTGACACCGCATTTGTCAACCTTCACTGTGGGAGATGCACCCAACGGCAAATAAATAAGGGATCTTGAAAACCACATAGTCGAGCTCCCAAATCTCTTCTATGAAGCTATAGTACGAAGTTTCTCGACCCATCGGTCTCGAATGCATCTATGCGGACACCATCGCTCGTTAGTGCTCTTGACATCCCGAGATCTAGCAGATAGAATGTGTACCCATTTATGTCATATCCTTGCCATGTCACAATCAGAAATGTCGGCCTTTTGCCAACCATGTCGCGTCTCACTCGGTGAGCTCCTAGCGATTTGCTCCTTCAACCATTGGTTGAACCAACGGTTGTGTTGTCTCATGATCCAAACATCCGCCGCTCTGGATTCTTTGCCAAAGCGCATCCTTGTGCTGGTCCACATAAGGCGCCACTTCACCATGTGTTGCAACACCGTGAAATGGGCTTGAGTGTGCGTGTCCATATCTGGAGTAATTGCTTTCCTTCCGATAGTTCCGAGACCCTTCAGCCTCCCCTCATGACGAGATTGAGGGACACCTATCGGTTGAATCTGAGCCATATAATCGACACAAAACTCAATAACCTCTTCGCTTGCATAACCTTCGACGATGCTACCCTCGGCGAGAACGATTCCGTCGTAGGACTTGAGAATTCCATGAACCTCTCAAATGGGTACATGCTACGTAGAAATACGGGCTGCACATTTTTATCTCCCACACAACGTGAACAATGAGATGGACCATGATATCAAAAACGAAGGAGGGAAATACATTTCAAGGTGACATAGAGTCATCACCACCTCGTCCCGCAGAGCATCTAGTCCTTCGGGATCGATGACCTTCTCGAGCAATAGTGTTAAAGAAATAACATAGCCTCATGATTGTCTCTCGGACTTTGATCGGCAAAATATTTCTAATTGCAATTGGGAGCATCGTGTCATCAGACATGACAATCATGAGACTTCATGCCATTTAACTTCAAATCTTGCATCGAAACAAGTTTCTTCACGTTGTCGAGTAACGACGAACTTTGACACCATGCAAGCAATCGCATAGTTCTGCTTTGCTCAGCCTTGGACGAGTGTAACACGCAGGGGAAAATGCGTTCGTGCATTATCGCGCATGTCGGTGCTAACTCGGGCCCGATGTCCATATCAGCCAAGTCAAGCCGTGCGTTGACGCCGCCCTTTGTTTTATCACGGATGTTCAGTAAGAGACCAATCAAGTTGTCGCACACATTCTTTTCACGTGCATGACGTCGATGCAAAGGTGCGAACATCTAGGTACTCCCAATAAGGTAAGTCCCAAAATATTGATCTCTTCTTCCAGGTGTTCTTCTCATGAGCCCTCAATTTACGTCCCTTTCCGAGGACAACATCTAAATCCTTAACCATATCATAAACCTCGTGTCCCCTTAAACGCCTTGGAGCTGAACCGTCTTCCTTCTCTCCGTCAAATTATTTCTTCATCTTGTGGTATGGGTGAGCCCTCCGAAGGAACCGACGGTGACGCATGTAGACGGTTTTGCGTGAGTGTCTCAGCCACACACTCTCGGTACCATCTAAACAGTGAGTACAAGCTTTGGCACCTTTTGTACTATGGCCCGATAGGTTACCAAGGGTAGGATACTCATTTATGGTGCAGAATAATAAGGAGCGCAGAGTGAAGTTCTCTCGGTTGTATGCATCCCATACCTGTACCCCTTCGTTCCACAAAGACTTTTAGATCTTCCACCAACGGTGCTAGGAAGACATCGATATCATTCCTGTGTTGTTTTGGCCCTTGGATAAGTATCGACAAAGAAATGTACTTTCGCTTCATACACAACCAAGGAGGAAGGTTATAGATGCAGAGTCACGGGCCATGTGCTATGTCATTTGCTCATGCTCTTCAAAGGATTCATTCCATCTGTACTCAGTCCAAACCTTATATTCCTTGGTTCTCGCACCGAACTCGCAAAACTCCTATCGATGTTCTCCATCGCTGCGGAATCAGCAAGGTGTCTTATCATTCCATCCTTCTTGCGCTCCTCAGAGTGCCAACGCAGCGCTTTGCCTCCTTTGGATTTGCAAAAACCTTTTCAAACGGGAATTATAAAAATACCATGCCACCTTAGCAGAGGTCCTTTCTTCGCCTCTGTTCCTCGCCATCATCCGATTGATTGTTACGTTTGTATCGGGATCGTTGCACACAGGACATACATGCATGTTTGCATACTCTTTACGGTAGAGGATACAGTCGTTCGGGCATGCATGTATTCTTTCTACTTCCATTCCGAATGGTCAAAGAACCTTCTTGGCTTTATATATGGTTTTAGGCAACTCATTTCCCTCCGGAAGCATGTCCGCTAAAAGACCTAGCAGCGCCGTGAAACTCTTGTCGGACCAACCGTTGCTTGCCTTCAATTTTAACAGCTCAAGCACGCCGACAACCTCGTGTACTTGCAGCCCGTGTACAAAGGTTTCTCTGAGTCCTCCATCAAGCCACGGAATTTAACATACTCTCTCTCATCATAGTTCTCTTCTACATCGTGAAGCATCCGATCCGATTATCATCGTGCAACCTATCCGAATCGAGCCACAATCGACATCACCGGCGGCATGTTATTCACTTCACCGGCGATGTCATCCGGGGCATATCATTCACTTCACCGCGATGTCATCCGGCGCATATGATCATTCACTTCGCCACGATCGGTCCAACACGTATAATCCTTTTGAAACCCTCCGAATCAAGTGCGCTTCAATTTGCCTCGGTTCTTAAACATCTTCAAATTCTCGCAATCGATGTATGGACAACACATATATTCCACCCCTTATTCAACATATCCTCCTTGGCGGCTCTTATAAAAGCAGAAACGCCATTAATGTACTCTTCACTCACACGGCTCATGGCATACATCCAGCTTCTCGGTCCTATGTTACGTACATATATAACAACTTAGTATTAAAATCTAGATTAACTAATTATAACTACATATATACCGGCCACATTTATTATATTGAGACTTAATTTGCTAGCTCAATTCATATTGCAAACACAACAGCTATTATATAACCAACAATTTTGCAAATTAACCATCTTCAATAACGTACCACTCATGGATTACTTAGACCTAAATTGTAATGCAATTAAAGAAAAAATAAATTTCATTACTAACCATATCTACAGCAACCAGGAAAGTCTGAATCTTAATTCAAAGCTCAATCTCGCCTCTTCCCACCAAATTAATCGCCCGAAATCGCCTAGCTTCCTCCCGAGTGAAAAAGTGCGCGCAGATGGCTAGATCTAGATCGAAATGAAGACAGATGCACCGAGCGGCGCAATAAATGCCTTAGTCATTATCACAGACGGTTTTTAACTAAAAACCGTCTGTGATAACCAGCTTATCACATACGGTTTTTTATTAAAACCGTCTGTGATAAGCTTCATGCCAGAACGCTTCGCGCGTGTTTCCATTGCCAGAACGCTTCGTGTTTCGATCGTCTAATTAACGTCTCTCGATCGTTATACGAAGCGTCTATATCATTAATGCTTTGCGCGTGTTTCCATTGCCAGAACGCTTCGTGTTTCGATTGCCAGAACGCTTCGTGTTTCGATCGTCTAATTAACGTCTCTCGATCGTTATACGAAGGTTCTATATCATTAATGTTTGGGTATACGATGCTAAAGGTTAAATATGCGCACCTAATCCAGGTCTCTTCTACGTATGTACAATATAGATTCTACTATTCTTGTGATCATCTCCTTCCTCTCATCTGTTCATCACGAATTGTTCGGCCGGAACCTTACACAGGCGGCCAGCAATTTGCATCTGGAGCAGCTTCTCCGCACACGCCTTGCTCTCCTTCCCCGACTTTCTTGCATCCGTCAGCTCGACCTCATCATCCGCCGTCGACGGAGGCATCTCGCTGCCGCTCAAGAAAGGGAAACATCCTCACCTCGTTCTTCTCCACAATGTGCGCAAGCGGAAGAAGCTCTACACGCATTGAGAGATCGATGGATAGCCTTGCCGATCAAGCAAATACGCATATTCGAGGAATCTTTCATGCTATCCTCTACGACATTATGGATGTCACGATCATTTGCCCAGTGGAGGAGGAAGTGCCGAGGACAAGGGCAATCTTAACGGCGTTCGAGAATTTAGCTACCGATCCTCCAAGTCCCCAAGTCGAAGAAGAAGCGTCACGAAGCCTAAAAGATTACAACTGGGAAACTCTTTACAATGCGACTTTTGTAATAAATTTGCCTCTAATTGAAATTAATAAATTTGCCTTTAATTTGTGATCTCTTGTCTCGTAGTTCAGTAGTTAAGTTATTAGAAGCAATGTGTACTTATATATTAACCTCGATCTAGAATATGACAGACAAAGGACATCACGAGGCGGTTCTTGTTAAAAACCGTCAGGAACATTCCTGACGGTTCTTAACAACAACCGTGCTCGTGATAGTCGACACAACATAGACGGTTTTAATACAAAACCGCTCGTGATAATCTCAGATATCACGCACGGTTTTAATAAAACCGCTCAGTGATATTTCGATATCACGCAGCGGTTGGGTAAGAACCGCTCGTGATACTCCTTTTCCCACCACAAATACCACAGACGGCCTTCAAATTAAAACCGCTCGTAATAGTGTACATTATAGACGGTTTCACAAAACCGTCTGTGATTTGGCGTCTACTATTAGCCTTTCTGTAGTAGTGTAGGTATTGTCTAAGCTTTCCAGTACAAGATCACCCAATTTGGTTTGGTAGTTTAATAGTTATGGTTATGGGAAGCTCACTGTTCAATGATCTATTGACGACGGTAGCGGTTGTCTTGTGTTGCGAATTAAGCATTGTTAATGGTCGAATTTAAATTATGGTGATAACTAGAAAAATGTAGGTGCTTTTATGTAGTTTATAGAAGTGATATGATTCACAATTTTTCGTGCTATACAAAAATAGTTATGAAATTGTGAAACTTGTCTTGAATTGCAACAGATCGGTCTTTAGGGTTAAACACGAGGGTCTAGATAATTTAATCATAAAAGTTAGTTAACTAGAGAAATGTGGGGAGTTTCATGTAGATTCCAGAACTTATATTTTTTTTATTATGTTTGGTTTCCTGGGTTGCAAGTTATGGTTGTTTGAACACCAAAATAGCCGGGTGGTTGGCTAGTGGAGGGGAAAATTGATGTCGGTAATGTGCGTAGCAATGCCGTTGATTTATTTATCATGTGTATTTGCATTTGCATTGCATGAAAAAGAAAGAGAAAGATACAATTACAATGTTTGCAGTTTATAGTTATGAGATAGCTAATTATAAATTATTAATGTCTGTGTTTTATCATGTTACTTACTGAGACATGGTCTGACCATTGAGGTGATATGCATCAGGATGGAAATACATAACCCGCTAATTATTATATCTAAATACTATATTCAATGTATGTATGCAGAGAATACAAAGTAAAGCTAGATATTTATTAGAGGCATAGAGGGAACAACACACTTATTTTGCACTAGAATATAAAATACACCCTAAATTTTTAGACAAAACCATTTAAAAAATAGGACCTATATTTTTAGATAGAGGAGTATCAAGTAACAGTTATAAATGTGTGTCATGGGCTTAATTGTGTAGACGCTTTGCCTAAACCGGTCCATAATGGACATCAGGCCTATTAGGTCTATTAGCGTAGTTTAGTCCCATATTACTTAGAATATTTTGAAGGGGACCTCCTCTCCCTATATAAGGGGGCTAGGCAGATCTTATTGTAAAAATGCTGCCTATGGGAAAGATTAATAAATTTGAGAGCTCTTGGCAATGCGCCCTCGAAGTTACAATGCGTTATCAGAACGATAACGCTCTCATTAAGGTTTGCTAGTACGTTGCTCTGATCTAGCTTGTTAATTATTTGTGGTGGTTTTAGTCAATTCAGTTTCATCTCTCTCTCACTACTACAGAAAAGGTCATCACGCGATTTATCTGTAACGTCATCACGAGCGGTTTTCTAAACCGCTCAATTTATGGGTCGCGATAATCGAAGCTATCACGCACGGTTGTCGAACCGCCTATGATATATCAATATCACGCACGGTTTTTAATCAAAACCGCTCAGTGATAGCGATTATCACAAACGGTTTTAGTTAAAAACTAAAAGCTGTCGTGATATTGATATATCACGACGGTTTTTAGTTATAAACCGTCAGTGATATGTCATCACGCACGTTTGTAACTAAAAACCGCTCGTGATGTTCTTTTCTACCCATAAATCTATTTGTGTTTATTGGCTAGCCTCAGGAAATGCTAGCCTTGCCATCTGAAACAAGCAGATAAACAAGTATATATATACATACAATTCACATCTCAATTCATTTGATAAACATATAACATCCAATTCACATCACATTTCATTCACAGACATAAGGCATCCATTTCGCAAATGAATTAATTGAAATGAAATAAAATATCCATTAACAAATTCACAATTACAGAGTGATAAGAGCAATAAAAAATCATTGTGCGCAGTGGAACTCTCCATCTGGTCATATGACTTTAGACCACAAAAACCAAGCGCACTCTCCTCGAATTTTTGCAAAGTCCGGCTGTTTCAATGCAGTTGTAGAGATGGGCGCAGCCTGTCAATAGGAATATCAATGTGCGTACATATATAAGCTAACAAGTATGAAATAAATGTGGGAAGATTGACAAACCTTAGAATTTGTGCGTACATATATAAGGGGACGCATCCGGCGATGATGTTGAAGAATGCGCGGGTGACAAACTTTAGTTGCTAATACTATGAAGCAAATGACACAAATTAGTGTATCAGGTTCATTGAACCGGATACACTAGTGTGTGTCACTTGCTTCATGCCCCTTGAAGGTCTATGTGGCATATATTATTACTACAAGGTCTCTAAACAAAGTTCTATGAAGCAAATGACAAAAACTAGAGTATCAGGCTCATTGAACAGGATACACTAGAGTGTGCCACTTGCTTCATGCCCCTTGAAGGTCTATGTGGCATATACTATTACTACAAGGTCTCTAAACAAAGTTCTATGAAGCAAATGACACAAACTAGTGTATCCGGTTCATTGAACAGGATACACTAGAGTGTGTCACTTGCTTCATACCTCTTGAAGGTCTATGTGGCATATACTATTACTACAAGGTCTCTAAACAAAGTTCTATAAAGCAAATGACACAAACTAGTGTATCCGGTTCATTGAACGGGAACACTAGAGTGTGTCACTTGCTTCATGCCCATTGAAGGTCTATGTGGCACATACTATTACTACATGGTCTCTAAACAAAGTTCTATGAAGCAAATGACACAAATTAGTGTATCCGGTTCATTGAACGGGAACACTAGAGTGTGTCACTTGCTTCATGCCCCTTGAAGGTCTATGTGGCATATACTATTACTACAAGGTTTCTAAACAAAGTTCTATGAAGCAAATGACACAAACTAGTGTATCCAGTTCATTGACACAGGATACACTAGAGTGTGTCACTTGCTTCATGCCTCTTGAAGGTCTATGTGGCATATACTATTACTACAAGGTCTCTAAACAAAGTTCTATGAAGAAAATGACACAAACTAGTGTATCCGGTTCATTGAACGGGAACACTAGAGTGTGTCACTTGCTTCATGCCCCTTGAAGGTCTATGTGGCATATACTATTACTACAAGGTCTCTAAGCAAAGTTCTATGAAGCAAATGACACAAATTAGTGTATCCGGTTCATTGAACGGGAACACTAGAGTGTGTCACTTGCTTCATGCCCCTTGAAGGTCTGTGGCATATACTATTACTACAAGGTCTCTAAACAAAGTTCTATGAAGCAAATGACACAAACTAGTGTATCCGGTTCATTGAACGGGAACACTAGAGTGTGTCACTTGCTTCATGCCCCTTGAAGGTCTATGTGGCATATACTATTACTACAAGGTCTCTAAGCAAAGTTCTCTGGCAAATGACACAAATTAGTGTATCCGGTTCATTGAACGGGAACACTAGAGCGTGTCACTTGCTTCATGCCCCTTGAAGGTCTATGTGGCATATACTATTACTACAAGGTCTCTAAACAAAGTTCTATTAAGCAAATGACACAAACTAGTGTATCCGGTTCATTGAACGGGAACACTAGAGTGTGTCACTTGCTTCATGCCCCTTGAAGGTCTATGTGGCATATATTATTACTACAGGTCTCTAAACAAAGTTCTATCAAGGCTCCACACCATGCAACATATTTATACTCAATTACTATCATTTTTTTAAAAAAGCAAATCATAGCATCACATAAAGGCCGGCGAGGGGTCGGGGAGGCGGTCGGCGAGGGCTCAGGGAGGCGACCGCAGGCGATGGGCGAGCGGAGGCGCCGGGCGTGGAGGTGAGCCGAGCGTCGGTCTTCGAACGCGGACGGCTCGGGGAGGCGGCCGGCGAGGGCTCGGGAGGCGACGCAGCGACGGCGGCGAAGGCACCGGCGAGCGGCGGCAGATTCGAGGAATCTTTTCATGCTATCCTCACGACATTATGGGCAATCCTCGATTATTTGCCCAGCCGAGGAGGAAGTCCGAGGACAAGGACAATCTTAACGACGCTTGAGAAGTCGATGGCTGATCCTTCAAGTCCCAAAGTCGAAGAAGAAGCGTCTGGCCCAAAAGATTACAATGGGAAACTCTTTACCTGCGACTTTTGTAATAAATTTGCCTCTAATTGAAATTAATAAATTTGCCTTTAATTTGTGATCTCTTGTCTCAGTAGTTATGTAGTTAAGTTATTAGAAGCAATATGTACTTATATATTAACCTCGATCATGAAATGTAATATGACAACAAAGGACATCACGCACGGTTCTTGTTAAGAACCGTCAGGAACATTCCTGACGGTTCTTAACAACAACCGCCTGTGATAGTCTACAAACACGCACGGTTTTAATAAAACCGCTGCGTGATACTTTAGTATCACGAGCGGTTCATCGGTAAGAACCGCCTGCGTGATACTCGCTTTATCGACGCCACTAACACGCACGGTGCCAAATTAAAACCGCTCGTGTTAGTGTCAATCATGACGGTTTTTTCAAACCGCCTGTGATTGGCCGCCTAGTATTAGGCTTTCTGTAGTAGTGTCTCTACCCTTGCCTTCGCGTGTGTCACCACGCTACCACCCTCGGTGGACGGGGGGCACGCCTCCACGTGCTTCGCCTCGCCACCATGCTATCCAATGTATGCCTCAATATACACACCGCTAGCACCACCACCGACAGGTCGCTGGTCGCACGCCTCCACGTGTGCTAACCATGCCATCACCGATCAGACTGGGTGCCTCCAATCGTCACTGGGTCAAGTGCTACCTTCGCATGCATGAAGCCCTAGGGCACCTCGACGCTGTCGCCTACATGCCGGTTGCTGAGGGCATTGCCATTGCTTCTATGTCATCGATGCCGGTCATCGTCCTTGCTATCGCATTGACACCGACCATGCTGCCCGTCGTGTCCATGCTCGTGTCGCCTTCATGACAATAGACCGCACACCACAACAACCATGGTTCCTTCGCACCATGGCCGATGTCACCCTTGCTCCACGGTTGTCATGCTGGTGTATATGAAGTAGAGATGTACACCTATGAAATAAAGTTCTTTTGCATATGTAATCCTATATGTCAAATTTTATAATGCTATTGGTCTAGAGGAGTATTGACTTTCAGTTGTCACCAGTATTCATACTTTTTTGAAGAAAAGCTATGGATTTCAAACTGTTTAGATCAACTTCTATTCGGTATGTGCCAAACTACATGCACTCATTGTTAGGGGTGGAAAATGGTAACGGATAATCCATTTTATCCGATATTCATATCCAAGAAAATGTGAATGCAGTAAGCAAAATCTGTATTTGAAAATGTTCATATTCGTATTCAAGAATATTCGTATCCGTATTTGATAATATTCATATTTGCATTTGTATTTGAGAATATTCGTATTCATATTTGAGACTATTCGATTCGTATTCGATCTATTTCCGGGGAAACTCAGATAGATTTTGTGATTTGAAATTTGAATTTAGGAGGTTTGAAACTGGTAATTGTTCTGGTAACTGGTCAAAAACTGGTGAAAAAACGGCAAAACCGCTAGAAATTTGTTCTACCGAGATTTGTTATAGAAGTTGTAGGAGGATATTTGTATTCAACCGAATTAATTTCATATTTGATCAAATTCATATCCATTACAACATTCGATTCATATTCATATTCGTATTCATTTTAAAAGTATGGATTCATATTCGTATTTGAGACTATTCGATTGTATCCGATTCATTTCCATCCCTACTCATTATTTCTATTCCAGTGTTAGATTGTGGTGATGGATTTGAGCAGTAATCAAACTATGAACCTTGTTCTTATTTGAGGGTCAGCTATTTGAGGCTGGTGGCTTGGACACCTCAGGAGTAACGTTAGCTATTTGAGGTTGATGGCTTGGACAACTCAAAAATAATGATAGGAATGTAGTGCTTCCTTATGCATGGATCTTTTGCTTTCTTCCTATTCTACCAAATTAGGTATTGCGCCATGGATGGATTAGTAAATTGCAGTGTCACAACAATGCTCTTACATTTGCACAAATGACACACAATAAATTACTGATTAATGAAAATTTTCTTTTAACATGGTAGTTCTCATCCAAGTAGGTTTTTCAATCAGCTCGGAGCATTCGATTTCGTGTTATTTTGGAATATTAAGAAAATTCTTGGGTAGAGCAAACTCACAAATGATTGCGTACACAAATTGCATATACAACTGAAATTGAACAATCCATTGTTTCAAAGACTGAGGAAGCAATCCTTCCAAGGTGCCTCCTAAAAATGTTGTGCCTAAGGAAGCAATCCTTCTAAGGTGTCTCCTAAAATTGTTGTGCCCTTTGTTCTAGTTTGTTTTGTATCTCAGGATTTGCTTTATGCACTAAATCACATATGACAAAATTAGAGGAGTGTTTGGGGAAAGAGGCCACACAGGAGCCTTCCATTTCTCATGTATTTATAACATATATAGGAGATTACACATGAGCAATCTTTACCATAATTTGGAGGATTACATTCTATACTTATCCTCCTAATTATAGGTAAGGTAGATTACAGGGACACGGCAATTATATTGCCTAACAGACACGACAATTCTATTGCCAAACATTCCTCTGCAATCACAACAGGAGAGACACGAACGTTGAGACTGTCCCGAAAGTCCAAGAATAGTGACGACGGCAGGCCTTGTGTGAAGATGTCGGCGAACTGGCGCGATGATGGCACATGAAGAACACACACTTGTCCCATGGCAACACGATCACGAACAAAGTGCAAATCAATCTCTATGCGCTTGGTGCGTTGATGATGAACAGGGTTCATTGACATGTATGCCGCGCTGAAGTTGTCGTAGAAGACGACCATGGCATTGGTTAGAGGACGTCGAAGCTCATGTAGTAGTTGGCGAATCCAGTTGGCCTCAACGACAGCGTTGGCCACAGCTCGATACTCTACATTCGCACTTGAACGAGAGACCGTGTGTTGGCGTTTAGATGACCGAGACACAAGGTTCTCACCGAGGAAGACACAATACCCAGATGTGGAGCTGCGCTTGTCGGAGCAGCTAGCCCAGTCAACATCAGTGTAGGCGATCAAGGCATCAGTTGGTGAAGGCGTGAGATGTAGACCATGTTAAAGCATTCCCTGGATGTACCAAAGCACACGCTTGACAAGTAGAAGATGTTGTGCTCGTGGGTTGTGCATATGAAGACATACTTGTTGTACAGCATAAGCGATATCGGGTCTGGTGAAGGTGAGGCACTGTAGTGCTCCTATGAGACTGCGGTATGCTGTAGGATCTGCAACTTGAGGTCCAGCGTCAGCCGCCAGCTTGAGCGATGTGTCCACTGGTGTGGGTGAGGACCTACAAGTAGGCATGCCGGCCCGCTCGATGATTTCCGCCATGAACTTGGACTGGGAGAGGAACATGCTAGAAGAAGTACATGTGAAGGAGACGCCGAAGAAGTAGTGGAGATCCCTCTCGGAGCATAGAGTGGTGATGATCCGCTGAAGGAGCTACTACGATGAAGCCGTTAAGACGATGTCATTGATATAGAGGAGAAGGAAAGTCATACCCGATGTGCTATGGAGAACAAAGAGAAAAGTGTCAGACTTTGAGTAGATAAAGCCGACTGTCTCAATGTAGGTTGCAAAGCATTGGTACCAGGCATGAGGAGCCTGTTTGCGGCCGTATAGGGAACGATTTAACCGACAGACATGTTTCGGAAAGGAGGAATCAACAAATCCTGTCGGTTGGCGACAAAACACTGTTTCAGAAAGGGTGCCATGCAAGAAAGCATTTTTAACATCGAGTTGATGTATTGGCTAGTTACAAGAGAGAGAGCTATGGAGAGGACAATGCGAATGGTAGCTAGTTTAACAAGTGGGCTAAAGGTTTTGTCGAAATCCACTCCTTGTTCTTAAGAAAAACCTCGTAAAACCCAACGAGCGTTGTATCGTTCGAGGGTGCCATATGATTTGAATTTGTGGCGAAATATCCATTTCCTAGAGACAATGTTGGTATTTGATGGTGGAGGGACAAGATCCCAGGTGTTATTGCTCAACAGGGCCTTGTATTCGTCCATCATGGCAGCATGCCAATTAGGATCTTTAAGAGCGCTATGGACTGTTTTTGGAATGGGAGAATGCATGTCAAGTGCAATGGCATTTAAGTTGAGACGATCTGGTTTTGGGATGTTTTTGCCTGCACACTGGTGCATGACCATAGGATGTATGGGAGCAGGATCAGTGGCAAAGATGGTGTTTTGTTGATTTGAAATGGTTGGGTTGGCAGAAGTGTGTGTAGGGTTATTTTGAAAAGCTGAGGAATTACCGGCTGGGGAGATGGAATTTTCTATGCATGGCACGGTAATAGGGGTAGTAGAGAGAGGTGATGGTGGTTCAATTTCTTCCAAAAAATCATAGGTATTTGCTGGAGGTGCGTTAGACTGAACCATAACAAAATTGATACTTCAAAAATCACATGGCATGAAATGATGATTCGTCGAGAAGAGAGATCCATGCAATGGTATCCATCGAGATTAGAAGAGTAACCAAGGAATATGCAAGTAGTGGAAAGTTTATGTGGCATGGTGGCGCCATGTTAGGATAACAGAGGCAGCCGAAAACCCGTAGGTGTGAGTATGAAGGGTTGACTCGATAGAGAGCAACGAAAGGGCATGGATCATAAATTGTTGTGGTGGGTAGCCTATTTAAGAGATATGTGGCGGTATGTAAGGCTTCAACCCAGAAATGGGGTGGTAGACTAGCTTGAAACAGGAGAGTGCGAACTATGTCATTGACGGTGCGGATGTCACGTTCGGCTTTGCCATTTTGTTCGGATGTATAGGGACAAGAGAAACGAAGGTGTATGCCATGCGTGTTGGACAGGGTGTGAATCATGTTGTTATTGAACTCTTGACCATTATCACATTGGAGAGCTTGTATTTTGGTTGAAAATTGTGTAGTGACATAGGCATGAAAGAATTTTTATGGTGGCAAAGGTGTCAGATTTGAGTTTAAGAGGGAAAGTCCATAAAAAATGTGTAAAGTCATCAAGAATCACCAGAAAATATTTATAGCCTGACACACTCTCAATGGGAGAGGTCCAAAGATCACAGTGCATGATTTCAAAAGGACGAGTTGTATGACTAATAGAAGAAAACGGCAGTTGAACATGCCGCCCTAACTGATACGCATAGCACACAGTATTGTTATTTCGAGGTTTATTACAAGGAATGGCAGATTTTTGTGTGAGATGACTGAGAGCGCCATGACCGGGGTGACCAAGTCGGCAATGCCACAGGGTGTAGTTTTCGGTGGAGGTAGTGAGAGCATGCGGTGACTGGAGGGGACGGGTGAGTGGGTACAAGTCATCCGTGCTACTGCACCTGAGAATCTCTATCTTGGTTGGAAGATCCTTCACGAAGAAACCATGAGAGTCAAATTCAACTGAGCAATTGTTATCAGAAGTGAATTAACGAACAGAGACTAAATTTTTAATAATATGGGAAGTGACTAAGACATTTTGAAGATGAAGTGATCTGTTTGAAAATATGGAGGGTATGGTGGCCTGACTGGAAACAGTAACTGGTAAGGTGGAGCCATCACCCACTATGACGTGTTGGTGAGGAGGTTTGGAAGAGATGGAATGGAGTTTACCGGTGTCAGTAGACGTGTGCAGTAGCGCCTATATCCATGAACCAATCTACACCTGGCTGCTGTAGTGACATGGTGTTGAATTGATGGACAAGTGCTGTTGGATCCCAAGAGGGAGTTGTTGCGCCAGTATGCGGGGCAGCGGGATGCGCCATGTACGTCGCGTACTGTGGTGAAGTTGGTGATGCTGCTGCATACTGGAACGGTGTTGACACTGCTGCCTATTGGAAAGGTGTTGAGTGCACCGGGTTCTGGAGTGGTGGCGCGGGATACTGGCAGTGGCGGAGCTAGAGCAAAATGGAGGGGGGTGCAACGGGCCACGCGTGAGAGCATAGGACGGTGGGAGAATGGGCTGGACAGGGGCGAGTGAGGGTGTTTGTTGGACTAGGGGTACACCATATTGGGCCAAGGGGGATGCACAAAGGGTGAATGTTTACTAGTAATAAGTAAAAATTTTTTGGACCAGGGTTCCTGGGAACCCCCTCAAGCCCATGCAGCTCTGCCCCTGGATACTGGAGCTGCATCTGGGGTGTGGCCACCATGAAGCCTTGGGTTGCGCTGCCGTGTGGTGCTGCACAGACGGCCACTACTACAAAAGAGGCTATACTGGACGCTACATTACAGACGGTTTATACGGAACCGTCTGTGATTAAACTTTCACAGACGGTTTATACTCGCAACCGTCTGTGATATTTTCACAGACGGTTATTAACACGAACCGTCTGTGATAATTGAAACATCACAGACGGTTTGTATTAAGAACCGTCTATGAACTTTCACAGACGGTTCTTAATACGAACCGTCTGTGATAATCTGGACAACACAGACGGTTCGTGTTAATAACCGTCTCTAAAAATCACATGTCACCAATAATGGCGAATACCGGTGATTTCTATCTCGACCGTCCGTTCTCTCACATCGAATGGCGGCGGCGATTTCACCACTACTCACTTTCTTATTAATAACCCCATCGACCTTTCCAGTGGTACTAGTCACGCGTGAGTTCATCCACTAGCTAGCTTCCTCCGCCGTGAGCTAGCGCCTCCGTCCACGACACGCTGGCGGCCGACAACACACTCTTGCCGTAAATGGCGTAAGTGTGTCTTCTTCTGATCGCACCGTTGTGCCATGAAGGGTTCATTAGCTTGTTATTCTGTAATAGATCGATCTGAATGTGTTGTTGTGCTTCCTTCATGCATCTCCCCTCCGCTATGAGCTAGCGCCTCCATCGCGGCACGGCGGGTGGTTGGACAACACACTCTTGCTGTAAGTGTCGTAAGTGTGTCTTGTTCAACCGCACCGTCGTGCCATGAAGGGCTCGTTAGCTTGTTATCCTGTAATAGATCTGAATGTGTTGTTATGCTTGTGTCTGTATTTCTTGTTCCTCCACAACGCCGACTACTACCAACACACTCTTGCCGTAAGTGTGTCTTGTTCAGCTGCACCGTCTGTAGACGGCAAATCACAGACGGTTTTGTGAAACCGTCTGTAATGTAAACTATTACAGACGGTTTTAATTTGAAGGCCGTCTGTGGTATTTGTGGCGGGAAAAAGGAGTATCACAGACGGTTCTTATTGCTGAACCGTCTGTGATACTGGATTATCACAGACGGTTTTTTATTAAAAACGGTCTGTGTTGTGTCGACTATCACAGCCGGTTGTTGTTAAGAACCGTCTCGACGGTTTTTCACAAGAACCGCCGTGATGCCCTTTGTCCGTCATATTCTAGATCGAGAGGTTAATATATAAGTACACATTGCTTCTAATAACTTAACTACAGAACTACTGAGACAAGAGATCACAAATTAAAGGCAAATTTATTAATTTCAATTAGAGGAAAATTTATTACAAAAGTCGCACAGGTAAAGAGTTTCCCAGATTGTATTTTTTTGGGCTTCGTAAGCTTCTTCTTCAACTTGGGGACTTGGAGGATCAGCCGCTAAATTCTCGAACGCCGTTAAGATTGCCCTTGTCCTCATCACTTCCTCCTGCAGCCTGGGCAAATGATCAGCATCATCCATAATGTCGTAGAGGATAGCATGAAAAGATTCTCGACCTGCGTTTCGCTGATCGGCAAGGCTATCCATCGATCTCTGCAATGCGTGTAGAGCTTCTTCCGCATTGCGCACATTGTGGAGAAGAACCGGGGTGAGGGCGGTTTCCCTTTCTTGAGCGGCGAGGAGCGCGCCCGTCGACGGCGGAGGATCAGTCAAGCGACGGATGCAAGAAAGTCGGGAAGGAGAGCGAGGCGGTGCGAGAAGCTGCTCCGGATGCAAATTGCTGGCGCTCGTAAGGTTCCGGCCGAACAATTCGTGATGAACAGATGAGAGGAAGGAGATGATCACAAGAACAGTAGTAGAAGCCATGTCGTATTAATTGTATATTGTATTGTATGTACGTAGAAGCTAGAGACCTGGATTAGGAGCGCATATTTAACTTTTAGCACAAACGGTTCGTATACCCAAACATGAATGATATAGACGCTTCGTATAACGATCGAGAGACGTTAATTAGACGATCGAAACACGAAGCGTTCTGGCATCGAAACACGCGCGAAGCGTTCTGGTATGAAGCTTATCACAGACGGGTTTTTATAAAAAATCGTCTGTGATAATTTATCACAGACGGTTTTTAATAAAAACCGTCTGTCATAACTGGTTATCACAGATGGTTTTTAGTTAAAAACCGTCTCGTGATAATGACTAAGGCATTTATTGCGCCGCTCGCATCGCATCTGTCTTCATTTCGATCCGATCTAGCCATCGCTGCGCACTTTTTCACTCGGGAGGAAGCTAGGCGATTTCAGCCGCTTAATTTGGTGGGAAGAGGCGAGATTGAGCTTTGAATTAAGATTCGACTTTCCCGTTGTTGAGATATGGTTAGTAATGAAATTTATTTTTTAATTGCATTACAATTTAGGTACAGATCGTAAGTAATCCATGAGTGGTTATTGAAGATGGTTAATTTGCAAAATTGTTGGTTATATAATAGCTATTGTGTTTGTAATATGAATTGAGCTAGGAAATTAAGTCTCAATATAATAAATGTAGCTGTATATATGTAGTTATAATTAGTTATTCTAGATTTTAATACTAAGTTGTTATATATGTACGTAACGTAGGACCGAAGCTGGATGTATGCCGCGAGCCGTGTGAGGGAAGAGTACATTAATGGTGTTTCTGCTTTTATAAGAGCCGCCGAGGAGGATATGTTGAATAAGGGGGTGGAATATATGTGCTGTCCATGCACTAACTGCGAGAATTTGAAGATGTTTAAGAACCGAGGGCAAATTGAAGCGCACTTGATTCGGAGGAGTTTCAAAAAGTATTATACATGTTGGACCAGTCATGGCGAAGTGAATGATCATATGCCGCCGGATGACATCGCCGGTGAAGTGAATGATATGCCCCCGGATGACATCGCAGGTGAAGTGAATGACATGCCGCCGGCTGATGTCGATTGTGGCTCGGATTCGGATAGGTTGCACGATGATAATCTGGATCAGATGCTTCGCGATGTAGAAGAGAACTATGATGAGAGAGAGTATGTTAAATTCCGTGGCTTGATGGAGGACTCGGAGAAACCTTTGTACACGGGCTGCAAGTACACGAGGTTGTCGGCCGTGCTTGAACTGTTGAAATTGAAGGCAAGCAACGGTTGGTCCGACAAGAGTTTCACGGCGCTGCTAGGTCTTTTAGCGGACATGCTTCCGGAGGGAAATGAGTTGCCTAAAACCACGTATAAAGCCAAGAAGGTTCTTTGTCCGTTGGGAATGGAAGTAGAAAGAATACATGCATGCCCGAACGACTGTATCCTCTACCGTAAAGAGTATGCAAACATGCATGTATGTCCGGTGTGCAACACATCCCGATACAAACGTGAATAATCAATCAGATGATGGCGAGGAACAGAGGCAAAGAAAGGACCTCTGCTAAGGTGGCATGGTATTTTCCTATAATTCCCGCTTGAAAAGGTTTATGCAAATCCAAAGGAGGCAAAATCTGCTGCGTTGGCACTCGGAGGAGCGCAAGAAAGATGGAATGCTAAGACACCTTGCTGATTCCGCATGCTGGAGAAACATCGATAGGAGTTTTGCAGAGTTCGTGCAGAACCAAGGAATATAAGGTTTGGATCGAGTACGATGGAATGAATCCATTCAAGAGCATGAGCAAACGACATAGCACATGGCCCGTGACTCTGCATCTATAACCTTCCTCTTTGGTTGTGTATGAAGCGAAAGTACATTTTGTTGCCGATACTTATCCAAGGGCCAAAACAACTCGGGAATGATATCGATGTGTTCCTAGCACCGTTGGTGGAAGATCTAAAAGCTTGTGGAACGAAGGGTACAGGTATGGGATGCATACAAACGAGAACTTCACTCTGCGCTCCTTATTGTTCTGCACCATAAATGATTATCCTGCCCTTGGTAACCTATCGGGCCATAGTATAAAAGGTGCCAAAGCTTGTACTCACTGCTTAGATGGTACCGAGTGTGTGGTCGAGACACTCACGCAAAACCGTCTACATGCGTCACCGCGGTTCCTTCGGAGGGCTCACCCATACCGCAAGATGAAGAAACAATTTGACGGAGAGAAGGAAGACGGTTCAGCTCCAAGGCATTTAAGGGGACGCGAGGTTTATGATATGGTTAAGGATTTAGATGTTGTCCTCGAAAGGGACGTAAATTGAGGGCTCATGAGAAGAACACCGGAAGAAGAGATCAATATTTTGGGACTTACCTTATTGGGAGTACCTAGATGTTCGGCATCGCATCGACGTCATGCACGTAGAAAAGAATGTGTGCGCGGCTTGATTGGTCTCTTCTGAACATCCGTGATAAAACAAAGGACGGCGTCAACGCACGGCTTGACTTGGCCGATATGGACATCGCCCGAGTTAGCACCGACATGCACCGATAATGCACGAACGCATTCTCCCCTGCGTGTTACACTCTGTCCAAGGTGAGAAAACAGAACTATGCCGATGCTTGCATGGTGTCAAAGTTCCGTCTCGTTACTCCGACAGCGTGAAGAAACTTGTTTCGATGCAAGATTTGAAGTTAAATGGCATGAAGTCTCATGATTGTCATGTGTTGATGACACGATGCTCCCTATTGCAATTAGAAATATTTTGCCGATCAAAGTCCGAGAGACAATCATGAGGCTATGTTATTTCTTTAACACAATTGCTCGAAAGGTCATCGATCCCGGGACTAGATGCTCTGCAGACGCAGGTGGTGATGACTCTATGTCACCTTGAAATGTATTTCCTCCTTCGCTTTTTCGATATCATGGTCCATCTCATTGTTCACGCCAGTGGGAGATAAAAATATGCGGGCCCGTATTCCTACGTAGCATGTACCCATTTGAGAGGTTCATGGAATTCTCAAGTCCTACGTGACGGAATCGTTCTCGTGGGAGGGCAGCATCGTCGAAGGTTATGCAAGCGAAGAGGTCATTGAGTTTTGTGTCGATTATATGGCTCAGATTCAACCGATAGGTGTCCTCAATCTCGTCATGAGGGAGGTGAAGGGTCTCGGAACTATCGGAAGGAAAGCAATCACTCTAGATATGGACATGTATACTCAAGCCCATTTCACGGTGTTGCAACACATGATCAAGTGGCGCCTTATGTGGACCAGCACAAGGGTGTGCTTCGCAATTGAATTCGAGCGGCGGATGTTTGGATCATGAGGCAACACAACCGCCGGTTCAACCAATGGTTGAAGGAGCAAATCGCTAGGAGCTCGCCGAGTGAGACGCCGACATGGTTGGCAAAAGGGCCGACATTTACAGTTGTGACATGGCAAGGATATAACATAAATGGGTACACATTCTATACGCATCCTCGGGATGTCAAGAGCACTAACCGCAGCAGTGTCCGCATAGATGCATTCAAGATCGATGGGTCGAGAAACTCGTACTATGGCTTCATAGAAGAGATTTGGGAGCTTGACTATGTGGTTTTCAAGATCCCCTTATTTCGCCGCGTTGGGTGCATCTCCCACAGTGAAGGTTGACAAGTGCGGTGTCACGACCGTGGACCTCCAACGTGTCGGTACAAAGACGAACCATTCGTACTCGCCAATCAAGTTGTTCAAGTTTTCTATGTAACCGACCGGCAAATAAGAAACGCCATGTAGCTCTTCATGGAAAAAGGAGAATTGTCGGAGTGGAGAATGTAGTGGGCGAGAGGAATACAATCAATTTGACGAGTTACCTCCTTTGAAATGGCATAAGGGTCGACGATGAACAACGTGACGAAACTAGTTACGTCGCATTGATCATGATGAAGGGCTAATTTTTAAAGGAAATAAGCAAGTACAATAAGAATGTATATGTGAAAATGTGTGACAATTTTGAGATGTATATGTGAAAATGTATATGTGTGATGTATTTGAGAATGACAAAATGTATTTGCATTTATGTATATGTGATGTATATGTGTGATGTATTTGAGAATGACAAATGTATCAAGAAATACACTTTGTGTGAATGCAATTGGTTGGTGTTGTATATGAATGCAACTGCTTGGTAGTTGATATGAATGCAGGTGTGTAGTTATTGGTGTTGTCTTAATTGCAACAATGGCAAAAAGGCTTATCACGACGGTTCTAAATTTAGAACCGTCGCGATAACATATCACGCATTTGTTCTAAGTTTAGAACCGCTCGTGATAGTAAACTATCACTGCACGGTTTTTAACTCAAAACCGTCATGATATGTTATCACGCATTTCTAAGTTTAGAACCGCTGCGTGATAATCTCCTACATATACCCTCTCGCTAGGGTTTTCCGTGTGCGCTGCGCTTATTCGATTAGATCTAAATCCCAAGCCCATCATCGCCGCCGCCTCCCGAGCCCTCGCCGGCCGCCTCCCCGCCCTCGCGGCCGCCTCCCGGACGAAGACGCCGCCGCAGCCTCCTCCTCCTCCGTCGCCGCCTCCCGAGCCGTCGCCTCCTCCTCCGTCGCCGCCTCCCGAGCCCGCCGCCTCCTCCTCCTCCGTCGCCGCCGCCTCCTCCTCCGTCGCCGCCTCCTCCTCCTCCGTCGCCTCCTCCTCCTCCGTCGTCGCCTCCTCCTCCTCCGTCGTCGTCGCCGCCGCCTCCTCCTCCTCCGTCCCTAAGGTCACCAAAACCCTAAGGTCATCAAATCTCTCCCGAGCTTCATGCTTCTTCGTTAGTGTTTAGGTTGATGCTTCATCTTGTTATGGTTAGTTGCTTAGTACATATTTAGGTTGATGCTTCATGCTTACTGTTATTGTTTAGGTTGATGCTTGATGCTTGGTACATATTACATTGGTACATTGTTTATCGCAGAGCTTAATTAGTTTGCTATTTGGTACATATTACATTGGTACATTGTTTATCGCAGAGCTTAATTAGTTTGCTATTTGGTACATACTACATTGGTACATTGTTTATCATAGCTTGCTTAGTTTACATTGGTACATATTACATTGCTTGTTGTGTTAGTATATAGTATATAGTATATAGTATATAGTATATAGTATATAGTATATAGTACATAGTATATAGTATATAGTTTGAAATCATTTGGGTCCCCCTTCCCTCTACTCCTCTCCTCCCTTCTCCCCCTTCCCTCTACTCCTCTCCTCTCTTCCTAACATTGAGCATCATGTATCACTTTTCTTGCTTCCTCATCTTATCATGTGCAACCCTACAATTTGAGAGCACAAATTAACCAATCAAGGAAGAGTATATGATCAAAGGGCATGAAGCAAGTAACACATTCTAGTGTATCCTGATAAAGAAATCTTGCAATTATTGCAAAGATACATTGACCATTTGGGTGGAAAGAAATACATTGTGTCGTCAGGCTCATGATCGCCAATTTGAAGCATAGCATAGCATCAGAGCACATCCAAGGCACAGCAGTGTGTCTTGAAGAATGCCAAGAGCTGGTCTTCAGATGTGGCATTCCTCAAACTATAAATTATGAATCTTATTCTCATAACCCATCTGAATACCAGCTCTTGGCATTCCTCAAGACACAAGAAGAGAGGCCTCGGATGTGCCTCGGATGCTATGCTATGCTTCGAATTGGCGGTCATGCGCTGACTAAACAGTTGATCTTTCCACCCAAATGCTCCATATATCTAGACAAAAATAGCAAATGAAGCAAGTGACATACTATAGTGTTCCCTGCTCAATGAACCGGATACACTAGTTTGTGTCATTTGCTTCATAGACCTTTGTTTAGGGACTTTGCTATTTGGTTTATAGTTTTAGCAACTAAAGTAGGTGCTAGGATAGGCACTTTGTTTAGATACCTTGTAGTAATAGTATTACAAAATTCAAGGAAATTTTAGTACAGAAGTTCAAAAAAAATTCCCAGATTCTTGGTGGCGGCCGACATAGCGAGCTTCTTGGTGGCGACTATCCATCGCTTCTTCCCACTCCTCTTCATCTCGGTCTGCGGATCACGTGCGCCGAGAGCGATGATTCAGTTAGATGAATCATCGCCATCGCGTGCGTGATCCGGAGACCGAGATGAAGAGGAGTGGGAAGCGATGGATAGTCGCCACCGAAGAAGTCGGCTATGCCACTGCTCACCAAGAATCTGAATGTCTTTTTTTGCACTTTGTAATAAAATTGACTTGAATTTTGGGAAAAAGAAGGACTTGATACATTGGTACATTGGTAAGATAGGCACATCACCCCTCTCTATGTCCATATCACCCCTCCCTTCTCCCCTCCCTCTACTCCTCTCTTGTCTTGCAATTCAATATGATTACTTTCTCATCTTATCTTAATAGACCCACAAAATGAGCAACATGTCACCCGCGCATTCTTCAACATCATCGCGAGGCGCCCGCTCCAACATCAAGACGCCAAGGAAGAGGGCTATCAAAGAAGCCCGAGGGCGGCAGATCATCACAATGGCGGTGAATGCATCCGGTCCCTATCCTTCCTCAAAAAGCGATGGCGATTCGAACCATGGTCGGAGTAGTTGCACGAGAACAATTGAGATCACATACAATTCGTGGAAGAACGTGCTCGACACTCGGAAACGTGAGTGTGGATCGAAATTTTGGCATCGTTCGAGTTCCCGTAAGAACACACGACGCCGTGCAACAACAAACCTACAAAGCGGTGTGCAAAGCATGGAAGAACTTCAAGAGCACGCTTGTCAAGAAATACGTGGAGACGGACGAAACGCTGTTCATAAATACCCATTCACGGAACCACAATGGGAAGAGTTCAAGGCGATGAAAACGATCAAGATTTCAAAAGTACAAGTGTGACGCACAAGGCCCTCCAGTGCAAAAATACACACCCTCGCGCACTTGGCACACTGGGTATGCGGGTAAAATCTCGCATTGGATGAAGGAGGATGAGATGGCAGTACCGCACAGACATCGCCCGCCGTTTTCCAATATCCCGGATGACCGCGCCGAAATTGGATTAGAGCAAGGTCATCTACAACGACATCGAGGGCGTCACCTTTGAAACCCTTCGGACCAGCAAGTGACCGGCGCTGGTAAGATATCGATCGAACTACGTAGCTTGTAATTACTCCACAACCGTGCAATTGAAATGACATGTCGTGCTCTTGCAGGAAGAGCGAGTTTTCAATCTTCCCGGGATCATTCCAGGGAACAAGGGAGAATGATATGCTCTCCGTGGCCACAGGGAAACAAGGAGCACCCGGCCGTACGAGAGTCCTTGGGCTTTACGTTCCTTGGAAACATGGTTTCAAGATGACTCGACATGTATCGCGCAGGAAGAGAAACAAAGCCGGCGTGGCCTTGCAGCTACGAGAAGAGATCAAGGAATCTCGTGAGAGAGCAGCTATTAGCTCGATGGCGATGTAATCGAGAGATGAGGTGCGAAACAGCATGAAAGTCGCAGCCCGCCACCGCGCTCCCGTGCTAGCTAGCCCGCACAACCATTGGTCCATTTTGGTATAATTATTACCTCTCGAATGCTTGCTCCATTGGTAGGCCTATTCGAGTAGCTAATTTTGTATCGTTATGTAGGAGCCTCACGACGTGCGTGCTCCAAGTGAGATATGGCTCCATTCCTTATACGCTTGGCTTGGGGCGGTATATTAAATGCAGTATCGGGGCCATGGTGCGGTCAAGCTTTAGCGCCGAGCCGCAAAAGTTAATGTGGATGGTGTGTATGCCAATTTTGAGGTGGTCCCGCCATCAAGCCCCCAACGACGAGATCGTGAATCTAGGACAGGCCATTGGAACATTCATCCAAGGCCCAAAACCGACATCTCCTCGAGGCTTCTTCACCGGTGGCAGGACTGAAGTGCAAAGCGAACCACAACAACTTGCACCGGTGCCATCTCCACACGGCGATCGAACCACAGCTACCTGCACGGTGCTATCTCCACGGTGCTATTCTCGCGAGCAACTTGCACCGTCTATACCATTCTGATCGACTAGCATAAAGTCGACCCACAATCGAGGCGATGGCGGGGCAAATCAAAGACGAAGGATGATGATGATTTCCGTCCATGCCATTGGCCCGCAAATTCGTGCTAGCTCACCGATGGTAGTCGGAAGAGCTCCAAAAACTAGGACTTGGTTGCCAAAGATTCCACCTTTGGTATATGGAATATCCAATAAGCGAGGCGAACGGCGCTTCGTGTATCATGTCAAATTCAAGCCGGAACATTTCTTGCACGAAGCTCAGGACCGTGTCTTCGCGGTGACCTTTGACGATATATTTGAACTTTTCACGCTCAACGCTCTCGACGCCTCACTCGTTCGATGCTGGACGCTGTAAGTCTGTACAATCACAATCTCTGTTCACGTAATACCGATATATGTCACAATTTGTTGCTTTCCTATGTTATATATAGATTCATGCCGACCAAGCTAGATCATCGAAATCACGAATTGGTTTCTGGACCCACGCTTGGTCGCCATTGATACCATCATCGAGAATGCATCCTTAAATCGAGGACTATATTACAAAAGCACTCGCTGGCTCACCAAGATAATGAATTTGTTCTTATGCCATACAATGAGAAATTCCATTGGATTTTAATTGTAATTATACCAAAATGGAACAAGGCTATATACCTTGATTCTCTAAGTAAGAACAAATCCAAGGACACGACTATCGCCCAAATACTCGATAGATGCGTACATTGTACATTGTACTCTTTCTTTCCTTCCGAATAACTAATCTAACTTTTGAATAACGAAGGTCGTTAGCCACATACGTTCAACAAACACGTGACTCGACGGCGGGGCCAAGGCCTTGAAACATGATCGCAAGTTTGGGTATTAAGCTAGCTACACATTAATTAATCATATACAACACATAGTAGTAATGCCACTTGATTTAACACATTATATTTTTTGCGGTGCCACGGCAGAGCGGGCAACACGTGTGGATACTACGTGTGCCACCATATGAGACTACTCCTCGATTCCACCAAGATCACTAATTCTAAGGTTTGTCAATCTTCCCACATTTATTTCATACATGTCAGTTTTATATATGCGTGCGTTGATATTCCTATCGACAGGCTGCGTCCATCTCTACATCTGCATTGACACAGCCGGATTTTGCAAAAATTCGAGGAGAGCTCATTTGGTTTTTGTGGTCAAAAGTCGTAAGATCAGATGGAGAGTTCCACTTGCGAATGATTTTTATTGTAATTATAAGTGCAAATACAAGTGTAGATCTTTTACAATTGTGTATTTGTTAATGGATATTTTATTTCAATTCAATGAATTGATTTGCGAAATGGATGCTTTATGTTTGTGAAATGAAGTGCGTTGTCAATTGGATGTTTTATGTCCGTGAAATGAATTGAGATGTGAAATGTATCGAAATGAAATGAGATGTGTGAATTGTATATGTTTTATGTCCGTGATTATCGCTTGTTTGAGAGGGCATGGCTAGCCTTTCCGAGGCTAGCCAATAAACAGAAATATATTTAGGGTTGAAGGGAATATCACAGAGCGGTTTTGAGTTAAAAACCGTCAGATAGCTGATAATCACGACGGTTTTTAACTCAAAACCGTATGTGATTATCAGCTATCACGACGGATTTTAACTCCAAACCGCTCTGTGATTATCAGCTATCACGACGGTTTTAACTCCAAACCGCTGCGTGATTATCAGCTATCACGAGCGGTTTTTAACTCAAAACCGTCGCGATTATCAGCTATCACGAGCGGTTTTTAACTCAAAACCGTCGTGATATCTGATAATCACGACGGTTCAAAATCGCTCTGTGATGACCGTCGATTATCATCGACCCATAAATACAGACGGTTCACAAAACCGTCTGTGATGACGATTTCGAACCGTCTGTGATGACCTTTTCTGTAGTAGTGGGCCTAGCCCCCAGCAGACCTGCTTGAGAGTATCCCGGTGAAGGCCAAAGTTGTATATATAGCGCCCGGTCCAAGGATTATACGTCGGCTGTGCCCAGGTGTTGTGCTGGCTGCCACCTCCACCGCCTTTGTTCTTTGTCTTTCATTTTCCCTTGTTCTTGCGACCATGAGCACCATAGCTTTGGCCATTCCCACTGTGAGGGCCATAGCCATAGCTTTGGCCATTGCCTCCACCTTGACTGTTGGGATTGGTATGGCACCAAGTTGAACTTTTGAAGTGCCTGTATTTCGGTTGTCGCTGTAGAGAGCGGTGGCTACAGAAGAATCATTGCCATACTGAGCATTTTTATTTTCTTGAAGTTGTAGCATCGACCTGAGTTGGATGAACGATGGAAAGTTCGGTAGCATGGACACAAACATGGCCATGTTTTCAAACTTCCTGTTCAATCCTTTGAGGGCAGTAAGAACCAAGTTCTCGTCGGTGATGTCCACGTCGACGTCGTGTAGAGCATCGGCTAGTGTCTTCAGTTTGAGACAGTAGTCCGAAACGGACCTGTCTCCTTGCATGGTGTTGTGGAATTCGGAGTCGAGGTAGAGAGCCCGAGTTTTTTTGTTGTCGTGGTAGAGTTGTTCGATCCTGGTCCAACATGCATAAGCAATTATCATCCATAGATCCATGAGAGATCAGTACGATCGAGTCATTTCCAAACCGGACGCCTGAGTTGTTAGCCGAGGTGATGTGATCCTCAAGGGTGAATCTGTCAACAGCAGCTTGGAAGAGATTATGCCATTTGCTGTAGTTTCCGGACTTGAGGACCAAATTAAGTGATTGGCACTGTTATCTAATCTAGTTATTCTAGTGCAGTTCAGTTTCAGTCTGCATGTCTTCCGTTCAGTTTCTCATCTAGTGCAGGTATGTTACTAGTAGTCTGCATGTCTTCCGTCTGTAATTGCTAAATAAAAAGAGAAGGAGTAAACCAGAAAAAGCTGCAACGTTCCGCAGCAGCAAAAACATTTGTGTTCGTGTGTGTATTGTTGCTCGTCTGGCCAACAAGACGATCACCGACACTGGCGGACGTTCGGCCAACAATTGGTATCAGAGCCCCGTTTCGTTCTAGGGAGCGGCGATGTCGGACTCCCCTCAGCGCCGCGGGAGTGCGCCACCCAGCCACCGGCGCCGTTCGCAGTCGCCACCGTTGCGATGTGGGCGCGGGCGTGGCGGCAAGGGGCGAGGACGTGTGCTCCTGGGCATGTATGTTGACGATTTGATCCTCACCGGCACTGACCAGCAAGCTGAGATCGAGTCATTCAAGGAGGAAATGAAGCGCTCGTTCAAGATGAGCGACCTCGGGCAGTTGAGCTACTATCTCGGCGTTGATGTCAAGCAGCTGCCTGGGAAGATCACCATGAGCCAAGCTACGTATGCGGCAAAACTCCTGGACAAGGCCGGCATGGCCGGCTGCAATGCCGTGCAAGTGCCCATGGAGGCACGTCTTAAACTGAGTAAGGAGAGCTCCAACCACCTATTGATCCCACATTCTACCATAGTGTGGTTGGCAGCCTCCGGTACTTGGTCCACACCCGGCCGGATATCAGCTTCGCGGTCGGGTACATGAGCAGGTTCATGGCGAACCCGACGACGGAACATCTGAGCGCCGTCAAGCATCTATTTCGTTATGTCGCTGGTACGCTCCACTATGGCCTTAGCTACACCAAGGGGCACAACGACATCAAGCTCAAGGGGTACAGCGACGCGGACATGGCCGGCGACGTGGATGATCGCAAGAGCACCTCCGGCATTTTGTTCTGTCTTAGCAACGCGCCTGTATCGTGGCAGTCACAAAAGCAGCCGGTGGTGGCGCTATCGTCATGCGAGGCCGAGTACATCGCAGCCTCGGCGGCGGCATGCCAGGGAATCTAGCTCAGGCGGCTGATCGGCAATTTCTACGGGCGAGACGTCGGCGCCGCGACAATCTACATCGACAATCAATCGGCGATTCAACTGTGCAAAAATCCGGTCTTCCATGGCCGGAGCAAACATATCGAGACACGCTTCCACTACATCTGGGAGTGCGTCGAGGGTGGCCAAGTGGCCATCCGCAAGATCCACACCGACGATCAGCTGGCGGACATACTGACCAAATCTCTTGGCCAAGTGCGTTTTCTACACCTGCGCTCAAAGCTCGGCGTTGTCGACATCATCCACAACTAGATTAGGGGGTAGTAATGTTATCTAATCTAGTTATTCTAGTGCAATTCAGGTTCTGTCTGCATGTCTTCTGTTCAGTTTCAGTTTGCATGTCTTCCGTTCAGTTTCTCATCTAGTGCAGGTCTGTTACTAGTAGTCTGCATGTCTTCCATCTGTAATTGCTAAATAAAAAGAGAAGGAGGAAACCAGAAAAAGCTGCAATGTTCCGCAGCGGCAAAAACATTTGTGTTCCCATGTTCGTGTGTGTATTGTTGCTTGTTCGGCCAACAAAACGATCACTGGCACTAGCAGATGTTCGGCCAACAGGCACCAATGTTTTGATGTTGATGCCAACTGCCAATGTCCAAAGATGGGTAAGAGAATTGGAATTGGAATTGGAGGAACTAGAGGAGTTTTCATTGGTGTTGTCATCAGCAGAAGAAACACCATTTTGTGTTGATGGAAGAGTTGCCATGGCATAGCAAGGCAAGGAGAAAGGAGTAGCTAATCAGAAGAAGGTTTGCGGAAGCGGTGTCTCAGAGAAGATGCTCCGACACCATGACAAAATTAGAGGAGTGTTTTGGGAAAGAGGCCACATAGGAGCCTTCCATTTCTCATGTATTTATATACAGGAGATTACACGTGAGCAATCTTTACCATAATTAGGAGGATTACACACTACTAGAAAACAAGCTATACTGGACGTGTCATCACAGACGGTTCATATGGAACCGTCTGTGCTTTGATTATTATAGACGGTTCATAGCTAAAACCGTCTATGATAGTTTCAGAGACGGTTCTAATTAAAAACCGTCTGTGATAATGCATATATCACAGAAAGTTTTTAATTAGAACCGTCTCTGAAACTATCATAGACGGTTAGGTTTAAAATATGTCTGTGATATACGTATTATCACAGATGGTTTTTTAATTAGAACCATCTATGAAACTATCACAGACGATTTTTATTTACAGCTGTCTGTTTTTAATTCTTTGTCGTATGAACTACATAAACTACTGAGACGAGAGACACATTCAAGGCAAATTTTTTTCAAAAGTCCCAAAAAAAGTGATTCCCAAATCTTAGTCTTCAGGGCTTCATATGCTTCTTCTTCGACTTTTGGAGTTGGAGGATCAGCCGTTGAGTTCTCGAATGCTGTCAAGATTGTCCTTGCCCTCGGCACTTCCTCCTCCAAACTAGGCAAATCATTAGCACGGTCCATAATCTCATAGAGGATGCCATGATAAGCTTCCTAAGAATCGGCCGCTTCTGCTTGATCGGCAATGTTATCCATGTGTCTCTCCACTGCAGCAAGAGCTTCATCCGCTTTGCGTACATTGCAAAGAAGAACGAGCCTGAGGGCGGTTTCCCTTTGTTGAGCGGCAACGAGACACCTCCGTCGATGGCAGATGATGAGGTCCAGCTGACGGATTATGGAAGCGAGTCGAGGAAGGAGAGCAGGGCATGAGCAGAGGAGCTGCTCCAGACGTAAATTGTTGGCCGCTTATGTAAGATTGCGGCCAAACAACTCATGATGTATAGATGAGAGGAAGGAGATCAAAAGAATATTAGATGCTAATATTGAGAAATCTGGTGAAGAAGATGATCGAGAGGTCAGTTTAGAACAGCTAGATTAGTGAGCGCATATTTAAGCGTTATCATAGATGGTTCGTATAACGAAACATCTCTAATATTAATATCACAGACGGTTCGTATAACGAACCATCTCTGATATAAGCCTTATCAGAGACGATTTGTTATGCGAACCATCTCTGATATTGATTATCACAGATGGTTCGTATAACAAACCGTCTCTGATAATGACACGTTACTGATCCGTGGTGTATTTCCCAGGATTTCGATCTCACCCGTCCATTCTCTCCACATCAAATGCCTAGACTACCAAAAGATTCATGCATGTGAGAATGATTGTGTCTTATTTCGAGGAGATTATGCTAACATGGATTCGTGTCCAAAATGTGGTGAGAGTCGATGGAAAATGAAGGATTCAGATGGGATTGGTGAGCCTAGTGGCACTGGTGGGGCAAAGAAGCGTATTCCTCATAAAACACTACGGTATTTTCTGCTTATTCCTCGGCTGCAAAGATTATACATGACAGAGTCCACTTCATCATATATGCAATGGCACAAGGAAGAATTGGTCCGTGATGGGAAAATGCGGCACCCTGCTGACTCATTGGCATGGAAGCACATGGATGACACGTATAAGCACTTTGCATTGGATCCACGCAATGTTAGGCTGGGACTTGCATCGATGGCTTCAATCCATTTGGGATCTTGAATGTGACATACACTACATGGCTGTGATCCTAATACCTTACAACTTGCCACCTTGGTTGTGTTTGAAACAATCATCTTGGATGATGTCAATGTTGGTACCTAGGCCAAAATCTCTGGAATGAACATTGATGTATATTTGCACGATTGATGAGCTTAAAGATCTTTGGACTAAAGGTGTTGAAACATGGGATGCGAAGGAGAAAAAGAATTTTACTTTGGACAATTAATGATTTCCCTGCATATGCGATGTTATCTGGTTGGAGCACCAAAGGAAAGTTTGCTTGTCCTTATTGCCACAAGGATACCGAGTACTTGTGGTTAACATTCGGTTCGAAGCATTGCTACATGGGACATCGCCGCTTTTTGCCTTTGGACCACAGGTGGCGCAGGAACAAGGTTAGCTTTAATAACAAGGTGGAAACCAGGGAGGCTCTAGTGCCGCTCACTGGTAAGCAGGTGATGCGGCAATATGAGAGTTTTGAGCAGGTGACTTTTGGTAAGGCAACAAGAAAGAGGAAGCAGCGTGAGGAGGAAACTAGATAGCACAACTGGAGGAAGAAGAGTATTTTTTTTTGATCTACCTTCTTGGGAATCATTGCTTATACACCATAATCTAGATGTGATGCACATTGAGAAGAACATTTGTGAGAGCTTATTGGGGACTTTGCTTGAATTACAAAGTAAGTGTAAGGATAGTGAGAAGGCTCGACTTGACATGCAACATTTGGGTATTAGGAAGGATCGGCATCCTTTAGTCGAGAATGGTAAGTATACTTTGCCACCGACTTTGTACTCTTTGGATAAGGATGAGAAGACAATTCTATGTAAATTTCTAGAAGGAGTGAAGATGCTGATGGCTATGCCTCCAATATAAAGAGACGCGTGGGCGTCCGGGGTTGTAAGTTATGCGGACTTAAAACACACGACTTCCATGTTATCTTCTGAAACTTTTACCCTTAGTGGTACGCAACATATTGCCTCAAGATGTAGCGCTCGCATTAATTGATCTTAGTAGGTTCATCAACTCAATATGTTCAAAGGAGCTGGAGGAAAAAGATATTGAAAACCTAAGCTCGACAATTAGGGAGACTCTTTGTCGGCTTGAGATGATATTCCCACCAGCATTTTTTGATACCATGATGCATTTTCCAGTTCATATTGCTGAAGAGGCTAGACTTGGAGGCCCTGTGTGCTATAGATGGATGTATCCAATTGAGAGATATCTACGTACGCTAAAAGGCTATGTGAGGAACAAAGCGCACCCTGAAGGATCAATAGCCGAGGGATATATCTCAGAGAAGTGCCTTACATTTTGTACTCGCTTCTTTGAAGATGTTGATACGAAGCTTAATCGACCGGAGCGTTATGAAAGCGCCACCGTTATTGAACCACCATCTGGTCTTAGCATATTTGGGAACATTGACTACAATAGGAAAGGAAGTAGTATCGAGTTGGTTTCCAATTTTGAAATGCATAGGATGAGGCCCTACATAATAACAAAGCGTGATGAGGCAGGCCATGGATTAAGTAAGCTTAATTTTTAATTTACTTATTTTTGGTATCCGTGTCTATGTTTATTTCGAATTAATGCCCTTTTTGTATTATCATTCTGACAAGCATATGGATGAATTGAAAGCAATCAATCTTGAAAAAGACACAAGGTGAATTTGTAGGTGGTTTGAGTGTGAAGTAAGTGATAGTTTTTATATCATTAATTTGTAGTGAAGCTGTAATTTGTCCTTGTTCTATTACCTACGAGTTTTGTTAATGTTTTGAATTTAGATAAAAATCTTTATGAAAAAGGAGAAACAAGCGACTGATGTATGCACTTTCACGAGGACCGGACCATCGAGTTCGTGTATACAATGATGCTTCATAAGCGACTTTACTGTTTCACACCTCTTCCATAGAGAGGAGCCTAAATACTCAAAATAGTGGTATTCTTGTGAAGGCGATGTGATCACGGCAATATGGACTGGTATGGCATGATTAAAAAAATCATCTTCCTAGATTTCCCATATGAGAAGGAAGTCATACTGTTTCAGTGTGACTGGTTTGATGTACCTGCAGCTACAAAGACCAAAGGTAGAGGGTATAGTAAGGATCAATATGGGATTATCGATATTGATACCACTCGATTTCGTTATTTAAATGATCCTTACTGTCTGGGGACACAAGCGGAGCAAGTGTTTTATGTGAAAGGTGCGAAGAAACCAGATTGGTGCAGTGTTGTTAGAATGAAACCTAGAAATCTGTTTGCCATGCCTGAAACATCAGATACTGACAATGTGGGAGAAATCGATTTGGACTCACTTGTCGTGGGGGTGGAGGATATGAGTGTTTCCCGTTCAAATGAAGAATTGACAAATTGGAGAAGGTGTGGCGTAGAGGGGGTTAGTGGTGATGCTTCTGTCATTGAAAAGGTGATTGCAGAATCCATGCCTGAACCAAATGATGCAGACTTACGTGATGAAGATGAAGATGTTGATGACACCTACCTTGCTGATGGGGTTGTTGCTCCTGTTAATTCTCTAGGCCAAGGACATGAAGAAGATGATTTTTTTGTGTAAAACACATATTTTGTGAATTTTAATTTATTCTGTACTGATTAAGAGGACTCAAATTTATTCTATATATATTCATGCATAGTTTCCCTACTTTCTGTAATTATATTACTAGCCAAGCCTCCATTGATTAACCTTCTCTGAAGTGGCATATTGCTCTGCAAAACACTTGTACCTGACTCCTTCACACTAGTTAACAGTATGCCAACCGAATCACAGTTAACGATTTAATCCGATTCATGTGTGAATCAACCAAAGCAGCTGGCTAATTATAATAGCATCTGGGTTAATATCTCAGCTTTCCTTCCAGCTGGCTTAATGAAGAACCCAATATAATTCTGACTAAACTTTGACTAATCCACCTATACCCTAACATTTGTTAAATTTGGCCACCATCATAAATAATTAAATACTAATTTCTTGATATCGCTCATGAGCGCCAAATTCTGTTGCCAACATCATCCATCAGGGATACGACACCAGAGCGGAGGGCTCACCTTCTCCGTCGTCGTTGGAATGATCGTGGCGGGGGGAGGGGGCGGGGGCGCCAGCCTGACGGATTGTCCCATTCGAGGATGAGGTGCCGCGGCGGATTGGTCGCTTCGTGGATGGGGTCGACCGGCGAACTGGCGAACTGCCCGCGCGTGTTGCGCGGCTGAACGACGGCGTGCTAGTCGCGCCTATCGCCGGCCTTCTTTGCCGCACCGCTGCCGACCATCTTCGCCGCACTGCCGCCGCCGCCGATGGAAGGTGTCGAAGGGGATGGGAATGATGACAGGAAAGGGGAAGAGAAGAACAGGTGACTGGACTTCAATTGGAAAAGCCAATGGGCTTGGCCCATTATCACCGTCTGTTTGCGTTGAGGTGTGATGAGTGCAAATGGAAAATTTGTACCACCTCGCTTACTCTGATGAAGCCAGCTCAACTTAAATACGAGAAGACAGTTGTTGTCTCGAACTCACTACAACACTACTACATGGCACTTCTGCTCCCTAGGCTGATTGGGCCGGTCGGCTTGGTCAGGCTTCTTGCTTTAGTCTGGTCGAGCCTGACTGGACTGCTGGCCCTATTCAGCCTATAGCACAAATTTTTTTGTTTTGTCAAATTTTTCTTCACAATTCGTTAGTTTTGTCAAATCAAATATTTTTGGAATTCCTTCACGTTTTCTAACTTCAAATAAATTTTGTTATGTGAAATAAATATTTTTAGAATTCCTTTGTTTTGTCAAATCAATACTTTAGGAATTCCTTCACGTTTCTAGACACACGAACCTTATCAAATCTTCTAATACATTTTGTTTTTGTCAAATTTTTCTTCACAATTCGTTAGTTTTGTCAAATCAAATATTTTTGGAATTCCTTCACATTTTCTAACTTCTAATAAATTTTGTTATGTGAAATAAATATTTTTAGAATTCCTTTTTTTCAAATCAATACTTTGGGAATTCCTTCGCGTTTCTTGACACACGAACCTTATCAAATCTTCTAATACATTTTGTTTCATCTAATCGATATTTTGGGAATTCGTTCACCTTTTCAGAAACACAAACCTTTTCAAAGCTACAAAAAACTTTTGTTTGTGAAAAATATTTCTAATGTAGATTAGAAATTTAGATTAGAAAATTTAGTTTAGAAAATTTGTTTAGAAAATTTAGTTTAGAAATTTAGATTAGAAAATTTAGTTTAGAAATTTAGTTTAGAAATTTAGTTTAGAAAATTCAGTTTAGAAATTTAGTTTAGAAAATTTAGTTTAGAAAATTTAGTGTAGCACCTGTCTCACCGCAAAACCTCTCAAAGTAGGAATTCTTGAACTCCATACCATTGTCACTGTGGATCGCTCGTGAGGCACCCGAGAGCTCAACAGAAAGCCTACTAAAAAGACCCCGAAAGTGGGTAAACGTCTCATCCTTCGAGGCTAAGAAAAACACCCAAGAATACCTCGAGAAGTCATCGACCACGACAAGAACATTCCACTTCCCTCCTGCTAACTGCACTCGAGCTGGGCCAACTGTGTCCAAATGGAGCAGCTATCCTGGTGCATCGGTCACAGTCACTGTAACTGGAGAATGAGAAGCGGCAACCATCTTGCCGTGCCGGCAAGGAGCGCAAACAAGATCTTTGACCATCTTGAGTTTAGGCAGACCACGAATGAGATCGTGGCCGCTAACTCGAGTCAAATGGTCAAATCCAATATGACCAAGTCTCCTATGCCAGAAAGTAAGGTCACGGGACTCAGAAGCAACTAAACACCTGAGAGGATCACCAGAAGACTCAGCAAAATCAGCACAAAGAATCAAGAATTTTGCAATTGTTTTTCTTAAAGCTCACCTCGAAACCGTCATCGGTAAGCTGGGAAACAGAAAGAAAATTCTACTGTAGCTTACTCACCAAGGCAACATCTTTTAAAATAAATGAATCATTAACGCGCACAGTACCTTTCGCGATGACGCGCCCAGACGAAGCATCTCCAAAGGTGATAGACTCATCACCTGGAGCACGGGCTAGGGAAGAGAACCAATGGGAATCTCCGGTCATATGTCGAGAACAACCGGAGTCTACAAGCCAAACCTCTCACTTCCCAAATGAACCTAAGTCAAGCAGTAAAGGCTCGATCGGGATAAATCAAAGAGATTTTGGAACCCAATACTAAGTCACCGTCGAGCGGAAGAAGTAGCCACACATGACTGACCTCTAGCTACCCTACGCTCTCTGTCGCTCAAAAAGTCAGAAGGTCTATGTGCAGACCTGAAGCTGTTGCTAAGTTCGACTGCTATGGGAGAGCGAATCGAAACACCAACAACACGCTGATCACGCCGCGGGTAGCCATCTCGACGGGGGAAATGAGATCTAATCTCAGAACGGTGGAAGTCACGACCAGAGGCATATCGAGGACGAAAACCAGAAAACTCAGAAAAACAAAGTCCTCGATGCTGCCCAAACCCATCAATAGAAGCAACTCTAGACCTCGTGTTGGTCTTAGGTGCACTCAAGGTCTGGGGCTGACCCTGAATACGCCTAAGAGCCTCAACACGGTCTCTACGGGCGATCTTGATGCGCCTGAAGCATCTTTCGATCAAATGTCCATCCTTCTGACAGAAGGTACAATGATACTTCACCTTCTGAGAGATAGAAGTAGCATGATGGGGCTTCACCTTCTGAGAGGTCGAAGCAACAGGTGGAACCACCTTACTGTCAGAGATCCCTTGGACAAAGCCCGCTGATTTGAATTGAACTTTCTCAGTTCTGGGTTTGACCTCGATCACACCTGCTGCTATGGGTCTGAGAACAGCAGGTGGATACTTCCTCACATCCTCAAGAAAATCATATCCTATACCTTGATTGAATTTGCAAACCTTGGATTGGTCTAGAATAAGATTTAGCTTCTTCTTGCCTCTACAAATCTCTCAAGAGTGTTCATAAGATAATGACACTCCCGAAAGAGAGAGGTGCAAGAAGAACAGGGGGAAGAAGAGACAGCAG
Source organism: Dendrocalamus sinicus (assembly GCA_036346575.1). Classification (NCBI taxonomy): domain Eukaryota; kingdom Viridiplantae; phylum Streptophyta; class Magnoliopsida; order Poales; family Poaceae; genus Dendrocalamus; species Dendrocalamus sinicus. The sequence goes on along the minus strand of CM070662.1, from coordinate 22,224,603 downwards.
AAGGTAAAGGAGTAGAAAAAGAACCAATAGCAGAAGAACGGATGGCATGTGCATGCACAGCCGCCTCAGAAGGGACAGTCCTACTACTAGCCATTTGGTTCACGTCGGTAAGCGTCTCTACCAAACCCTCATGTTTCTTCCCAACAGCACACACATCACAAGCAGATTGTGATTTCTCTAGTAGGTCCTTAGTTAGCTTCACATATTTATCATCTAATGCAATCAAATCAGATTTTAGTTTTTCACAATTATTGCATAGTGAGCTAACAGGGTCCTTAGAAGCATACTGGGCCATTTTCTTATTATAATCAACTACTTTTTGAAATTGCTTAGAAACAGATTCAAATTCAGCAATTTAATTTAGGACAGTTGGTGCAAGAAACAATAGGCTCAAGTAATGAAGCTTGTAGTTCAGCAATTTTATGATCTGCCCTTTTTAGGTTCATTTTCAAATTATTACAACTTTCACAAGTCTCGGGCAGATCGAGAAGCATGGTATAAAGACCTCTAAAAGCATTGTTCTTATTCTCACATGAGGTGCAAGATATAGTCTCAACAGTAGTAGATGAAAGAGCGGCTACCCTACTCATCTCTAGTTCAGCTAAAACACTAACATTCTCCACCTTAAGCATGTCAAGCTCAGAAGACAGACTATCATGAGATATCCTTAATTTCTCCATGTTACCAAGCAAAGCAGAGCATGTATCACATTCGTCACGGGAGGGAGTATATATAAGTGAAGTAAGCTCACGTGACAATCTATCTACTTCCTTCTCCAACTCGCTACACCTAGCTTTAGATCTAGCATGAAATTTTTTTAGCTTAAGAAAAGCATCATTAAGCTGATCATAGGAGGGGTATACCTCATCGGAGTCGGAGTAGAGCTCGCTGTCACTAATGTCGCCCTCAAGGGCCATGAAGCACATGCCGCTGAAGTGCTTGCCATCCTTGGGATCTTGATCGTCCTTCCCATCGTCGTCACTCCACCCCTTCACCTCGCTGAGGTCAAGGTTGTCGAAGGCGGTGAGGACGCGATGGAAGAGCTTCTTGGCTTTGCCAAGGTTGCGGAACTTCTTCTCTTTGTTGGAGGCTTCTTGTTGCGGTTCTTGTCGGTGTAGACGTTCTTGCTCGAACCGCCGTAGTCGTTCTTAACCTCCGGCTTGGGGCAGTTTGCTCGAATGTGGTTGAGGCCACCACACTCAAAGCAAATCACACGTCCTCCTCTTCTCTTTCTCTCCCTAACCCTCTTGTATGCATGGGAGAATTTTCTAGCTAAGAGGGTTAGCTGGTTTCTGGAAGCTGTTCTAGTAGGTCATCACTCATCTCACAAACAGCAGCAAGAGAAAAACCAGAAACACCATCAAAGGGAAATATAGAAGTCGAACTGGGATAAGTGACTAAAGCCATCGACTGTGACTTCGACTTGCGAGAGACAATGTCAATCTCGTGAGTCTTGAGGCGTGAGTACAACGCATCAAGAGTCAAAGTCAAAAGATCCGTCGTGTCCTTGATGGTGGTCACTTTCATCTCCCAAACACGCAAATCCAAAGCCGAAAGCATTTGACGAGCGTTGTCCGAGTCGGGGTATGTGAGACCGACCGCTTAGAGGTTGCTCAAAATCTTGTGGAATCTCGCAAAGCACTCATCAAGGGACTCTCTAGCGAGCATTTCAAACTTGTTGTAATCTCGCTTGAACTGGTCCTGTCGTACCGTCTTTATTTGGGTGGTGCCCTCATGGTAAGCATCGAGGGTCACCCAAATATCGAAGGCCGACGTAAGATGAGAAATGCGATCAAACTCGTTTCGGCTCAAACATTGGATGATGATGTTTCTTGCCTTAGCATTCGCCTCAACATCGGGCATGTTCACCACATTAATGTTCTCATCGGCAGGAACAACAAAGCGTGTTTTAACCTTGCGCCAAATAGCATAGCCCTAAGCCTGAATGTAGGTCTCCATCCGAATCTTCCAAAAGAGATAGTCGATCCCATCGAATATCGGGAGTTTGGTGGAATACTTATCCGTTGCCATGGCTCATAGACCGGTTAAGATCTATCGAAAAGAGCTAACCGGCTCTGATACCAATTGTAGGATCAGAAATGGCAACAGAGGGGGGTGAATGGTGCCTTTTGAAATTTGCCCCCAAAGTATCCACGGAACATCTTCTCTCCAATAGCTACAAAAGCTAGGAAGAAAGAGTGTTCATGCTCACTAGTCCCTCAGAGAAGAAACGGCAAATAAAGCATTGAAGCAAAGCGATGCGAAACAAACAGAGAAAACAATTGGGCGGTCGGTGTAGAAGGCGGGAGGTCGACCGCCGGTGCGGTGGAGGTCGACCGCGGTGCGGGCGGTCGGCCGGTCTCACGAGAATAGAGCGATTAGCGACCTAAGCGCAACTGCGAAATCTGAACCTTCTTTGTCGGGAAATTTGTGAATTTATTCTGTTCTCCTCATGCCAAAAGTGCAAGAACTTGATCTAAATAGGTTTGAGACCATTAGGAGAAGATTTTGCAAACTAAGACCCAATCAAAAGAGAGAAATCAGATTTGTGCTGAAAACAAACAGCAAAGAGACAAAAAATCCAAATTTCTCATGATTCAACAGTCTTTTGCTTAAGAGATTTTGTATTTCAGCTAGAGAGAACCTCACAACTATAAATCACAGACCTAGAGCAAGCAAACCATCAAGAACCCAAAGAATCACACCTGCTCTGCCATGAAACCCTAGAAAAATGAGAGCAGAGCAAATGAAGCGTAAGCCAAAGAATTGACAGAAATCACTGATTCCTCCATATGCTCTTGGGAATGGAATGGCCATATGACCTTGAGTATTTTCCCATCACAGAGCAAACAAGAGCCAGCTAATCTTGGATCTTTTCATTCACAAGCTCAGATACTGAAGAACCAACAGAGAACTAAAAGAACATAGAGACAAACACAGAAAGGAACAAAAAGAAGAACTCCAACTCAATCCTTCTCAAGCACCTTCCCGGAAGTTTCCCGCAACCGACACCTAACCGTCTGGACCTTCGACTCCTTCCTGAGCCTAGTCTCGGTTCGCACGTCGTTGCCCGTCGTGTCCACCACCGGTAGCTTCCGCTCCGGTTCCTCGTCTCCCGACTCACAACCACTTTAGCAGCCTCGATCATCTTCGGCATCACCAACCGTCTGAACCTCATCACCTCCTATGCCTAGTTCTGGTCCTCCTCGCCTCAGTATGACCTAGCTCCGAAGTCCTGTAGTCACACAGACAAGCAAACCGTCACATAGCACCGCACGAAACAACATATCAACAATAGCATAAGTAAAAGGTACTCAACCTAGAATACCCAAAATAAACTCAAACTCACTAACACAACCGTCAATTATTCATCATAAACATAGGGATACCTCCACATAGTCTCTCAATAGGTAAGCTGGATTACAGGGACATGGAGCAATTCTATTGCCTAACAACATAGTTTTCAACAGGTGCAAAAATTAATGTGGTGAAGTTTGTAATGTTATAGATGGTTTCATTTTCTCATTGACTCATTTGTTGCTATTTAAATGTAGTCTTTTCAGTATACATACAGTACTCGTATATTTTTTTCGTCACTAATATATCGATTTACTTTCCATACATTGCTCTATCAGAAAAAATGCACCATCACTAATCAAGATGCAACAGAGCAGCCCCATGGTAAAAAGAGGTGAACTCTAGTTTCACTCCTATTTTTCACCAGGTCAGCGTTGTTTGCTTGTGTTATGTTTTATGGAATATCTTAGACATTTGAGTCAATCGCTTTCACTGTGCCTCAGTAAAATACTGTAATAATATTTGATTCTCTTTTCCTGTTTTGCTAGGATTGTTCCGTTGCTTTAGTTATTTCTCAGCTAAGACAGTTTTCCCTAAAACTATGGGTGTCTTCTTACCAATATTGACTTAATGGGAAACATCTATGGTTCGTCGGATTATTGCGTCTTAATGCCATTCCACTGTAATACGCACACATGTAATTGTCTGCATCGATGTTCATGTCAGGCTGCATACTAGCCAAGAATTTGTGAATTATGTATTTCATACTATATGCAAAAGTAAATGCCTAGGTCAAAGTGTGAGAAATGCATTTTCAATTACGGCTGTTTTTATTTGTACATTGAAAAGATAGATATTCAGTACAGTTTCATTTGTTTGATGCCTGAAAAAAAGCTATTGACCATAAAATTTAGGGTTCCGTTGTCATTTGCTTGATGTGTGAAAAGAAGCTATTAACTATAAGATTTAGGATTCGATTGCAACACACGAACACTCTACCAGTCAAAAGTGAAACTTTGCAGTCTACCCGCCCGTTCTTCCATCCTCAGACCTCCTTCGTTGCAACGTGCACTAGCCAGAAAAGAGTAAGCCACCCCTGATCGGATCGTCCATAACGCAGCATGCTTCCTCACGTTTGCTTCCAAATATGCCATGCATCCAACGTGGATCAGATCCTGATTTTGAACACAAAAATTCTCATCTTGTAACATTTCAACACGGGTACACTGTTCTGATTGGCATAACATATATTCTATAACGAACTCTGCTTTATCTCCACTCATTGTGGAATGATAGGAGTCCATTTACATATGACTCTGCTTTATCTCCACTCATTGTGGAATGATAGGAGTCCATATACATATGACTTCCTTACATGCCGAAGAAGGAAAAAAAGGCGGGAAGAGAACAAAAAGGGTTACTTTGAATCGACTATCATCATCATCATCGCATTGTCAACAAATGAAATGAATAGCTTAATAGCTTAAGGTAAGATACAGATGCACCACGGAAGAAAAGGCACCCAAAAAACTGTACACTTGCTTGCAATCATCTTGGAGGTGGTCTTGAGAAGGGAGTCTGCATGGATGAGTACGTCGAGGAAGCGAGTGGAATGGTTGCGAATTCGGAGTCTGGACGACCAAACAGGTGTGGCTTTGTGGAAGGGCCAGGTGCCAGGTTTGCAGGGTGTTGTGATGGTTGGACACTCGATGCGTTGCTAGTACTGGCAGTTTGGTTCTCTTCCTGCCATAGCTTTGCGGCTTCCGAAGCTTCTCGTTTCTCCCTTTCTTCTGTTTCCTTGAGCAAAAAGTCCACCCAGAGATCCGCAAATGACTGCAAATGATGGAAAAAGGAGGATATTGAGAGAGAGAGTAACACAATTAACAAACAAAATGCAGCTTGAGAAACTTCAGTAATTAGTAAACTTTTAATATCACTTGCTTCCGTTATTTAATATAGCTGAAAAACTTCAAAGCAACAGGCACACGCTTAATGCCTTAACAAATGCATCACCATGGCAAGAAGAAACTAATGTAATGGATATAAATATCCTACCTGGCTATCCTGAGATGCTTGAGCAGATTTGCCTGCTGAATTTCTGCCAACAATTCCTCCAACTAGGCGTCCCGGAAGACCCAAAACACCACGAACAACACCCTTACCAGCATTATTTTGTGCAAAACCAATTCTTTGTTTGTCTTCCTCGGAGAAGCCAAGCATGCGAACCATAAGATCCAAAACCTGGACATACGAATATTATTGGATAAGAATTATGTATTTGAGAAGTTCATGACACAATAAAGAATTTGAACAAGCCAAGCACCTCTTTGCTGTGATTCCGTTGGAAGTAAGTGACTAGTAGTTTGATCACAATCCGTCTGCAAGAAAAATTTTGACTTTCATTTTTTGTATATATCATATATGCATAGCCTCTACAAATAGGTCACGCAAAAGTACAAGGAAGAAATAAGCATATATGTTGGTGGGTATATTGCGAAAAGAAATTTGGTAGAGAACATGATCAAATCAATTGCATATTATGACCAATTGATCCTAGAATAGCCAGCAGACAAGTCTCAGTCACCAATTCTTTCTAGAAAAGTAAAAAGAGAGAAGGTGAAAAACAACAAAATATTAGTTTTTTATTGGTTTTTCCAGTTCTTTGCTTTTATTTTTCTAGAAAAGTTTAGGTACTAAAGTTTGTCCACGAGCTATTCTGTATACATGCTTTGCCCTGCAAAATTTTCAAAACATTTTTAAGGTCTTAATAGTGTTTATTACATCTTGCAAAAAATTGTCTTCCACACAGTTCTCATCCTCGTCTCTCTATTATCAGCGCATAAGACAAAAACTAGTTGTACATGCATATATGTATTCATTAAAATCATAAAAAAAGGTAATAACCAGATAAGGCCCCACACCTGTCAACAGAGTTATCTGAATCCAGTGACATCCTGTTGAGCGTTGTCATGCTTTGTTCAAGCGCACGCCGTAGTCTTGAATTGTCATCCTCAAGCTTCTGCATGGAGCGTTTCCCATCTGCTAACATCCTCTCAGCTTGTGATAGTTTGGCAGCAACCTCTTCCTTTTCTCTTCTTGAAATTTCAATTGCTTGATTTGCCACCTACATACAAATAAATGCTTCGGTAATATCATTTGAAAAATGATAGGATTACAGTCTTAGCTTACAAATTAAAGTGTGTGCACCAATAAATATTTTCTCTTCTATGAAGGCAATCTATCAATTAATGCATCAATTTAATAAAAAAAGTTGAATAATATTGATAATCACAGGCAACAAATATGACGAATTACTGTTCCAGCGATATACAGGGGAAGATGTGTTCATTGTTTGTACCCTCAATGACTCTGACAATTTAGCCAAATCTTCTCTAGCCACAGCTAAATCACCTCCAAGCCGTTCCTACATATATATGTAAGTGAAGACAAAATCATGCTTTAGAATTGCAACAAAAAAAAGTTAAGCTTCGAAGAAAGAGTAGTCCCAAGAATTCAATCACCTTGGCTTCACTCTCAGCATAGTACTGTCCAAGGGCAGTCTGCAAATTAACCAATTCCACATTTTTTGATTCAAGTGCATTCATACAGTGGGCAAGCTTGTACTTCAAATCTTCCATTTGTTCGTTTGACCTCTGGTGTTCTTCATTTATGATCTTTTTGCTCTCCTCCTGCTTTGCCATCTCGACCTTTAAATCCCTCTCTAACTGCATAATACGAGCCCTTTGCTGCTCACAGATTGCCCGCAATTCTTCAATGAGTTTGCTATCTTCATCCATCTTTTCTTGGTCTTCAAGGTCCTGTGTAGAACAATTAGTTTGCTAATAAGTTTGCTAGCATCATCCATCCTATCATTCCTTTGAAACAGCTGGTCATATTTTGTATAAGCTATTGCACTTAGATTAGAGAATACACATAAAGCAAAGGAACACATAATCCTCTCTGCTCTCTCATTAGGTGGCTAAAAAATTGTAGGTGCGCAAATTACTAAATAAGATTAAACGGTTACCTTATCTAACAAATGCTGCTTCAGCCGAGCCAAATCTTGCAATGCTTTGTCTCGCCCATGGGAAGCATCCTGTAATGCTTCCTTCAATGAAGCCATCTCTTCCTTAACCTTCACAGTGGAACTACAAGCACATCAGTATTTTATTCTCTTGACCATTTAGTAACATCGCCAATACTATACACTACAAAACATTGTGTTGTCGGTCCATAACTTTAGCTAACAGTTAATCCATACTGAATGTACAGTCTATGACCTTTGACAGTATGCATATCTCTTACTAGCTAACGCTGTAAAAAAATTCACTTCAGCAAAGTAAGAGATTTAGAATACATCTTGAGGCTATGGTTTCACATTAATGTCTGAACAAACTGAAGTAATACAACAAACAATGCTGCTTCTGAACAAATTGAATACAACAAACAACGCTGCAACTCAAACAAAGAATGCCTAACAATTTGTCTCATGTGTCTTTCAGAGACGTGAGCTACTACCTTCCACATCACATATATGTAGTTCACAACTGAAGAACAAGATTGTACCTTTTCCAAGTCAGAAATCTTGTTAACATCTGAAGTACTGTCATCATTTTTTTGTGAGGTAGTCTTCATACTGGTGAGATCGGCCTCAAGCCTTCCCTTCTCTATCTGCAGAATAAATTTTTTGGCACTCAACTTCCTTTGCCATATGATTATTCTGGTTACATCATTGGCATAACAAATGTTAATAAACCTGCGGTAACATATAAAATCTCTTTTTTTGAAGCATCATTTAAACATTTAAGTAATCACTACATTAATTGAGACCTTCAGATCTGAGTTCTCCTTCTGTAGAGCCATCACCATACTTCTCAGGCTCTGAAGAGATCCATCTGATGCACGCTCCTTGTCCCTTCTGTTCAACTCATCTTGCCCATGTCCCAACTCTCTTTTCTTCTCACTTAGCTCCTTATGTAGTTCTTCCATGCTAGTAGATATCTGTGAAATTATATATAAAAACAAGGATGTTCACTTTTCCAAGCATGTAGCCAGAAGAAAATAACCATGGAGTCCTATCCATCATCTATATGCAAACACATGGGAACAACAATTATATAAAAAATATTAAAGGTAATTAAACAGCATGTGAAATTGTGATATGCAGACCGCATATCAATAATATATCTACTTTTCTTATATTTATATGAAAAACAAACTTACCCTCTCTTTGTTGATCTTCAGTTCATTTAGCTGCTGTTGAAGAAATTCATTCCGCTTGATTTCATCTGGAAAAGTGGAAATAAAAGATCTGAACAAACAAAATACAGTGAACAATTTAAAGATTGAACAATTCGGACTTCACTCCAACATACCTTCTAACCTCCTTTTTATTTCAGAGTCTTTCGCAGAATTATTGCTGAGTTGCTGTTTCAATTGTTTTATTTCATTTTCAAGACTAGCCTGTTTAGCAGCAGAGTATGATCTCTCTTCCTCCAACACATCTCCCTGTAACATGATTTGCAGTCAGTAAAGAGTAACAGTTATTTCCCATGGAGTACTGTTTTTTCAACAGTTCACTGTAGCACATAAAGAACCTGTGCAATTATAAATTACACAGAATGTGATGACACATCTTACAAATACCTTATGATGCCCCATCACCGAGTGCAGACCATTTGGCTGGATACCCTGTGAAGCACCACCACCATATCCATTCTGCCTTGAGACATTCAATGAATTTTCTTGAACTGAGCTTCTTTGCACTCTACTAGGAGATCTTTCCAGAGTACCCTATTAAAGTTGAAGTTATTTATGTACCATACTGCATAATAAGTGATCAATTAGAAGTGGGTATAAAATCACCCAATTACATTAGAATTGCCTGAAACTGCCTTAGAGCTATCCAGACTTTTTTTCAATGAGCCATTTTCTTCACGAAGTTTTCCTAGTTGTTCCTGTCATAACATACGCAACACTGGATCTTTAGAAAGCGTGCGAGCCATGTAAAGTCAAGCAAATATTGTTTTGCTTTCAATGACATCATACACTGTAGCAAACAACTGTTTCTAATGCCTCTCCCTAAACAAGTTCAAGACATGAGTTTGGCATCACAAAAACAATGCTTTAAGTAAAAAATGGTCAGACAAGCAGATATGCAAAAAGGGAGAAAAAAGAGACCATCCAAGCATGCATACCTCCTTTTCCTTCAACATTGCAGCATAATTGAAGGACAGTGCCTTTATTTCAGCCTCCGAAGCTTGAAGATTTTGAATATCTTCCTTAAGTTTAGAAATCTGCAATGAAAAATGCAATTGCATCATCGCGAACTGATACTGCTCTATTTCGACAATTTGTTACATAGAAATAGAACCAGAAGATCTGTTTTAAGCACAGCTCAACATCATGCAACCATGCACTCCTAGAACCCCACCGAACCATACCAAATAATAGTTTGCTTCACATTTCAACACTTGAGATTCGATACTAACATCGACCAGAACCTTATGAAGTTATGACAGCTTCTAAGTTATGATACCTTTAACCACCCACTAGTCCAATCAAGTGACCCCATTATTCACAGCATTTGCATGCAAAGTAGCCGTTAACAAGTAACAACGCAAAATTTTGGCACAGCGCAAATTAAACCATCAACTTCTGTACCCTAATACCATCAACATAAAACATTCGACCAATTGGCATAGAAGGCATTAACCTTCACCGATCCTTGTCCCTCGTATGCTTCCCCACCAGCTCGTACTCCTTAAAACCCACATATGAGCACTCAAATCACCCCCTTTCTCCAATAACAAGAGCTAGTTCATCAATACGAGTTGCCCTCCAATATTCTGCCGATCCGAGCTGAGCGATTTATATCTAATACCGCTAAGCACTCAAAACTCCTAATGGTAGAGCTCCCATTCGCATGAAGAAATTTGACACACCGGAGCCTCTACTCGAAACAATTCGCAAGTAAAAAATGTTTGCGGAGAGGAGGGTACGGTACCTCGTCGGGCTCGGCGGGGTCGGGGCGGGAGTACCGTCGCCGACGCCCGGACGCCAGCGGCGTAGGGGCGTGGTCCCCGTCCCGTGGCGGCGTCGGCGCGGGGACTTCGTCGGCCGCGGCGTCGTCGACCTCGCTGGCGAGCCGGGATAGGCTCTCGCGGTAGGTCGCGATGGAGCTCCGCATCGCCGCCGGCGCCAACGCTCGGATCCGATGGGGAGCGTCCAGAGCTAGGGCTTGGGGCGGCGAGGCGAGGTGTGGGAGATCTGAGGGGGAGTGGGACGGGAGTAACGGAAGGAGGCAGGCAGGTTAGAAGAGACGAAGACAACTCTTTTTCCGATTTTTCTTTTTTTTCTTTTTTGGTTTTTATTTCGATGTTTTCGCGTAAAAGGAATGGTTTGACTTTCTAACGCGTGTTACATGACTAGGCGCACAGCTTCGTTGAAGCCTTGAAGGTGGTGTGGATTCATAGGCGGGGCCACTCTGGGTAGTACTAGAAATAAGCCCATTTTGGTGAGACCAATTTCATATAATTTCAAAACATGTATAATTTAGTATATATTATTAAGACAAAATAGATAAGATCAATTTGTAAGGTGGACCCATTGCTATTTTTTGAATCATGTGACACATGGATAGAGATGGTATGAGAAGGGCTTTGGCCATTTTCGCGTGAAAATCGCCACTTGATAGACCTAGTTCACCTTTTTTTTTTGTTAAACTATGTATCATATCTCTCCTTTTAACTGGTCATGAGATTGCTTAATTATCATTATTTCGTTTAAACGTTATCAGTTACCAGTGAATAATGATGTAGTTACCAGTGAGTTAATACTGCTTAATCTGTGATTTGATGAGATAGTTACCAATGAATAATTCTGTTTCAATCACACCAGTTACTAGTGAATAATTGTAGTCGCCTTATAAGGGCCTAGAGATGTCCGGGAAAAGAACAGAGCATTCCACCTCAATTCTATCTATACTTTCTTTTCTGCGAATTTGTGCTATTGTGCTGCGTCGTCTGAACCTTTCTGACCTTTCTTCCCGGCGTGCACTTGGAAGGAGGGAGAGCGGCTATCTCCGAACCATTGTCGTAGAGAGTACCTACACGGGGTGGCAATAAGGTTTCTGGGCAGCGCATTTGTGCGATCGCTCCTGCACTACATCGTCTACGTTCTGCACTATATCAAGCATGTGCTGCTTCCTATTCTTCATCAAGCCCAATAGTAAGTCATTCGCACGTTCATTCGACTCAGATACTATACTTTCATTGCGTCTATTCTGAAGTATGATGAGTATCCTACTGTTAGTTATAAGTTTTCCATCACTAGTTTATTGTATTTGTCTCCTAGTAAAACTTGAAATTAAAATATTGCCCCTATTTCCAACAGGTAGCTCCATTGAACTCATGCTAGTCTCTCGTCGTATGATGGCTGACTTTGTTCAGGCTCCCGCAGTGTGGGCTCTGCCGGAGCTCCATTGTCGGTTAGCTCATATTGCCTGAGCTCCCACATGGTGATCGGCTCTGCCCGGGCTCCGGTCGTTGACTGGCTCTACCACTATGTGGATTTGCACCATAAATTCATAAATTCATGCTCTAGTGGATCGTTGATTCACTGGTAGCTTGGATATGACTATAGCGAGTTCTTGTCTTGTCCAGCTTTTCTCAATTTCTCAACATTGATATAGATTAATTTAATACTATTTCATTTATAGTATAAAAGTACTTTTAGAATCGAACTAATGAGCCAAGCCAAGCCAGAGCAAAAACCAATTTCATTCGAAATTGACTCATTTCAATATTACCAATTAATGGGTGTAACTTGAACAATTTTGAACTGAGCCAATGAGACTTGCTAGTGAGCTTTTCCCCACCCTTAATTGACGGGCGTCCTCTACCTTTGTATGTACATAGGCCATAACCTATACATAAAGAAGAATCATTTTGAGTGAGTCCATAAGAAGCGACCCACTTTTTGTCATTCGTTCAAAGGGGAGACCAAGGATCTTGAGCAACTAGCCCATCAGAAAAACTTAAAAGAGAAGGAAATCGTGTTAATCTCTTTACGTTCATTACAAGTTCGAAGTACCCTTCTGTAGGACCCGATATGGTAATCAAAGGGGGTGAATGATACCTTCAAATTCAACCTCCCCAGATTGTATTCCAAAACTTCACTCCACTAATTACTAGAAGTTAGAAATATCATATCAGCCCACCACCAAAGACCCACCAAAGCGTGGAAGCAAATGGAGTTCAACACCACAGCATCGGTCAGACCGCTATTGACAAAGCGGTTGGACTGGCTTGGAGCTAATGGTCTAACCGTCTAGGAATCGATCCCGCGGACCAGTGTGCGATTCTTTGTCTTGATCGGACACTGAAATCGGCAGGCCAAACCCTAAAATGGCACAAATTTCAAAATACAAGTCCAAATGATTTGAGACTTTGCATACACCTTACTAAGGATATCAAAAACCTAATTCACCCAAAGATCTCATGGATCTTGACCAAAGTTCTAACCTTTCCTTGAGACAAGTAAGGTTACACAAAAACTAGAAAAAATATATAAACTTGAGAGATGACTTGCTCATAGGTTTGGTATTGCCTAGTTGGCTTTAGATATGTTCTCACATATCACAACAAGCAAACGCACCCAAAGAATCGAGACCAAAACTCTAGGAACATGATTTCATAAGAAGAGCTCCAAATCAAATCAAATCAAATCGGACAATCTCCAAGATCTTGCTACAGCCAGCTCTAAATAGATGGCATATGATCTTCATGAGACATCTCTATCTATTACACATCCCTAAAACTAGGAAGATGAAGAGGGAAGAGGAGAGGGCAAAAGCATCAACCGAAACAAGAGCAAAACCAACAAGATCAAAAACACACCATGAGGGATGAATAAGATTGATCTATTATAACTTATGGATGTTTGACTTACAAACACTCCACCATGGAGAACAGAGCTCTCTCACCCAAGAGCACTCATAAAGATGGAGCAATAGCCCACATATAATCCTAATGGATACTATCTATTAGCACAATTAGGAAACCCATTAACCCCATACACACCATGTTTTCCACTCAACACATGACTTATGCACACTTTTCAAAGCGTATAAGTCCAAACCCCCTAAGGAGCAAGCTTCTATCTACTTGGCTTCCTTAGCACTTCCTTGACCTAAACCGCTCTCTAAACACCGCAGTTTTGGTCCATTCACAATTTTTGGTATTTTATCTTCCACGTCAAAACACCTTCACCATGACCATAGATCTCATCTCTTCCCTGAGCCTAATCAATGGTCTTCTCTTTCTTTACAAGCAATCCCATGCTTGCAACATGTAGGTTCATCAATAGCTCACACATTGGCAAGTCTTTTCGTGTCGGTTTTCTTTGACCACACCTCACTTGCACTGACCATACTATTCGATGGACTATTACTTGAACCTTTCCTTCAACATCTTTTTTCTTCTCATGTGACTTGCTTGAGCCTAACCATCCTACTTGGCTTCTTTGACTGCACTTCATCCCATCCCGAGCCTAGTTCTGGTCCACACCATCGACCATGGCTACCTCTAAGCACCCTATACATCAAACACCATGAAACTATTTACGGGTACAAGGTCTTCACAAGTTGATCCATGTTAGTGCAATATGTTTCATACATCATGAACGCAATGACCTAGACCCAAAAACTTAACCTGCGGCCAATTTCTCAAAATTAGAGAACCCCTCGGTCAAGAACAGGTCATGGTTGGTTTGACTGCCATCAGGGGCTTGTTAGACCGCCAGCCTAGTTAGACTGCTCCCCTCAAGCCGATCAGACCACTAGGGCAGAGCACGAGAGCAACACTCTCTGAAATTTTGGATTACATCTAGTCAACACTCTATTTTTTACTCAAACCTCCATTTGAGATTACATCTAGTGCAAATAGTGATGGAAATGGATCGAATATGAATCGAATAGTCTCAAATATGAATATGAATCCATATTTTTAAAATTAATATGAATACAAATCCATACTTTTAAATGAATACGGATACGAATTCAAACATTCTCGAATATGAATATGAATCGAATGTCATAACAAACACGAATTTGAATCGAATATGTACTTAATTCAATCAAATGTGAATATCCTAAAACTTTTATAATAAATCTCGGTAGAACAAATTTATGTAACATGACCACATGTCTACATGAGCTAGCAGTGTAGCACATAGAGTTGGAAATTATGCAAAGTAATTTTCACTTCTTGCTTGTGAACCTTGATTCATCAGAAAATTGCTTTGTACAATCATCCCCGGTGGTCGCTAGGGATAGAAACGAATTGAATATGAATTGAATAGTCTCGAATAAAAATATGAACATTCTTGAATACGAATCCATATTTTATGAACATTCTTGAATACGGATTTTGCTTACCATATTTGTGTTTTCTTATATACGAATATCGGATAAAACAGATTATCCTTTATTGTTTCTCATCCCTAAGTGCAAAGACATCTCTAGATGCTCATACACATTAGTTTGGTGTCTGTTGTAAGGGTGGCCCCCACCTAAGCCCAGTAGGCCTGTTAGAAGGATGTAAGGTCCGAAATAGGACATATGTAATGACACAAGTGCCCCTGAGGGGAGTACTCACGTGTAAGGGTATAACTGTACAAGCACTCACCATTCGGATATATGTATGTGGCATAGGCCACGGGGAGGACCCCGAAGCCATTCACTTACTCAACTCTCCACCACCACACTCTCTCTCTGTTTGGTCTGTAACCACAATAGTTGGCGCCGTCAGTGGGGAGGACAAGAACAAGCCTCCAGTGCGAAGGAGGATGGCACCAGGAAAGCTTCACGTCGGCGAAGAAGAAGAAGGCGAGCGGCGAAGTCTCGCGTCGGCACTAGGGCCGGCTTTAGCGGCGCGGTCTGGCGGTGGTGCGGTGCGGCCGTGAACCACCGCCGGCCGCGACGGCCGACCCGCGTACCACCGCCTCGACGGCCACCCGCCCGGCCGCCCGACGACCAACCCGGCGATGGCAGCGCAGCGCATCCGTTTTCCACCCGCGCGAGAAGCGGTGAACGCGGCTACAACGGCGTGAACCTCATCACCGACTCCGGGTCCTCGCGACAATGCGGCGGGCAGCTGGCGCGCGACCATGATCACCGCCGTCACCGTAGCGCCGCCAAGCGCATCGATGGCCCGGCCACGCCGCGGTGGAGGCCGCCTGCTGCGGCCCTTAAGCGCGTTCGGCGGGAGCTGCGGACCTCCACGGGTATGCGGGACATGCAAGAGGCTCGGAGCCAACACCCCGGCGGTGGCATCCGAACCCCTCGTCTAGTCGCGTCCCATCGCGCGAATAGATCGAGTCCCGCTCTCCGTGAGGCTACGCGCGGCTTGGCGAAGGCTTCAAGTTCGGCGTCATCGAGGCCTACAAGGCAACTCCGACCGCGAGGCCGTGCGGCGTGTCGAGACCGCTATCGGCGCGTGGCGGAGAGCGACACCACGAAGGCAAGAGGACTCCTCTCACGTTACAAGGCGTGGCGCTGTCACGGTTCTTCTCCATTGAACCACGGTCCATCTACGGCGTGAGAGCAGATCCGCGACCAACTCTACAACAACTTCCGGGAAACTACGTCGGCGTGTCGATGCGGACCAGCTCTTGCGATCAAGCAAAAACGGCGAAGGCTCGGGATTACTTCAGCGCCCGAAAGTGCGCTGCGGGTAAGGGCGTCAGCGAAACAACCGTCATCAACACGGCAACACAAGGTCTCCGCCCGGGACCACTCGCTGAATATAACGCGCGGAAACCACTCAAGTCGGAGCGAGCTCTTCAACAAAGTGGCGTGCGCGAGCGAAGAGGGCGTCGGGGCGCAGCGGCAACGGCTCCAACGCTGGGCAAGCGGAGGGCTTGTCGCAAAGAAGCAGCGCAAGAGACAACCTGAGGATGGAACACAAGCAAGTGTCCGCGGGCGACACTCGTGAGCCCGTCGACGATGGGGTGCACCAAACCTCACCAGGCGACAGGCGTAAGCCCCGGCGTAACCGGCGGAGACCCCAAAAGGCCCGCCATATCCTTGCTACGCAGGGCATTCCCCGGGAGGCCGCGTAAACCTCGCGCGTTGCAGGGGGAAGCGAAGGAGGCTGCGATGCGAAGCCGCGTGTGGAGCAGGAAATCCTAGAATACGGTAGATGGTGCGAGGTACACGGCTACGGGGGCCACTTCACGCGGACATGCACCAAAGTTGCGGCATTACGACAGGCGGTGGCCCATGTACGGGCCTCGAAGACATTGACCCCCGTAACAGCCCGCGTACAGAATAGGCAAGGTGGTCCCTCCCGTGCTGGGTCCCCCGGAGAGACCCAATGACGTGGCATTAATGTCATCGATGGAGGCTCTTCGTCGAGCACTTCCCCGGCACAACTACCTCGGCGGGCGTCCTATTGCAGCATCACCTTCATGTCAGTCGATGCCCAGGGCATAGAATTCCCCCATCAAGATCCCTTGGTCATCCAAGCCGACATTGCAGGTTGCGACGTCAGGCGCATCCTCATTGACGGAGGGAGCTCCGCAAACATTTTGTTCGCGGAGGCCCTTGATCGTATGGGAATACCTCGAGTCTATTAAAAGCCGGAAGCCCCCTTGGGGCCTCGAGGGCAGCCTCGAAGGCTGCAGGTCGGTCGCCTCAAGTCTCCTTGTGCGGGCCGACAACGCCGGGACCGAAGATGTTGTCTTTGGCGTCGTGGGCGTCTCGTATCCGTACAATGCCATCTTGGGCGGCTGCCATCAACTCCTTTGAAGCCGTCCCACTCGCATTCCTATGCATGAAGCTCCCGGGGCGGCGGGCGTTATCACCATCTTGGCGATCGGGATATGGCTCGAGCATCGAAGCCGGGCTGGGCGCTTGCACGCAAGGTGCACGCCCTCACAAGCGAATACCGAGCGAACCGCCATCCGCTCCGGGATGGACACCTAAGCCCCACCCGGGCGGGGTGAAAGGGTGCCGCTCGGGCGGAGGGCAATTCGTATCCATAGGCGAGGGCCTCCTCGCCAAGTAGAGCAAGACTTGCTCGAGTCCTCGAGCCAACATAGATGTCTTCGCATGGTCCCCGAAAGATATCAAAGGTGGACCGCGCCCTCATCGAGATCGCGCCGGCGCCAAGCCCGTCAGCGAAACCGCCGTATGTCCATGGACCGGCGACAGCGGCTAAGGTGGGCGTGGCGGCTCCTTGGCGGGGTTATCGCGAGTTCAACATCCGGTGGCTCGCCAATCGGTGTTGGTCAAAAAACGCGGCGCTTGGCGCATGTGCATCGACTTTACCGCCCTCAACAAGGCATGCCGGGGCGATTACCCTCTGCGCGCGCCGATCAAGCGGTCGATGCTACGGCGGATGCGAGCTCATGAGCTTCTTGGGCGCCTACTCGGCTACCATCGGTCTACATGGCCAAGGATGACGAGGATAAAACCAGCTTCATTACGCGGTGGGGACCTTTTGCTTCGTGAGGATGCCCTTCGGCTTGAAGAAGCAGCGGTGCAACCTTCACCCCGCCTCGTCGCGGCCTGGGCCGTCCAGCTAGGGAGGAATGTGGAGGCCTACGTGGGCGATGTGGTAGTAAAACCGAGCGGCTCGCCTCCCACGGCTAGGATCTTGGGAGACTTTTGACAACCTCGGAAGGTGAGCATTAAGCTCAATCCGGACAAATGTGTCTTGATGTATGCAGGCGGGCAAGCTCTTGGGCTTCCTCGTATCCGGGCGAGGCATTCAAGCGAACCGGACAAGGTTGGCGCTATCTGGGCATGGAACCTCCCAAGGCAGCGGGAGGTCCAGAGGTGGCGGCCGCATGGCGGCCTTGAGCCATTTCCTCTCGAGCGCGGGCGGGGCTTACCATTTTCAAGACTCTCGCGGTTGTGGCGGGTTTCATTGGGGCGGCGACTACGCAAGGGCCCGGCGACCTCAAAAACACCTCACAACCCTTCCCACTGGTGGCCCGGCACGAGGCTCCTCTACTCTACCTCGTTGCCTCGGCAGCGTGGTCCGCGCCGTCCTCGTCCTTGAAGAGGCGCTCCGATGGCGATGTACTTTATCTCCGAAGCCCTCCGAGCGCCAAGGCGCGATATACTGAGCTCGAGAAGCTTGCTTCTGGCGCTGGTCATGGCCTCAAAAAACTCGGCATTACTTCACGGCCACGATAACGGTGCCATCATCGTTCCCTCGGCGGAGATGCTACACAACAAGGAGTCCACAGGCGAATCGGTAAATAGGCGGCGGCTGGCCCCATTCTCCCTAACATACGCCTCTCAAGCGGCGATCAAGTCTCAAGTTCTGGCGGACTTCCTTGCGGAATGGACCCCTCGGCTCGGCCGCCCTCGGTCGAAGACCACGTGTGGGCGCTTAACACCGCGAGGCGTGCGGTGTTGCGGCGCGGTGGCGCCGTTATCACCACACCGAGGCGGCTCTGTTGTACTCGGCGCGCCTGGCGTTTAGGCTCACGAACAACACGGCCGAATCGGCGTTACTCTTGGCCTCGGGAAGCTCAAGCGATGGGAGCGGCGAGTCCTCGTCGCGCGATTCGGTTGGTGGCGGGCCATGTGGACAAGTCATACCGGGCCAGGACCGGAGCTAGCCAAGTACCTAGCGGCCGTCGGCGAAGAGCGACACTTTTGGGTGTCACGGTGAAGGCCATCCTCGGCGGACAACGAGCAAGCGGCGTCCTAGCCAGGTTGCGACCAGCGGCTCCCAACTCCCGAGCGGGCATTTTACGAAATCACGCCAGCGGCGGCCATAGCACAGATAGCAGGGATCGGCCCTCGTCCACCGGATCACCCGCGGGTGGTGGCGGGAACCCCTTTTCGCTTTGCGGGGCATCGCGGAACGGATGACCCCTCAGAGCTCGGCGTTTGCAACACCGCGCTAGGTCCTTCCAGTGCTCGGCGGGCGCTCTACAAGAAGGGGTCTGCGCACCGCTCTGCGATGCCTCCCGCGAAGAGAGAAAGCGCCTTCGCGAGAAATTCATGCGGGTCTCTGCGCTCGCACCTCCAACCAATGTCTCGGTGGGCAAGGCATTGAGCGGGGTTTTTATTGGCCAGCGACCATCGCGGATGCCTAGGATCTCGTGCGCCATTGTCAAGGTTGCGAGTGGATGGGCAGGGCTATCCACAGGCCCCCGACAAGCCTCCATCCCATACCCCCGGTATGGCCGCTAGCGCGGTGGGGCATCGACGTCATGGGACCACTTCCCAGGGCCCTAGAAGACTGCGATTCGTCACGGTCGCTCTGGTACTTCTCCAAGTGGCGGGCGTAGCTCGCCAAGATTACCTCGGCGGCTACGCGCGCTTCCTCGCGCGAACATCATATGTCGATTCGGTGTGCCTAGGAGATCACCGTCGACAACGGCACGCAATTCGATGCAGCCCCATTCAAAAATTCTGCGGCAACATGGGCATCACCCTCCGGTTTGCCTCGGTCGGACACCACGATCCAACGAGCGGTGGAAGCGAGCAAGCGGCGCTATCTCCGCCGCAATCAAGAAGCGCCTCGTCGGGCTACCAAAGGAAGTGGCGGGCGAGCTCACGCCTCCACGGCGTCCTCTGGTCCCTTCGCTGCGGGTCACCGCCCCACGAGTTCACGCCATTCAAGCTCCTCTTGGTGTGGCGGTCACACTGAAGAAATAAAGGCGGCTCGCGGCGGGTCCTCGTCCAAGCACCAGACGAGGAACGCCAATTGTCCGTGGATCTCCTTGACGGAGACCGGGTGCCAATTGCGACAGATGGTGCGCGGTCGCAATCGTTCGCTGTACCCGCACGAATTCAGACCAGGGGACCTCGTCCTTAAGATGGCAATCCACGCGGAGACGGTAGGCAAGCTCGAGTCCAAATGGGAGGGCCCGTACATCGTCGCGGAGGCCCTATGTGGAATGCAGACAGGCTCTGCCACCTTGGAGGGGCACACGCTCCGCCACACGTGGAATGCAGACAGGCTGCGGCGGTATTACGCCTAAGTCGAGCACACGAGGGCAAGGGCCTTCCACGGCTTTGGCGGACACGAGCGGCTAGAGGTTAGTACCTTAACCCTTGTAACCGCTCACCCCCGCAAACGAGAATTTAATAAAGTGCATCGTTCATGCAAATTCTCTCGTTTTCATACCAAAAGCGCGTGAAGGATCACCTTCGTGTGCACTGTGCATGAGCATGAATAAAGGCGCGTGGAGGGCGCCTCGCGCGCGATTCTGGACTCTAAATAAGGCGTGGCGTTGAGGTCGCCTCGCGCGCACTCTACGGAGTATAAATAAGGCGTGGCGGCGAGGTTCGCCTCCGCCGCCAATTTCACCGCCCGCAGCGCGGGCGTCTGGACTCTAAATAAGGCGTGGCGTTGAGGTCGCCTCCGCCGCGCACTCTGGAGTATAAATAAGATGTAGCGGCGAGGTTCGCCTCCGCGCGCAATTTCACCGCCCGCAGCGCGCGAGGCTCGCCTCGCGGCGTAGTCTGAACTCTAAATAAGGCGTAGCGTTGAGTCGCCTCGCACGCACTCTACGGAGTATAAATAAGGCGTAACAGCGAGGTTCGTCTTCGCGCGCAATTTCACCACCCGCATAGCGTGCGGAGGCTCATTTCGCGCGCGATCTCACGGGCTCTAAATAAGGCGTAGCGGCGAGTCCGCCTCCGCACGCACTCTCGGAGTATAAAAAACGCGGATGCTATCCTGCGCACTCACGGAGTATAAACAAGGCGAACCCAGCGCGCGCATGGGTGTTGCCGTGCGTACTCTCGGAGTATAATAAAGGCGTGGAAGTCGATCCACGCACTCTCGGAGTATAAAAAGACGCGAATGCTATCCTGCGCACTCTACGGAGTATAAACAAGACCACGAACCCCACGCACGCATGGGCGTTGCCCGATCGTACTCTTGAGTATAAATAACATGTAGGTACTCCCAAGCGCGCGCACTGCTATGAGCGTACTCCCGGAGTATAAATAAGGCGTGGTCGAGTTCCCCATGCATGCGACAAACTTGAAGGGTAGGGGCGGGCGTTACGCACGTCTGCCGACTGAGCACCAGCTCGCGCCACCGCCGAAGGGTAGGGGCGGAGGGCTCGCGCGTCTGCGCCGACTGGCGCCGGCTCGCGCCACCACTTGAAGGTAGGGGCGGAGCCCTCGCGCATCTCGCCGACTGGCGCGGCTCCTCTGCCACCACCGAAATGGTAGGGGCGGGCGCTCGCGCGTCTGCCGACTGGCGCGGCTCCTCTGCCACCGCCGAATGGTATGGGGCGGGCGGTCGCGCGTCTGCCGGCGGCGCCGGCTGCTGCCACCACCGAAGGTAGGGGCGGGCGCTCGCGCGTCTCGCCGACGAGCGCCCGGCTCGCGCCACCACCGAAGGGTAGGGGCGGCGCTCGCGCGTCTACTGACCAGCGCCCGGCTCGCGCCACCACCGAAGGTAGGGGCGGCGCTCCGCGTCTACTTGACCAGCGCGGCTCCCGCCACCACCGAAGGGTAGGGGCGGAGTACTCGCGCGTCTCGCCGACTAGGCACGGTCTGCGCCACCACCGAAGGGTAGGGGCGGGCGCTCGCGCGTCTCGCCGACTAAGCGCCCGGCTCGCGCCACCGCCCGAATGGTAGGGGCGGGCGCTCGCGCGTCTACGCCGGCAGCGCCCGGCTCGCGCCACCACCGAAGGTAGGGGATGGGCGCTGCGCGTCTACTTTGACGGGCGCGGCCCGCGCCACCGCCGAAGGTAGGGGCGGAGCACTCGCGTGTCTGCTGACCAAGTGCGGCTCGGCGCCACCGCCGAATGGTAGGGGCGGGCGCTCGCGCGTCTGCCGATCGAGCGCCCGGCTCGCGCCACCACCGAGTAGGGGCGGGCGCTCGCGCGTCTGCTGACTAGGCGCCGATTCGCTGCCACCGCCGAAGGTAGGGTGAGCATTCGCGCGTCCACCTCGACTGGCGCCCGCTCGCGCCACCACTTGGCCGGTGTCGAGGCGCAAGCGTTGCAAGTCATTTGCTACTATCCGGCGGCGACATCAAGCTGGATAAGCTCACGGCATATTACATAACAAAAGAGCACGGAGAGTTGTCACTTAGCGATAAGGCGGTTGCATTACGAAGCGGACATACGCACGCGGCGGAGCGCACAAAACACGGAACTATTCACGTGAGTCGCGCCATCTTCGCGCGTGGCGAGTGCCCGCACCGCCGCCTGCGCGCCGAGGACCTCTTCGAGCCAGCGAAGCACATCCCCCTCGTTCCGCAGCGTCTGCCGTACAGCAACCGTGGCGGCGCCCTCCCCGATGTAATTCCAAATCCGGTTATGGAAGTTTGGGTGGCGGGTGGCGCGCGAACGACATCGAATATCACCCGGTGGGTAGGCAAGTCAAGCGAGGTTCGCGGCTCATTGACATGCTCACACCCACCGTGCGGCGAGGCGAGGCAAGGCCAGCACTCATGTAGCGCGATGGGTGCCGAAAGCCTTGCACCGGAGAGGGCGACGCTCGAGCCCTCCTCGATTCGCCCAAGCATCTCCATCAGGTCTTGGCAGCTATGAGTGACGTCCTCCACGTGCACGGAAAACCCCTGCAGGGCTCGCTCCAAAGACTCCATCGCACTCCACGCGGAGGCACACGCGTTGTCCCAGGATAACGCCTTCTCAGCAACGGAGGCAGTAAGTTGTTCCTTCTCCGCCTCTAGCGCGGATATTCGCTGAAGGAGGGCGGTCTGCTCCTCCGTCGCAACGCGCTGAGCCTCCTCCATCGCGCGATGTGCGGCCAGTGCCGCGTTCTTCGCGTTCATGCCCACCAACTGCGCGTCGTCGATAGCCTCGTCCCGCTCCGCCATCAGCACCCGAATGTGCTCATCCTTGGCGGCGTTGGCGTCGTCCGCAACGCGCAGCTGGTCTTCCAGTGCCCTACGCTCGCGCGCGCGAGTCTCCTTTAGGGCTTTGCTAATTGCGAGCGTCTACACGAGCGTAGCAACAAAGGTTATCCATCAGATAAACAAAGGATATGCAGCGAAAATAGAGACTGTTACCCTCATCTCCGAGGCGCCCAACGCGGGCGCCAAAAGGTCATCCCCGCGGGACTGCAGCGCCTATCGATCTAGGTGGCTGCTAGCATACTCCGCCACCTCGCTCCAGGCGCGAAGCGTCTCCCACCGAGGGACGAAGTCGGAGACGCCAAGCCCTAGAACCCCGTCGGCACCTTCTGGCGGTGGGGCACACGATCCACTCTCGGTCGGTGGCGACATCGTGGGCACCCCCATTGCTCAATTCTTGTCCTCGTCTGGGAGACCTTGTCTCGCCTGATGTCGACAGAATAAGCGAGCAAATCGGGGAGAGTTTTGCGAAGTCGCGGGAGGAAAACGAACTACACCTACCTCCAGTACCCTCTACCGCGGCCTCCGCCTGGGTCATGAGCACCTCGCTGACCTGAGGAGCGACAACCCTCCCGGCTTCAAGAGCATCCCCACTAGGTGTTAGGACCTCAGTCACTGGGCCTGCCACGCTGAACTAGCCCCTCGAAGATGGTGGCGACTGCACCCGAGGTCGTTTCGCCTTCGGAGTCGCAGGTGAAGCCTCCGTGGTTACCTCAGCAGCCGCGGAAGCCGTCGTCAGCGACAACGCTGTGGTTGCCGCTGGAGGTGACGAGGCGTCATCTTCAAGAACGACGAGGCGTGCGCCCGTCGCCTCGCCACCATATGCGGCCTCGTCGGGAGTTACATGCCTCCCCGAACCGGTCGATCCGAGCCCAGCGCCCATCTCGCCGCCCATCCTCACGCCCTCGGTCGGTGGCACGACCGGCGAGCTGAAGGCAATGGTCTCCGATTGGACCTCGCATCGAGAGGATGGCGCCACCGCCGTCGCACCGCTCGGCGACTCCACGGGCACAGGGCGCTCTGGAACGGGAATTTCCAAAACCTTGCACACCCGATTAATCCGCCCTTGCTTTGCCAAGGAAGTGGCGGACTCGCGAGCACTGTGCTCGCCGCGAGTGTGCGGCGAAGCTACAACCACTGCGCGCTCCGCATCTTCTAACTAGCGTACTGCACGCACAAGCAGAGTATCATACCTAAGGGTTTGCAACCACCCAGGTGGTACTTGGCCTGTCGCAGGGATACTTACAGGGCGCGGACGGCCTATAGAGCGAAGACACCCCCGGGTGGATGCCGTCCTTCGGTCGGGCCCCGCGCTCGTACTTCGATTACAAGAAAGCGAAGATATCCGTACATGGTGAACTCCTCGGCGAGTCACGCATGCTGAACCGAGTGCGACCCGGCAAGTCTCCGCTTTGTTGCTCATCGCTGGGCGAGCGTCACATCGGACAGCGGTCGAATGATATCGGCTATCCCGGCCGAGGCGCTGCGTGCTCGTCACGAGTAGCGAGAACCACCGCCGTGTCCAACCGGACTCCCACTTTTCCCGCGTAGCCAACGCGGGAAACAAGTGCGAGCACTCCGGCCTCAGCACGAAGTCCACGCTGCCGAAGTTCGAGTAAGCCCCCCCTTCCACTCTATTTGGTTGGCACGGTGCGTCATGCAGGATGGAGAACAACTCGGCGCTGGGACGAGTACCCTTCGTCCGCATCGCCCAAGTAAAGATGGCCAACCGAACGATCGCGGCTGGCGTCAGCTCCAACCCATACACTCGCAGCACTTCGCGAACAAAGTATGTTGCCGGGATTCGGAGCCCGGCGTCGAAGAACGCCACGAAGACGATCGCCTCCGACTCTCCCGGGTTCGGCTCTGTTTCGTCAGGCCCGGGCAAACAAGTCCCAGCACGTTCCTCCAGCTTCTTCTCCCGAAGAAGGGTCTGGAGGGTCTCCTCCGGGACGCGGCTCTGCCCCAGCACACGGGAGCACAAACCCTTGGACCTCTTCATGGCATCCCAGCGACGGGTGGTTTGCTTCTTGTCGCGCGGAACCAGGCGGTACTCCACCGGTGGTGGCGTCAAGCAGCGCTGGCTCGACGAGGCGCTCTCGCTAAGGCAACGCGCAGGATCGTCAAGGGTGGCACCCCTGTTAGCCGGGAGGTCGGCGCGCGAAGCCATCTCCCTCTCCCCATTGCGGCAGGCAGGCATGGAGGCGAGATTAGCAGCAGGATGCGCAAGAAAAATGAGAAGGAACGCACAAGCAAGCAAGCAGCCAAGGGGAACGATTGCATGCCCACAGTGGCGACTTATAAAGCCCCCCGTCTCCCCCGCAGGCAGAAGGTCGAACGACAAAACTACAGTGGTTCGGCTACCCACGATCGGGCAGTGCAACCGCTGGCAACCACGACAGGCGGCGGTAGGTGGGCGAACGGCCGTGGTCGTGGGAACGCTAGCATCCCACGGCGCTCCAATTGCGGCCGGCGCATGCCCACATCGGTCGCGAGGCGAGCGAGCAGCCGCGCCACCGCCCCCCGACAACGGCGGCGCGATTCGGGCATCATTAAAGTGCACTCCCGGGCCACGCAACCATCTCCCCGCGCTGGCGCTACATCATGCGGAGCATCTCCCGAGACTCGGCTGCCCGGGGCAGCCGACCAAGTTCGCCTCGCGCCCACAAATATCCGAAGCGCGAAGTAGGGCACGCCCGGACCTCGGCCCCGTCGAAGCCTTCGGCCTGCCCGGTGCCTTTGACCTTGTGGCCGCGCCAGCTCCGTGATCGGAGGACAGCCCTCGCACAAGTGCGAGCGGACATGCGAGCGCAAGTGTGTATCTAGGTCATCAAGGATCACAGGCCGATGGGACGGAGGGGGCCAAAGGGCTCAGCGGCATGGCTTCGTCCCGTGAAGCCCTTCACCATGAGAGGCTCCTGTTGTAGGGGTGGCCCCCACCTAAGCCCAGTAGGCCTGTTAGAAGAATGTAAGTTCCGAAATAGGACATATGTAATGACACAAGTGCCCCTGAGGGGAGTACTCACGTGTAAGGGTATAACTGTACAAGCACTCACCATTCGGATATATGTATGTGGCATAGGCCACGGGGAGGACCCCGAAGCCATTCACTTACTCAACTCTCCACTACCACACTCTCTCTCTGTTTGGTCTGTAACCACAACAGTGTCCAAAAGCCAAAAGCCAAATTGGCCAATCTAACCGCTTGAACCAAGCTGGTCAGACCGTTGCTTGGCAAAATGCTTGAGAGGCAACTCGGGTAGTCTGACCAACTATGTAGAGCAGTTTGACCAGCTCTACACAGCAGTCCGATCACACCTTCGTAGAGGTCAGACTGGCCACTAATAGGCAGCTCTAAAAAACCGCAAACTCTTGCGAATACAATTCCAAATCGACACAATTGCCAACTGTTCGGTATAGATAAACCATAAACATTCTTAACATGGTTCTTCACATTCGACCAAAGGAAAATCCGCTACCTGACACAATTGTCTCTTTATATAGATAGATTCGATAGGGGTTATTTTGCCTATGCAATCATAGCCGTCATATCTACGTGATGGGAAGCCATGCGGCCCATGCTCCTTTGCCATTTTTCGTTCCCAATTAGGTTCGTGTGATGCCACCCGCAGCCAGGCAAGGCCACAAGTGGCTTCTTTTGGGCTATGGCTTTGGCTTTTGGCTTATGATTTTCAAATTCTGGCTATTCATGAGAGATAGTATGTATAGGGAAACATTCGTATGTGATTTTGGCTAGTGAGATATGCCTCCTTGCCCTAGATGTTGCTTGAGGCCAAGCATATCCATCTAGTGCCATGGCCATGGTGCATGGTGTAACTCTAGCACTGAGTTTTGCAAAAGTAAATGTGGACGGTGTTAATGCTAATTTCTAGGTTGTTCCGCTGTAGATGCCCCAAACAATGAGGTCGTGATTTTAGGGTAAGCCACTAGAACATTCATCCAATGGCCTAAGAGGAACATCTACCTTGAGCTACCTACACCAGTGTCGAAGTCACGGGAAAGTCCTGCAACGGTGCAAGTCCATAGGAGCTACCTGCACCAGTGTCAACTTCATGAGAATGTCCTACAACGGTGTTAAGTCTATGGGAGCTATCTGCACCGGAGCTACCTGCACCAGAGTTACCTACACCTCGTACCTAGTCAACTCCCTTGAAGTTGACCTCTAAACGGCAAGGCAGCAAGGGCAAATTGAAGAAGACTGATGATATCCCCTTTCTACTATTGGCCCAGAAATTCATGCTACGCGAGCCATTGGTTGTCCCGATATAGCGCCCCTAACCCTTGGATCGCTTGCCAGAGATTGCATGCATGGTACATGGAACAGCCCAATAAGATGGATGAATAATGGTGGTCGGATGTCAATGTCAAGTTCGGGCCGCATCATCTTCACCACAAGGTTCAAGACTATGTCTTCACGGTGACCTTTGAGGACTTGTTCTTACTCTTCAACCTCGACACCCTCGACGTCTTATTCATGCGATGCTAGACACTATAAGTGTGTACAATCATAGTCTATGTTTGTGTAATACCGATAAATGTCATATATAACTCCTTGGTTTTGTATATATATATACACATAGACACACACATGGTTTCTGATGCCAAATCAAAGAAATCACCGGTAGGTTTTCTCGACCCACACTTGGTCTCCATGCAAAGCATCTAGGAGGATGCATCCTTTATAGAGACTTATATGACGATGTCATTGCTGGCTCACTGTAATAAGGAATTAATACTTTTTCCCTACAACCAAGGGTAAGTACTGCATTAGTGACTATACTTGTTGATTTGTACTTTGTATGCAACACAAACTTAGGTTTAATGATCATGGCGACATACCGGTGTAGGTTCCACTAAATTCTAATTGTAATTATACCAAAATAGAACATGGTAATATACCTTAGGTTGATTTGTACTTTGTACTGCATTACTGACTATACTTGTTGATTTGTACTTTGTATGCAACACAAACTTAGGTTTAATGATCATGGCGACATACCGGTGTAGGTTCCACTAAATTCTAATTGTAATTATACCAAAATAGAACATGGTAATATATCTTGATTCCTTAAATAAGGCCAAACATGACTTCATAGTTGTCCGATAATTAATCGATAGGTAAACATATTTTCTCTATAGATAATTATATTGTAGTCTTTTCTTCCTTTACAATGACTATAGCTAACCTTTTGGAATCACGTAGGTCATTCGCCACGTACATTGCTACTGGATGTAGATCTAAGGGAGGGATCAGCGCCCTGTAACATGATCTAAATTTATCGGTATTCGCTAGCTGTAAGATCAAGGATAACTAACTAGAGGGGGCGAATAGGAGGTTTAATTATTTTCTTGCCTTCTAAATAATTTCTACAATTTTAATATGACAGGAATTTAAAGCAATTGAGACCTATACAATTCTAGTAAGTTCAAGGTACTACAAGTATAAGACTTTACAAGAGGCTCTAGCACAAGTAAATAATCACAATATACTAGAAGTACAAGAGCTGAAAAAGAGACAAAGAGATAACCAATATACACACGATGTTTTTACCATAGTGATCGGAAACTTACCGGTTTTCCCTAGTCCACATTGAGGAAAGCCCAAGTTACTTGGACCGGCTCTACAAATTAAGCCTCAGCTCCTCAATTCACTAGCGGTTGTCCTTCCTTCACTTCGAAGATGGTAGACACCAAATTACTCACAAGTTGACACCGGGCTTCTTCACAACCTTCTTGAAGAAGTCACCACGCAAACTCCCACCAAGTCGTCTAGGTGCTGGCAAGCACCAAGAGTAAAAGATCACAATTTTCGTTTGACGACAATCAAGTGCCAAAGGATCAATCTAGAGATGAAATGCACTTATTTGGCTCAACCACCTCAAATGAATGCACAATTAGAAAATGAGGTGTGGAGTGAATGCTCAATGCTCAAAGATGTTCAATAAGGTCTTTTCTTCCTGTCCTTGGGTAGGTGGAGGAGTATTTATACCCTCATTAAGCAAAACTAGCCATTACAATACATTCCCTAAAAAATTTAGGGCGAGCGGAAGTACCACCGTGCAATGGCCGGCACTTCCACACCTGTTCTGACACAACAGTAACGGCTATTTCAGAGCTTTTGAACTAGCCGTTGGAAGTCAGCGCGGAACTACTGCCGTTATAAATTCGTTAGTTCCGATGATCGGAAGATCAAAAAATTCGATGTGGTACTTCCATTTGATTCAAGGCCGAGAGTTGGCGCTCTTTGGAAAAAAATGTTCCGCCCGGGTTATTCGGAGCTTCCATGCTCCGGAAGTGAAAGTTCTCTCTGGAAAAAAGGTTCCGCTCGACTTTGACGGAGCTTCCGAAAAGCGAAAGTGCCATTGTTTGCACGCTGGTACTTCCGGTTGTCCAGACAGAGCACCGATTGAGTCCGAGGGTGCTCTTTGGAAAAAGGTTCCGATCGATTTTTCGGAGCTTCCATGCGCCGGAAGTACCGTTTGAGGCTACGATACTACCACTCTACATTAGTTCCACCGTTGAATCTCTGGTACTTCTGTTTTTCCAGACAGAGCATAGATTTGGCCATCAATTTTAGTTTTCAATGAATGCATGATCCTAAATTGATCCAATGGCACAAGAATATGCTATCAAACTACTCGCCATGATCCCTCTTAATGGTACGGCGTTTATCCTATAATCCGGTCTTCCATCCTTTCTCCTAAGATCGGTAAAAATAAAAAGGATCCTAGTCTATATATACATTGCCTTGAGCCACTTTGATCTTCATGTTGATCCTTAGCATACGTCTCATCATCATTTTAGGGACTAAGCCTTTTAAAAACTTAATAAACATATCAGTCCCACATTCACATAAATTCATTAATTACCAAAACCATTTTTAAGGGCCTAGATTCTTTCACCACACACATTAGTTCTATATAACACTTCATAGTAATGCCTTTCGAACTAACTAATTCTATTTTTGCAGTACCACTAGCAGCCACCGGGCAACACCTGTGAATGCTATGTTTGCCACAACAAGCAACTACTCCTCGGTTCTGTGACGACCAATGATCCTCAGGTTTATCATTTTTGCAATAATTATTTCATACTTATCAATTTATATATATGCATGACTTTGACCTTCCTAGCGACAAGTTGTGACCATCACTATAACTGTGCACTTTGGAATAGGCCGAGCTCCAAAAAATTCAAGGATAATTTATATATTTTTGTTGTCTCAGGTCATAAACCAAACTGGGGAGTTCCACAATGTAGATTGAACTTGATTGGGATAAGATTGAACTTGATGGGACATGTATGTATTTGTTCATGCATAGTTAATTTTAGTTCATTTGTGAAATAGATATTCTTGTTTATGAAATGAATGTAAATTGGATGTATACATGTACTTGTTGTGTTTTTGCTTGTTTCAGATGGCATGATTAGCATTTCGTGAGGCTAGCCAACAACTAGAAATAGATTTAACAATACAAAGAATATCACAGATGGTTCTGTAGGACAAACTATCTATGATACATAATCTATCATAGACTGTTTCATCTACAAACCATCTATAATACATCAGCTATCATAGACGATTTCATCTACAAACCATCTGTGATAGTCAACTATCATGGATGGTTTTGAGTTAATAACCATCTGTGATAGTCTGTATCACAGATGATTCAAAAATCGTTGGTGATGACCTCATGTTCTTATTGACCCATAAACTTAGACGGCTCACGAAAATGTCTGTGATGATATTTTTGAACCGTCTGTGATGACTTTTTCTACAATAGTGTGTTGTATGGAACTGAACTAACTAGTTATTATGTGATTTTTCTTAATTGCTCTTGTAGTTTGGTTATGAGTGTAATTGTGATCATGTAGTAATTTATGTCATACTTGTGTTAGTTAAGTACTTAATTTGTTTTGAATGCAAGTATGATTTTATAGTGTTTATGTAGCTAAATGACTACATGTTAGTGACCGAAATCAATTTTCTTTAGAAAAACAATTCAACAAAAAAATAAAAAAAAACCCTTGCTGACGTTATAAATCCAATTTCCTTCAGAAAAAATCCAAAAAAGCCAAATAGTGTTTTTCTTACACTACTACAAAAAGAATAATATTGGACGCCTCATAGACGATTTTGGTTCAGTGACCATCTGTGTTACTGGCTATGCTAGAAACCGTCTGTGAAGAGGTAGTATCACAGACGGTTCATGTTGAACATCATCTATGAAGTATCGCAGATGGTTCTGAACAAGAAGTGCCTATGATATTACTAAATATCATAGATAGTTTTTCTTAAAATTATCTATGATAATGAACTTATCACAGATGGTTTATATTAAAAACCGTCTCTAATCATTTCACTCATTGCAGACCCAACCGCCACAAATCTGTCTTAAATTCCAGATCTGTTTTGATAGGTTGCTGCTTTGAGGAGGTGGGGCTTTGAGGCTAGTTGGTGAAAAGAGACCACGGATTTGGGACGTGTCGTGGTTGATGCCACCTTGGTCGAAACTACCATGGTCGATGAAGGGGAGGGGAGGGGGAGATGTGGATGGAGGAGGGCGCGGTGCCGGGGCTTACGGGAGGAGGGGCAATGCCAGGGGAGACCGGGGGGTGGGGGCGGCGCTGGGAATGGCCGGAGGGGCAACGCCGAGGGAGGTGGAGGGGTGGCGCCGGGAGAAGCCAGGGAGGGAATCGGGGAGGCACCGGGGGAGGCCAGGGGGAAGGCGCTGGGGGAGGTGCCGAGGGAGGCCGTAGGGGGCGGCGCTGGGGAGGGAGCTGGGGGGCGAGGGAGGCGCCAGGGGAGGAGCTCGGGGAGGGGCGACGTTCGAGGAGGAGCTCAGGGAGGGGCGGCACTCGAGGAGGCGCTCGAGGAAGGGTGGTGCCCGAGAAGTGAGGAGCTAACCCTTGTGAGTTGTGATTGAAGGCAAATGAGCGGTGGGGGGGGTTTGCAAATAAGCATAAGTCATCCGATGGTTTCCACCTGCCTGGATTGTGCCTGTCTGGTTAGGAGTCTTGGGAGTTTGTTAGCATGTTAGCACCCAAATGGGCATTAGTACTAGATATGCTCCCATACATATATGTATATATGTCCTATATAGGATATATATATATGTATGTATGTATGTATGTATGTATGTATGTATGTATGTATGTATGTATGTATGTATGTATGTATGTATGTATGTATGTATGTATGTATGTATGTACGTATGTATGTATGTATGTATGTATGTATGTATGTATGTATGTATGTATGTATGTATGTATGTATGTATGTATGTATGTATATGGTTTCTGATGCTAGATCAAGGAAAGCACATGTAGGTTTCCTAGCCACACTTGGTCTCTATGCAAAGCATCCAGGAGAATGCATCCTTCGTCATGGGTGACATGACAACATCATTACTAGCTCACTACAACAAGGAATTCATACTTTTGCCCTACAACTAGGGTAAGTGCTGCACTAGTGGCTATACTTGTTGATTTATACTTTATAAGCAACACAAACTTAGGTTTAATGATCATGGCGACATACTCGTGTAGGTTCCACTAGATTCTAATTATAATTATACAAAATAGAACAAGGTAATATACCTTGATTCCCTAAAGAGGGCCAAACATGACTTCACAGTTGTCCAACAATTAATCAAGAGGTAAATATATTTCCTCCATAGATAACTTTATTGTAGTATTTCCTTCCTTTGTAATGGACAAGGCTAACTTTTTGGAATCACGTAGGTTGTTCGCCGCGTACATTGATACTAGAGGGAGATCTAAGGGGGGAAAACACCCTGTAACATGATGTAAATTTCTCGGTATTTGCTAGTACACATTAATACTATATAACACTTCGTAGTAATGCATCTTGAATTAACTAATTTTATTTTTGCAATGCCACTAGCAGCCGTTGGGCAACACTGTGGATACTATATTTGCCAAAACATGCAACTAATCCTTGGTTCCATGATGACCAATGATTCTCAGATTTGTCAATTTTGCAATAATTATTTCATACTTATAATCAATATATATATATATATATATATATATATATATATATATATATATATATATATATATATATATATATATATATATATGCACGACTTTTATCTCCCTAGCGACAGTGTGACCATCGCTACAACACTGGTACGCTGGGTAAAATCCCACAATGGAGGCAGGAGGACGAGCAGGCAATCCTACGGGAGACCTCCCCACTATTTGCTGGGATCCCTAATGAGCGCACCCAAAATTAGGTAAGAGCGAGGTCATCTACTGTGTTGTCAGGGGCCATCTCCTTTCGAAACCCCGTGGACAAGGAAGTGTCCCACCGCTTGGAAGCGCTGAGTGTAGAATCTTCCCGAGGCTCATTCGAGACAGTTAGGAAGAGAGATTTACTCTCCACTGCCTTGGAAACAAGGAGCACCTAGGTTGCATGAGATGTCTTGGTCTTTATGTTCCTTGGAAACATGACTTCCTAGAGGACTCTGAAGCTTACCGTAGTAGAAATAGAGCCAAAGCCAAGCACGAGGCATAGCTACAAGAGGATATTATGCAAAAATCAAAGATGAGATGCAAAGGTTGGTCAAAGATGAGATGCAAAGGTATAGGAAAAATCAGCAGGAAGCCCCGCCGCTCCTGTGCTAGGCAGCCCCCCAACCGTCGGAGTAGCTGTGCGTCCAACCCTACCTTGAAAAGTGACCACTGATTTCCTATCGATGATATTCTGATAATAATTATTATTATCTCTGAAATGCTCTATCTATTGATAGGGTTGTTTGAGTAGTTAATTTTGTATTGTTATGTAGGTGGCTACGAAGTGCAAGCTCTAAGTGAGATATATCTATGTTGCCCTATGTGCTGTTTCGGGCCAGACATATCCATTTGGGCTAGGGCCTTGGTGCATAGTGTATCTCTAGCGCCAGGTTTCACAAAAGTGAATATGGACGGTGCTCATGCCAATTTCGAGGTCGTCCTGCTGCAAATGCCCCCCAAGATGATGTCATAACTCCAGGGCAATCCATTGTAACAATCATCTAGTGGCCCAAGAGCAACATCTGCTTGCAGGCTCCTGCACTTGTGCCAATCCTCGAGAGCCATCTGCACTAGTGCCAAGTCCACGAGAGCTATATGCACCGGTGTGTAGAGACCCAAATATGCAAATCCAGACTCTCATGTGTATTCTGCACTAGTCCAGGATCACGCTAGTGTACACAGTATAGACAAAGATGAAATATCGACCATATCACGATTTACTAGGAAAAGACTCAAATATTATTATTAATTATCAGAGTACGACCTTATGGCCAAGCTTACAATTAATATCCTAAAAGGCTTAAAGAAGCTAGCAGCGGAAAACCAGAAATAAGCGTAGTAGCCATTCGACATGCCCATAGGCAATCGACTGGGGAGCGAAGTCCTAATCCGCGAAGTCGTCGAAGTATCCTCCTCCAGGTACCTCCTGCTAGACCGGTTCTTCTTCCTCAACTGAGCAAATATGGATGAAGCCGTGAGTACATAGAGTACTCAGCAAGTCATTTGTAACAAAGAATGCAATATAGTATGCAAGGCTTACCAAAGAATGGCTGAAAGGTTAATTTCTGAAAAGCAATAATTTAAAGTAAATCTGATAAGTAGATTTAAAAGCAAGCTTTGTAAATGATAATAAATAAGTAACCAAAGGAATTGAGACCAACCACAAATGAACTGACCATTCACCCAAGGAATCCACCATGAACCAAGATCCATGAAATGAACACCCGTGAACTAACCATTCACTTCCCAACTTAACCCAACCAGGTTTTTATGAAAACTCTACCCCTCGTGTGAAATCACCAAGCATTGTCCATGACCGAGGACACGGCTATTCGAATAGTTTTACACTCTGCAGAGGTTGTACAACTTTACCCACAAGACATGATCATCCCATATTGCCACCGAATTACACACTTCCTTATATGTGCGGCGAGGAGATCATGACAAGGCCTTTACAATGTTCAATTTCAACCCAGTTCCGCCTCGCTAAAGTTTCGCCGTCGAGTAGGCTACCACCTAGTCGATAATTGCCCCCTCTTGCGCCAATGTCACTACAAAAAATTTGGGCTTTTATAACAAAATGAAAGTGTCATGGAAAGTACAAAATTTGTCACAAAATGAATGGTATGACGAAAAACCACCGTCATGAAGGTCGTCATATAACGACCGTCACAAATTGTACCTTGTGACGAAAATATGGAAAACCGTCACAAAATGCGATGCCCTTTTGTGACGGTTTTGTTGTGTCGTCATATATTGTTGTCATTTAATGACGACTGTGACTGTCACATATTGGTTGGTGAACTCGTCACCTAATACGCCAACCGTCATAAATTGTGTCACAGGAACCACGATTTAGACAACTTATTGTGACGATACGGTAGCGTCATATATAATTATGCAGATTTTGTGACATTTTCATTTTGTCTTGTTATGTAAGGTAGTTAGAGACATCTTGAGGCGACTCTAGGTCGTCATTAATTTTCCTTTCATTCGATGACGAGCGTGGCTCAAATATATGTATCAATTCAATGACCAATGTCGAGCAGATCCTTCCAAAGATTCTCATCGAGCTCATAAAGCATACACATTTCAGCCAAGCCATCATCCACATACATTCCAGAGCATAAGACACAGTGCTTGCAAGTTCAAACACATCACACTAGTTCCAGGTTCCATCACAAAGGTTCAAACGGTTCCATCACACAGTTCAAACATACACACAGATGCAAATAAGTTTGACATAGGTTCTGACAACACAAGGCACAAAGTTCCAACAACGAGAAAGTTTGGTGTTCTAGCAAGGCAGCAAAAGCTTAGGCAAAGGCATCATCAACCGAACCGCATTCAGACCTACCTCGGTCTTTACGAAGTTTCAGCACATTCATGAAGATGCATTAGTCTCTTCAAACTTGGTATGCATCCCTTCACTTCTTCTTGGTGCAGCGCAGCAAATTTTGGTTTTCTTCAAGTCTGCTTGGTTGGCTTCAAGTGAGGCTGTGAGCAAGAAGTCGTGCTTCCAACTGCCCGCTTCCTAGCGGCTTCCTCTTTTACGCTTGGAGTGTTGCCTCAAGCCGAGCTTGCAGCGTGCTTCGCGGTATCGATGTAGATCGGGCGGTCTTCGACACTCGGCGACACCAATGTTTGGAAGGAAGGTGGATGAATGGCTGATCTGGCTCACACTGTCAGCAACAATCTTGGAGGGAGACTTTTGTGCTTCTCCTTCTTCTGGTTCTCTTTCCTTCTCTGCAACCATATGTTCCTACATAGAATGAATCCACTTAACAAGGCCATACAACAGTGTTCAACCAGGCATTTACTTGAGTACAGTACATGTATCCAATAATTATGTAACTTACATATATCTCATTTGCAAGAGGAGTACAACCATTTTGCGGACTATTCATACATTCCCCAAAGAAATCAACGAGGATCTGGATCCATGTTGTTGTACTTAGGCCTCTGTAGCATGCAAAAAATTTGGATTACAATGATATCCGTGAAGGTAAAGAGAGGGCTGGACAAACATGGGATATAAGATTAGCCATAAATTATTTTTACATGTCAACAGCAAGATGCCAAAATATGTATGCACTACAGATCATACAAGTATCTGCCTCCAGATTTTTTATGCCAACAACAAATGCAATCACTGGCATAGTCAACTAAATAGTACTATGATTTGCCAATCAACATTCACATGTATTTGATTCCCAGTTGGCCATCGACATAAAAAAAATTGTGCATCAATGCAACCTGGACAGATCAAGAAAAACAACACAGAAACATGCATCAATGCAACCTGGATAGATCAAGAAAAACAACACAGAAACAACACCTACTACTGATGATGATCATCTCTGATGACATAGCAATTCCTCTTGCAAATTTCAGTTTCAGATGGTCTCCATAAAATAATTGGAGCCTAAACACCTATTGATTATAGCTCACTCGAGACAGCGCAAATATTACGAACATGGGAGCTCATCTCGAAATCGAGGGCCAAACTCACAATCGGCTACAAACAATAAGCCGCCTTTCTAACACTTCAAATATTATGAGAAATCATGCAGACGTGCTAACTTGACACTTCAAAAGCACATGCTAATTACTATGCTACAAATGTCCCATCTTTCACGCTAATTATACAAAGACATACTAACAAAGTTGTACTAAACTATGAAGCACACATCTACGACAGTTTATATGGTGAACACCATCAATGTCCACATCTTTGTTGTTCTTGATGACTTATCGAGCTTCACAAGCCTAAGTAATTAATGGCACACATATTGGATCCAAACAAACATCGAGCAATCAGTTTGTCTCCATAACATTTCACATTTCAGTGCAAGAACTAATTAATGGCACACATTCCTTATAATTGGAATACACAGTAATAGTATCCGTACAGTGTTGTCGATGGGCAATATAGGACCTAGATCCAGTCCTTTGGTGAAGCTGCACTTGGCCTCGGTTTACCTTATTCTTAGCACATTTCTCCTGCACCACAAATGCAATACAGAGGTTTCATTCACATGCACGCTTTGCATTGCATATTAACAAATGCAAATAATGCGAGCATGGACTGATTGTTTGGGTCACACCGATACTCAACCAGTGGATCCATTCCTCTTTCTTCATTTTAGGTGGAGGTTCTTTGTGCCAACAAATGTTCTCTTGTCGTTGAGTCGTCAAGTACTTCCTTTTAAGGTGATACCTCTGCGCCTTACTCCCCTCTTAATGATATCGGTGCATGCACCTTGCTTGGTCCCTCATTCCTAACATCCACATCCAACCTTGGTGAAGCCACACAAATGAATTATTAGACACAATTTTCACATGGGAGTATTGTAATGCATGAAAATATTTGGAAGAATGAAATAGCTATCTCACCGCCACTTTCCTAAGCACTTTTGATACTTCTACCGCCCTGCTCATTATCATATTCTTTCCAAGATTTGTAGATAGGCGGGTTGTCTCTAAGGGCAACACCACATTCGATGCCGGCAGCGGCTTGAAGTGGGACCTCGTGTCTTTTCTTCCCTTCACCACTGGATAGCCGCTTCTTTCCTCTATTAATCATCTTCTCTAAGCCATGACCCATAGTTTTCTTGCGGACATTCTTTGGTATTGCATTGGCAAATAATAATAGAAATGTTTTATTATAGCAGTACCAATTGTACATATTGAATGGAGAAACTAATGCTTGAAACACATATTGTTTACGTGAACCGAGTCTGGACTGGTTCTCCTTCAGTTGTATGACCCTCTGAATTAGCGACATCAAATTGCTCGGCCGACTCATTGATGTCATTGCTTTGCCTAGAGCTTTGTCCACTGGCGAGTTGTCACTTGAACCTTGGGTTCACAATGTTTATGGGAGTAGGTTGCTCAGACAGGTTATCAGTGGAACTGGTAGGAATAGGCATTGTGTTTGCACTAGGCGAAGACATGGCTGCACTGGCCCTGGTGAATCTAGGAGGACTAGGCACTGTGTTTGGACCAGTGAAGACATGGCTGACCGGTCTGGTGAATCTAGGAGAACTAGGCCTTTGTGTTTGTAGTTTCGTGGTCCGCTTGGCGCTTGTAGTTAGGTGGCCTTGCAAATGGTCTCTGCAAATGGCATTTGTATTAGGGTTGGCTTTCAAATTGTTCCTAGTAGGCAAGTTCTCTCTTGGCCTAGGTGGCGGACGACTTTCTGCAAACCGTGGGTTCACAATGTTTATGGGAGTAGGTTGCTCGAGACAGGTTATCGATGGGTCCAGTAGGAATAGGCATTGTGTTTGCACTAGGCGAAGACATGGCTGCACCGCCCCGTGAATCTAGGAGGACTAGGCACGTGTTTGGACCAGTGAAGACATGGCTGCACCGGTCCCGTGAATCTAGGAGAACTAGGCACCGTGTTTGCAGTTTACGTAGTGCACCTGGCGCTTGTAGTTAGGTGGCCTTGCAAATGGCTGCTCTTTGCAAATGGCATTTGTATTAGGTTGGCTTTCAAATTGTTCCTAGTAGGCAAGTTCTCTCTTGGCCTAGGTGGCGACGACTTTGTAGTGGTCCTAGTGTTTGCACCAGCGAAGACATGGCTGCCCGCCCCGTGAATCTGGTTGGCGTCTTGCGGTGGGCTCTTTGCTTGGCACCGCCATTGTAACCGCCTTTGCTTCTTCAGTTGAGGGCGAGTTCCTGGAACCATCGGTCTTACCTGGCAAGAGAAACATGCATCTTATAAATTAAGAAGACAACAATAGATTAAATAACTACAATGAAGTATATGTTTCAAATAGACGGATATGTAAACTTGTAAATTGGCCTAGTAATCCATCTCACCTCATATTGACCTCAGTATTGAGGTCATCATCATCACTGTCAGATTGGTTATCGATGTCAGAGGATGGATCATATTCAATGTCAGATTCTAATTTGTCAGACACTAGTCTCTTCCCTTTGCCCTCTTTCCCTTTTGAAAAAACATCCCTAACAGTCTGTGCTAACACTGGAATACCCAAAGACTTAAAAACATCCTGAACCTTCTTAACGTTCTCGTCCCTCTCCTGCGCATACTTATTTTTTGGCATTTCTTCTAATACTTATTACGATGAAACGCAGAAAGAGCGGCGGATTCAGTTTCTATAAAAAGTTGAAGAAAGATCTAACAGATCAGAGAGAAATTGTAAACGAAATAAAGGAGCGATCTAATAGTCGGTCAAAAGCACTTTCAAATGATGAACTTGATAATGCAACTTATTGTACTAAATGCTAGAAGCAAACCAACATGCTAGAGACAAAGCTAACATCAGTACTCTTCTACAACAAGAAGAAGAGGCAATACATAAGTATTATTCATAAAGGCAATATCTCTACACACCACACGAAAGAAAATACTTGAACAATACAATACTTATGCTCACTACACTCTTGATCAAGAACTACCAGCTCCTCATAAGTGAGACAACAGAACATTGCAATGCATTCATATGGAACATACTATTTACAAATCAGAAACTAGAAAGAAAAGAACTGTAATCTCAGCAAAATTCATCATGTTCTAATCTATGCATTCAAAGTCATTAACCTGTGGATAGGAGATCACGCGTAGGGCTGTAAACGGGCCGAGCTCGAGCGAGCTCAGTCTGTGCAAATCAACACAATATTGGACGCAAATCACATGAGCATCGTTCATACTCTGTCATACTATCAACACAAATCGCAACAACAAAAAAAGGAGAGGTCATGAGCATCGTTCATACTCTGTCTCACTGTCTGTGCCTCTGACCCTCTATGGTGGGACTTGATGTCGGTGTGGCGATGGGGAGCCGAGGACGAGGAGGATCTTCGTGGTGGAGTACTTCACACGGCGTCCAGGATTGGGGAGGGCTGCCGGCGGCGTCGGGGCTCTGGGGCCGGGCGTCGAGCGTCGGGGCTCGGGCCGGCGTCGGCGGCGTCGGGGCTCGGGGCCGAGGGCGAGACTCAGATCTGGGAGGAGTAGCCGAGCACGGAACCGGGAGTGGGGATGCAGGGTGGCTGCCGCAGCGAGAGACTCAGATCTGGGGTCCTAGGGGCCGGGAGGAGTAGGGGTGGGGATCTCGGCCTCTCGGGTGGTTGCCCGGCCGCGCGACGTCGGGGGCTCGGGATCGGCCGTCGGGGGAGGATTAGGGCTAGGGTTTCGCTACGTCGCCTCGCGAGTCGCGAGTCGCGAGAGTGGGGAGAGACTAGGGAGTAGGGAGATCTGGATCTGGGGACTGCGGTGCGGACTTGCGGTCTTGCGGAGGGACCGAGTTCACCGAGGAGTAGGGACCGGGAGTGGGGTTGGGATCGGGAGGCGGGACGAACCGCGGGAGGGTCGGACAAGGTGTAGCTGCTAAATTTTGGTCCGCACAAGGGTCCGCTATGTCGGTGGCGAGCTGCTGGCCGCCAATTTTTGGTCTGGCGCGGTGGGTCCGCTATGTTAGTGACCGTATTAGTAGTATTAGGAATTCAAATAGATTTTGTGGTAATAAATGATTTCAATGGAAAAAATGTCGAAACAAAGTTGTATAACGCATCGAGATCTACCACTTTGATTTTGGTCATTTTCATATGACTTTGTTTGATTTGTTTGAATTTTGAATTTCAAAATATTAGAACTTGAACAAAATTTTGGGGTACTAAGTAATTTCAAATGAAAAAGTCCAAACCATCAAAGTTGCACAACTCATCAATATCTACAACTTTTATTTTGGTCATTTGTTTATCCGACAAAGTTATAGTAACCTTATTCACAAATTTTACATACCTCTCTTATGGTTTATGAAACTATAAGAGAGATATGTAAAATTTGTTAACTATATTACTATAACTTTGTCGGATGAACAAATGACCAAAATAAACGTTGTAGATATTGATGAGTTGTGCAACTTTGATGTTCATGACTTTTTCATTTGAAATTACTTAGTACCCCGAAATTTTGTTCGAAGTTCTAATATTTTGAAATTCAAAATTCAAACAGTCCAAACAAAGTCATATGAAAAAATGACCAAAATCAAAGTGGTAGATCTCGATGTGTTATACAACTTTGTTTTTGACATTTTTTTCAGTTGAAATCATTTGGAGTTTCAAAATCTGGTTTAAAGTTGTCATTTTTTTGAAATTAAAATTTTGAATTGTTCAAACTTTGTCACATGAAAAGATGACCAAAATCAACGCAATAAATTGATAGATCATGATTTTAGAAAATTTTAGAAAAAAAAGCATCACATTTGGAGTTAGTATGTGGGAGAAATACTAGTTACAAGTTTTTGCCATAGATTAAAAAGAGAAATGATGTTTGCACAATGAATTCATTACAAGAGGCTAAATAGCATGCAGGCCCACATGTCATTCAAGCGTTGAACCCACATGGCGGTCAAGGCTACTTAGCACGCAGGGCCCACATGTGATTAAAGGGGTACTTAGCATACTGTGGCTAAGCAGCAGAAGGCACAGGCGGCCACGCGCGCTCTGGCTGGCCACCCCACTTGCAAGAGCCGCGACGGCGACCCCACCTGCTAGCAGGGGTGGCCGGCGACCCCAGCTGCTCCCTCGCCGGCGACCCCAGCTGCTCCCTCGCCGCCCCCCACCAGCAGCCTCGCCGGCCTAGGCACCTGCATC
Source organism: Dendrocalamus sinicus (assembly GCA_036346575.1). NCBI lineage: Eukaryota > Viridiplantae > Streptophyta > Magnoliopsida > Poales > Poaceae > Dendrocalamus > Dendrocalamus sinicus. The sequence goes on along the minus strand of CM070662.1, from coordinate 22,182,247 downwards.
CTCGACGTCCACCACCCCTGCTGGAGCCGCGCCGGCCAGACCAGCTGGTGCCTCGCCGGCCACCCGGTGCTGCCTCCGCCGACCCACCCACTCCCTCGCGGCCCCCACTGCCTCGCCCCACTGGCCTCCTCGCCGGCCACCCTGCTGGAGCCTCGCGGCCACCCAGTGCTGCCTGCCGCCCCCCCTGCTGCCTCGCCCCCTCCCCACCAGAGACCTGCTTGCCACCCCAAGTGGCGACTTACATATCTCGGCCATTGTACAAGGTGAGCTGAATTTGTAACATTTTGGCGAATTAATTGAATTGAAGGATAGAAGCTCGATTTGTAACATTTTGGCACCTAAATTTATCCAGTCGAGATGGATAGAAGTTGGATTTATAACGATTGCACCATTTAGTGATCCCTATATGTCAGTGTTGAACAATTCATGGAACATGTCGAAGTAGATTTAGTGCGGATGAGGAAATCAAGTGCCCATGCCGTCGATGCCTGAACCAAATACCAAAAGTCAAGATGAGGTAGAGGAGGATATCCACATCAATGGTATTTCTAGGTGCTATACAAGGTGGATTCACCATGGAGAGGGAGATAATGATGTTCAACAAGATGATGGCATCAAGATATATCATGGGATGGAAATGACCGGGCTCCACTTGATGATGAAGGACAAGCTGAAGATGTCATAGAAGATAGTGCACGGGAGTTCAGGGTTGATTCAAGATTTGTACACCGCAGCAAGCCATGGCTTCGTGGTAACTTATATCAACAAATCATGGAAGAGGCAAAGCGTGAACTTTATCCAGTTGCACCGAGGAGTCTAGGCTAACTTTCATTATTAAACCGCTGCATATAAAAGTGTACAATCGGATAACAAATTCTGGGTTCAATGCATTCCTTGAGTTGCTTTCAACATCGTTGAAGAATGTTACCGGTCTCCTAAGTCCTATAACGAAACTAAAGCTCTACTTGGAGCTTGGTTTTGGTTATGTTTCTATTCATGTGTGCAAGTATGATTGTGCCTTATTTTGGAAGGACCATGCCAATGATGATCATTGCCCGGTTTGTGGCGAATCAAGATGGAAAGTGAATAAGGAGGGCGAGAAAGAAAGTTCCTCACAAGGTCTGCGTTACTTTCCAATAATTCCACGCCTTCAAAGGCTTTTTATCTCAAAGCAATGGCACACAGATGCAAGATGGCACAAGGATAAGAGGGTACCAGTTGAAAATGAAATGAGACATCCTGCTGATGGAGAAGCTTGGAAAGAATTTGATGATACTTTCAAGTCTTTTGCAGATGATCCCCTCAATGGGGTACGGTACCACACTATGGCTCGTGAGGCACACAGGAAAACACAAAACTCCACCATCAAGACTGCAGGTACTCACAATGATGACACTATTGACTTCTATGGGACAATTACAGACATTATTGAGTTGAATTACACTAAGAACAGCAAAGGAGATAGATCATTTATCTTATTACGGTGTGAATGGTACAATCTTGAGGAAGGACATACCGATGAAAGATGATGGTTACTTCAAGAGCATTAACATCGAAGGCCGATGGTATAAGAATGATCCTTTCATTCTAGCCACAGAAGCTTCACAAGTATTTTTCTTGGAAGATACAAAGTTAGGTCCATGTTGGCGAGTGGTACAAGAATTTGGCCACCGACATATATTTGATATTGAAGAGTCCGACGGAAAACAACCAATCCAAGAACAAGTACAGATGAGATGTCAGGAGGCATACCAAGAGGACAATACTTCGTCAGGAGATTGTACAGTGGGAGACATTTATCCTAATATGGATTTGTTGCACATGGATAATCAACCAGGCAGCCCTATTAGTGCAGACCTTGTCGAGAGCATCCGTCGACATCAACAAACACCTCAAGGTGATGAAACAGACGGCGAAGATGAAGATGAAACCTTCCTTGAGTACCATAGTCAAGACGGCGAGTATATCGTAAGAAGACATGATGATGACTAACCTTTGCATTTACGGAGCTATTTGTGAACCATGAACTTCTATTAGCGATTCTGTTGTATCTGAATTATGCTATTGAAATTTGTATCTGAATTATGAAATTGTAAGACCTTGTATGCAATGATTCTGTTTCAATGTTAAACTTGATTTATGAATTCTATTCTATGCACATGTAACCTATTGGAAGTTACATACAGGCTATATCTGCCAAAATATCATAGATATGTTATATGCTGCCTGAAATTCATTGAGATGATATATACTACAAAAATTGCAGGTTTTATGACAACTTTGACAGTGTCATGGAAATTACAGATCTGTCATGATATATATATGCTGGAAGTTACATACATGCTGCCAAAATTTCATCACACACAGTTACACATCAAAGCAAAGGGATGTTTAATTCCAACATACATCGAGAAGCATATTCCAACGGCACAAAGGCACATATTTCATACCAACTGCAAATACATCCGGATAACAGGTTCAATACAACATGTCTAGCCTACTTCATCATCATAGCCAAAAGCATATCAAATGTGGCCAACATATCCAACCTACTTCACAACATGTCCTACTTCATCATCATTGCCTACTTCAACACTCTGATTACAACCAAAGGATGGCCAACACCAGAATGTTACATTCTGACTGACCACACACAAGACAAATGCAGCTTCCCATGCCTTCCCTGTTCTTGCCAACCATTTCCTTCACCTTGTTCGATCTGCTCTAAGCTATCAATTTTTCCACCACCCAAGAACTTACATTGTCGAAAGTGCTGCAATGGTCGAGGAAGTCGACATAGATAACCATTATCATGAAGGAACACCACATATTCTTCCTCCAACCAATACCTAGTACATGTCCCTGTATCCAAATTAAAACAACGAGCAAATTAACATCAATAGTGCAGCCATCGAATGCTAAAAACACTACTGTTCTCGGGCATGCCCATTCAAACAAGAATGAAATTTGGGCAATGCAAAATGATTATAACACCGACATTTTGATAGTTCTTCCCGGGCACTTGAAAAATCTCCTTCCAACGTTATACTCGCATCGCGTGGTAGTGGCGGCAAACACCCTCACGTCCTTGCAATCCGGGCACATTATCAACGGCAACCCACCACATCATCAATCGGCGCTGCGGCTCGGCGGCGATGGGCGGGGCGCTGCGGAACAACAACAAGGGGTGCGGGTTGCGGAAACCCTAAGTGCGCTTGACCGCGAGTGCGGCGGTAGATGACGGCGCTGCGACGCGAGAACTTGAGAGAGCGGGGATTGATTAGGCCTCACACATCAACCGGAAAGGGAAGGTGAGCGGCGGGAAAGGCAACGGGCGGGAGCGGGAGGGGATGAGGCGGCATCGCCACAATGGCGCACTGGGACTAGGAGCACGCCGCCGACCAACGAGATGGAGTCACCGCGGTCACGAATATCCACGCTCCACGGGCGGCGCTTGCGCCGATCTGCGCTGCCCGCCAAAGGCGCCGTGCCGTCGATTGGGAGATGGGGAGCTGGCTCGCCCGAGCCGCCGCGCCGTCGATTAGGAGATGGGGAGCTGGCTCCGCCTGCAGGCCGCCGCCGCTTCGCCGCCGTCTTGATTGAAATGGGGAATGAAACGGTCAACGAGAGAGGGTCAAGGGTCCACCTCCTATTGGGGGTATATTGACGTTGGGGGCGTCATGTTTGAAATAACAAACGATGGCGCTCCACGGCCGTCACATAAAACAACACATATCGTCATAAAACCGCCACCGTCAACCTGGCTCCTGGCGACTTGCATTTTGTGGCGACACTTGGTACCTTTATGTGACAAAAAAATAGCCGTCATAAATAGTTACGGCTGTCTGATTTTATGGCGCTCTGACTTTGCGTCATATTATGATATATTATATGACAAAAATTTGCCCGTCATGAGGATTTTTGTCATAGAAAGAAGGATTTCTTGTAGTGTGTGGATCCATGGCTCGACCACACCACCCTCGTCCCAATGACGGAACCGAAATTAAAACATCCCAAATTAATCAGCGGATCCATCCCATCTGGACATGTGGTTTATGCAGTGAGCTCAGATCAATGGCGCACAAAGTTAAGTCCTTAAGTATTACCCAGCGAAGCATCCGCATCCCAATGTGCAACCTGCACCCCCTTTACTGCACGATCATTCGCCCAAGTGAAAACAATTTTGTATAACCAACACCAATGACACACCAATGTCATGGCACACAAATTTTATAATTGTGGCTACAACCACGATTCAATATCTCATTAAGTCAAAATTAATTAACACATGTGATGATAGACCCAACGTACTAGAAGCATGGCTAAGCAATTCTAAACGTACACCCCATGTGACAATTAATATTGCATCACTAAATAATTTTCCCATCCTATGGTGACAATAGAATCATGGCATTCAAATTATCAAGGAGGAAGTAATCAATTAGGTCATTAACTACCAATACAAAGGTTTATAATAAAATAGCGATGCATGATAATTTAAAGCAAAATAGTACATAATAGATTTGAAAACCGGGTTCAACATGATCAAAGGACACAACTTGCCTTGGCCTTGCTCAGTTAGGAATTCTTGATCTTCAAATCCTGCTTCAGCTCCTTCGAACGCGTAATTTAACGAGAGAGAAAACAGGATAAAACACAAAAATAAATTCAAATAAAATTCAAATGAACTCCAAAACTGCAAAACCAGAACCAAAATATAGAGCTCAATTTTAGATGAATTTAGGAAAAAGAATCGGGTCAATCGGAGTTCGAACGAAGGAGAACAAGCGGCTGGAAAATAGCAAAAGTTACTGTTCATCTGAGAGCACTTTTGGAGAGAAGGCTAGCACCGGCGATAGAAGGCATGGAAGGTGAATCTAACTAGCAAAATGGGTTATTAGGGACCTAAGGCACATATAGGAAGCGACGGCACGCCAAACGGAGCACGGTGACGACACGGGTGGCTACAACGACATGGGTAGGAGAGAGGAATAAAACTCGGGCATAGGACATGGAGAAGTAGGGTGAGCACAGGCTAGAACGCGGCTTGGCGAAGCTAGGAAAATTGTCGGCTCAGCTAGAAACCCACCGGAGACGACGCAATTGACGATTGAACGACGTCGGGAAGGAAAAAGAAAAAACTTAATATCTTGGTGCTCGGTGAACAAAATCTAAAACCACTTGGAGGGTAGCTACCTGGGATGGTTTGGCACGATGTGACGTGAACGGATTGGGGAAAACACCACCGGATAGATGGGGACACGAGATGCCATTGGCGGCCATGGCGAGGTTCGGAGGCGAAAATTTGTGGAGGCTTTTTGGGGAAACGGAAGTGAACACGGTGTAGAACGCGGCAAGGCAAGTCTAAAAAAATTACGGCATGGGCTAAACCTTATCAGAGATGACGAATCGACGTCGGGAAGCGCTCTTGACCTATATTGGGGAAAACTCGATTTCGGGAGATTGGCTACACCAAAACCAAATTAATTTGGCCAGAAGGTAGATGGCACATGGTGGCACAATGTGACGCAAAAGGATCACGGAAAAACTCACCGGATAGCTCGAGACGCGACGAGCAAATTCGGGACCGAAGGGCCTCGGTGCCGACGGTGTTCTGGGCTTTGAGGAGACTTGGCACGGCTTGGGATGGGTTTAGGGGAGTCAAGGGGTCGTATTTATAGGCTTGAAAGAGGTAGAAACCGACTCCAATCCGCGGATTTCGGTTTAGAGTCTGTTTTATAAAATAGGAGATAAAAAGGCAAACGGATGAACGAAACGGAAAGAGGCCAGTTGAGATGGATTCCTTGTGAGATTTGGCACAACTTTCCTTTTGGAAGGATATGGAGATAAGGTCTAGATTGGAAGTTATGAAGAGAGAGAAAGGAAAGAAACGTGCACAGGAACAGGAACGAGCTCTGCTCGTGCGTGCGCTGGAGACGATGGACGAACAGTCCCCGCGGGTACTGTTCATTCTCTCTCCTCTATCTTTCTCTTTTTTTTTTGGAAATTTCAAATTGAACTCAAACAAACTCCGAAAAATCCAAGAAAATGCAGAAAAATTCCTTGTGACACAAGGAACACAAATAAAATATTTTTGACAAATATTAATGTTTAATTTAATCATATTAAATATTTTTAATTAATAAAAATTCCAATTAAGCTTTAATTAATTCCAGAAAAATCCAAATGGTGAATTTTATTTTAAAAACTTCAAAAAGGCTCTGAAAATCAAGATGTTACACGGTGCCAAGTTCATGAGAACCATCCGCACTGGTGTCAAGTTTACTCGAGCTACCTGTACAGACGTAGCAAGGGCGCAGTGCATCTACATCTCATGCCCGGTTGATTACCGTGGAGTCGACCTACAGCTGAGGTGGTAAGGGCAAACTGAAGAAGACAGATGATGAGATTCCCTACTTGCCGTTGACCCAAAAATTCATATTAGGCGAGCCGTTGGTTGTCCCAAAAGAGCACCTCCTAACTCTAGGACTATCTTGCCAAAGATTGCATATGTATTACATGGAATAGGCCAACAACAATGCTCGGGTGTCAACATCAAGTTCATGCTACATCATCTGTAGCATAATATTCATGATTGTATCTTCATGGTGACCTTTGAGAACTTATTCTTTTTCTTCACACTCGACGCGCTCGATGTCTCACTCATTCGATGCTTAGACACTGTAAGTGTGTACAATCATGCTCTACGTTTATATAATGCTGATAAATGTCATATAAAACCCATTGCTTTTGTGTGTGTGTATACATGGTGAGTGAAGCAAGATTAACGAAATTATCGGTTAGTTTCATTGACCGACGCTTGGTCGCCATGGAAGGAGGATGTATCCTTCATTGAGAATTATATTACGAAGGTATTGGAGGGTCACCGTAATAAGGAATTCATACTTATGCCCTATAACCAGGGGTAAGTACTACACTACTGGCTATATTTGTTGATTTGTATTTTATAAGCAACACGAACTTAGGTTTAATGACCATATACCTGTGTAGATTCCATTAGACTCTAATTGTAATTATACCAAAATGGAATATGGTAATATACCTTGATTTCCTAAAGAAGAACAAAACTGACTATACAGTTGTCCAACAAGTAATTAACGGGTAAACATATTTTCTCCATAGATAACTCTATTGTAGTATTTCCTTTCTTCCCAACAACTAAGGCTAACTTTTTGGAATCATATAGGTCGTTTGTCACGTACGTTGCAAAGGTACGGAAATCTAAGAGAGGGATCGATGCCCTGCGACACGTTATAGATTTTCTAGTATTCACTAGTACATATTAATCCTAAATAACACTTCGTAGTAATGCATCTCGAACTAATAAATTATATTTTTGTAGTGCCACCACCAGCAGCAACAACACTTGTGGATTCTATATTTGCCACAACAAGCAACTACTCATCAATTCTGCAAAGAACAATCCTGAGGTTTGTCAATTTTATGATAATTATTTCATACTTATCAATTTATATATGTATGCATGACATTGATCTTCCTATCAACAGGTTTCATCTATCGCTACAATTCCATTTGAACAGGCCGACCTCAAATATATTCAGGCCGACCTTAAATATTTTCGAGGACAGTGTACGTACATCTTGGTATCTAAAGTCATAAAAGAAGATGAGAAGTTCCACAATGCAGAATGAATTTCACTGGGATAAGATTGAGCTTAATCGTTTATGTGTGTATTTGCTCATGGATGGATAGTTATTTATTTTATTTCTGTTAATTGATTTATGAAATGAATATTCTTGTTTCTGAAATGAATGAATGTGAATTGGATGTATATACTGTGTTGAAGATGCTTGTTTTAGAGGGCATGGCTAGCATTTCCTGAGGCTAGCCAACAATCAGAAATAGATTTAGGAACAAAAAGAATATCACATATAGTTATTAACTCATAACCGTTTGTGATAGTCAACTATCACAGATGGTTTTTTACTAAAAAAACGTATGTGATATTTGGTTTATCACAGACAGTTTCAACTATAAACCGTCTGTGATATATTAATATCATAGACAGCTTCAACTACAAACAATCTGTGATAAAGCATATATCACAAACAGTTTTTAGTAATAACCATCTGTGATAGTCTGCTTCACAGACGGTTCAAAAGATATCTGTGATGACCTCGTATTAGTACTGATCCATGAACTCTGACAACTCACGAAACTGTCTGTGATGACATTTTTGAACCGTCTGTGATGACTTTTGTGCAGTTTTAGCTATCAAGTGTGATATGAGATTCGACTTTGTCTCTAGGTCATATAAATTATGGGTTGTGCAAGACTATGTTAGTCTTACCATGAAATATCTGGGCATTATTCATATAAATCAAAAATAAGTAAGCTATGAGTTGTGACTTTATGTTGTATAGTTTACTACCTCAGTATCAAAAGAGAAATCATTCTTCGATCACAAAGGACCTCCATGATGGTCATTCAGCTCCCAGGCATTTTTGATGTGCCTCAGACCTCTCGCTTGGTTGCTCCTTTGGTTTTGTCATCAGACGCATTCGACGAAGACCGTGTGGATGCCATCTCAGGTGCCGGCTGCACTCTATTTTCAACAAACATCATTTCCCAAAGAAACTATAACACATACATGCATATATGCACATGCATTTACGTGAACTGAAATACAACACTAATACTATATCTGAGTATAGCAAATTGAATCATACTAGTATGCTTATATACTTAGAATTGATTAATCAATCATGTTTACAGAACCATGATCATAGGGGTGATAATCATGTAGGATTATATTCAAGTGATATTAGAAATGTTGCAACTTCAAGGACATGCTTGACATAAAGAAAATCCTATTCATACTAATGTTTGGGCCAATTCTATTATTCCAATTTACTATTAGTAGTAACATTCATGTAGCATTTTATTTTTCAAGTTGTATTCTCTATGTATGTCAAATATCCACTTTTACTCATCTTTTATTAGCAAAAGAATCCCAAATGAATTACCACATGGCAGTTTAATAAATTGGATCACCTATGAAAATGTAGCATCACACTCATACACATATCAACCATTCATACATGTCATGGCACTTACATAAGTATGAAAATGCATTAAAAATGAATGTGGATATGCACATGGTGCACACCTTGAGCTTGGCCAATTGGCAAAAGTGAAACTTGGGTTTTCTTACTTCACAATATTATTTCCAATCAACTCCTCCAAACTACAGCAATATTCTCAAGTGAGAAACTGCAATAGAAATAGAGAAGGATGGCAAATATATTAGTGTCGGCTGCAGATCCTAAATGCATACAGCTACACAGTTTACCATGCGACAGGGAGTCAACGAGGAGGCAATGGGGACGGGGAGCCGGGAGGAGGAAGCCACACGACGGGGAGTCGATGAGGAGGTGACAATGCCGGAGGTGGAGAAGGGGAGCTCAAAAGGGGTGTGGGTGTGCTGGAAAACCTAAGTGTGGGTAGGAATACAGTGAGTTTGGTTTTCGCTTCTGTATATATAGAAAAATATTATCATAGACGGTTTCTAAAAATAACCATCTATGACGTATCCTATTATCACAAACAGTTTGTGGTTGAAAGTGTCTGTGAATTATTATAAACGGTTTGGATTAAAAACCATCTATAACCTCTATAACTATCATAGACGGTTTTTAATCCGAGCCATCTGTGATAATTCACATACGGTTCTTAACAAGAAACCATCTATGATAATTATGTATTACAGACTGTTCTAGCCATCGCTAATAACATAGATAGTCACGTGCTTATAAAATTGTTTGTGATAATTACAACACTGATGGATTCTGGGAACTACCTGTGATGAGACGTCCAGTATAGATTTCTCTGTAGTAGTGAAAAAATTGGATCCGGTTAAATTATCTATCATCAGAAAGCACTAGATGGCACTAATGTTTTTAGAAACCTAAAAATAAATAATTTAGGCTTTCTAATATGTATGCAAAAAGATCGGCATGCTTGAGAATATAGAAAAAGGTGGACTGGCGTTTCGCCCTATTCCTATCATATGTGGCGTTAGGAAATGCATGTATTGCTCTGAGAAATGCGGCCATATGATAGGTAACACCTTTTATTGTACAAGCTACGTAATTGTCATATGAGATTGCAAAAGTGAAGGATGTGTTGCAAATTTGCGATAGTGGTAGTGCCGTGCTACACATGAAAAATGAATCATAACAACCTATATTATAGGGAGCCCAACAACTTTAGATTTGGTGCCTGATCAGAAAGTTTTAAGATCAATATAAACTAAAAGCACATAAAAATTTAATCTTCACCAGGAGTTGGAGCACCATTCTACATCCGGCTCTACTACACCCTTGTTATTGGTACTCAGGTCTACCATTGTACCAATGTTAATTTCTAGTGCTGGGCCTTTTGGTAAGTACCCAGTATAGATAATTAACTAAAAATATTTAATATTCAATCATTCCATGAACGGATCAACTGGACGTACTAACAATGTACAATGTCAGATGGTAGACAATTAAGGGGACGACACAAATCGGAGGAGGTAGCAGGTGTCTACTGGAGAAGAAGTATTCGTTTGAAATTTTTGAGTCGATCTTGGCACGCAGAGCAAATGGATGGGTAAAGTAAAGCTTTGAACTCTACAAAATTAATGGTAAATACGTTGGTTAACTCGGGCACTAGCTAGCTACACGCCCAATGATATGCCATGCCATACATCACTGATCAATTAATTGTATAGTAAAAAAGAATATGTTATTAGATCAAGTGGAATATATACCATATCCAGTGTAGCAAGTACGAGGCCGGCCAGTGGAAGAACAATTTACCCGCATCAGTCCGACTGACTGGATCCTCACATAGTGACAGCAACGAAAAGAAACCTTTTGAGCTACAAGCTAGGCTATTAGACGATATGTATGTAGTGCTACTGGAGGTGAATAACGCCTGCAGCAACGTTCAATGGCTGTGTTGTGCTCTACTGATAGTACTCATGGCCGCCGCATCACTGGTGTTGTCTTCCTCCTCTCTCTCCTTGCCCACCATGGGTGCTCCCTCACCTTCCACTACGACTCCATAAACAGCACCAACAAGGCCGACTTCGGCGCGCTGGGGGACGACTGCAGCATCGGCGACCACAGGGCCGACCTCACCAACGACGGATCCAAGAACTACACCAACAACCGCGGCCGGCTGCTCTACCCCAAGCCGGTGCAGCTCTGGGACAACAACACCGGCGAGACGGCCAGCTTCACCACCACCTTCTCCTTCGGCATCGACGCCATACCTGGCGGGCTACCGGTCGGGCACGGCATGGCGTTCTTCCTCACCGCCAACGTCGACAACCCGTCCAACATGGCCGAGGACTCGGGGGGCGGCTACCTTGGGCTCTTCAGCAGGAGCGCCCTGGCAAGCCGCGGCAACGCGACCGGCGGCGACCGCGTCGTCGCCGTCGAGTTCGACGCTTTCATGGACAGGTGGGACCCCAGCGACCGTCACATCGGTGTCGACGTTAACAACATCAACTCGTACGGAGCCTACACGGTCTTGCCGAGCGACAGCTTCGTCGGCCGGGTGATGTCCGCGCGGATCGACTACGACGACGACACGAGGCGGCTCGACGTCGTCCTGCACAACGGCAGCAGCGACGGCGCCACCTACAACCTCAGTGCGACCGTCGACCTGAGGAGCTTGCTGCCGGAGCAGGTCACCGTCGGCTTCTCGGCGGCGACGAGCGCGGACCGCGTGGCTCGGCATTATGTGCTCTCCTGGTCATTCAGCTCCACGCTGGAGGTTAAGAATACTCCAAGTCCAAGCTCGCCACGGCAGAGCACCAGCCGGCCGCTCGTGGCCGGCGTGACCATAGCGATGATGGTGCTGGCTCTCCTGCTCGGAGCGGTGTGATGAGTATCTTATTGAGTCATGTTAGTCTTTTGTGTTGTCGTTGTTACTTTGTTGCATGGTAGGGTAGCTTTCATGTTTTGTATCCTTGCATGCAAGTCTGTTAGAGTTGGTCTTGAATGCTTCTCTCAGAAGTGTGGCATAGAGTGCGGATTGAGGTAGCACTCACCGCGTTTGTAGGAGCCACCACTTGCAATACGTTGTGTTTTCACTGTCAAACTAGTTACGTACATGTGCGTTGCAACGGAATTCATTGAATGTGTACAGAATTGTGCTATAGAAGAGAGTTGCTCCGATCGATTAAAAAATGGAGAATAGTGAGAAGTTGAGGGAATTGAGTGGTTGGAGAAGAATGGATGTATAACCACCAACTCATTCTTTAATAGTAATGATAAGGAAAGAAACAGAAAAGATGTAGTGCAGCTGTTGCAACATCGGAAATCAGAGTCTCATTGTTTCTCCTTCTATCTTCTTCGACCAGCAGTGTGTGTCCACATAGAAAGGTCAAAGCCAACAATTGGTAACAATTGGTACCGGAGCCTTGTTCCTTATATGCCAAAGATCATGCCCATGAGAAGTAGTTCACCGGGAGTCTTCGCATGTGGCGGCAGCAGTGACATGACGGCTACGACGGCGCACCAGCGAGAGAGGGAAGTGAATCCCTTCGGTACCCATATTTATGAGGAGCAACTACTCAGTATGGGCGATCAAAATAGAGTTATAGGGACTTTTTTTTTTGGCTTTGGCTTTGGTTTATGACTTTTGACTGTGACTTATGGTTTTTAGGCTGTTTGTGAGAAAGAGTATGGAATAATAGAAACTCACGTTTAGTTTTGATCGATATAAATGAAGTCGCTACAGTGTGCACTACAGTCAACTTATAGATCCCGTCTTGAAAAGACACTCCGTTTGAAACCTAATTACTGTAGAGAAGCTAATAGGTAGCTTTTAAAACCTGAAAAGAATAGTCCCATATATGGAAGCCCATGATGTGTGGGAAGCCGTTGAGTCCATATAACTCGTGGATACACACAAAGACAAGACAGCATTGGCTACCATCTACCAAGAGATTAGCGAAGATACTTTGCTGCAAGTGGGAACAAAGAAGACGGTAAAGGAGGCGTGGAACGCACTGAGAACCATGCATCTCGGTGTGGCTTGTGTTAAGGAGGTGAAAGCCCAATCCCTTAGATGGGAATTTGAGGGGCTGCACATGGGAGATGACTTAGCAGTGGATGACTACACTGCTAAGGTCTCTACACTCGTCAACAAGCTGCGCGCACTACTTCAAAAGAGGTTATACTGGACGGCTATATCACAGATGGTTCATATGGAACCGTCTGTGCTTAAACTATCACAGATGGTTTGTTCTAGTGACCGTCTGTGATACTTTCGCAAATGGTTCTTAACACGAACCATCTGTGATAATTGAGACATCACAGACGGTTCGTGTAAACAATCGTCTGTGAACTTTCATAGATGGTTCTTAACACGAATCGTCTGTGATCATTGAGACATCACAGACGGTTCATATAACAAACTGTCTCTGATAATGAACTAAGGAAGCTGCTGAGACGATGGTCAAATTCAAGGCAAATTTATTACAAAAGTCTTAAAAAAAGAGATTCTCAGATCCTAATCTTCTGGGCTTCATATGATTCTTCTTCGACTTTTGGATTTGGAGGATCAGCCGCTGAGTTCTTGAATGACGTGAAGATTGTCCTTGCCCTCTCCACTTCCTCCTCTAGCCTTGGCAAATCATTAGCATGGCCCATAATCTTAAAGAGGATGACATGATAAGCTTCCTCAGAATCGGCAGATTTTGCTTGATCGACAAGGTTATCCCTATGTCTCTCCACTGCCTCAAGAGCTTCCTCTGCTTTGTGCACGTTGCAGAGAAGAACGAGGCTGAGGGCAGTTTCTCTTTCCTGAGCGGCAACAAGACACCTCCGTCGATGACGAATGAAGAGGTCCAGCTGACAGATGGAAGCGAGTCGAGGAAGGACAGCAGGGCGTGAGTGGAGGAGCTACTCCAGACGTAAATTGCCGGCCGCATGTGAAAGGTTGCGGCCGAACAACTCATGATGGATAGATGAGAGGAAGGAGATCAAAAGAATATTAGATGTCATTATTGAGAAATCTGGTGAAGAATATGAGGGAGAGGATCTCACAATGTAGAAGAGCTGAATTAGGGCGCGTATTTTAAAGGGTTATCACAGACGATTCGTATACCAAACCGTCTCTGATATTAATATCACAGACGGTTCGTATTCCAAACCATCTCTGATATTGACTTATCACAGACGGTTTGTATTCCAAACTGTCTTTGATATTGACTTATCACAGACAGTTCGTATACCAAACCGTCTTTGATATGTGCATTATCACAGACGGTTCGTATAACAAATCGTCTCTAATATTCATTATCACAGACAGTTCATATAACAAACTGTCTCTAATAATGACACGTCATCGATCCATGGCGTATACCCAGGATTTCGATCTCATCCGTCCATTCTCTCCACATCGAATGGCAGACACCTGTTCCTCCCACTGCTCGGCCCTTATTAATAACTCCCCATCTACCTTCCCACCGCTCGGCCCTTTACTCCCCATCTACCTTTCCACCGGTAGTCACGCGTGAGTTCATCCACTAGCTAGCTTCCTGCATCCTCCCCTCCACTGTGAGCTAGCGCCTCCGTTGTGGTACCACAATAGGCTAGACAACACACTCTTGTTGTAAGTGTCGTAAGTGTCTTGTTCAGCCTCACTGTCGTGCCACGAAGGGTTCGTTAGCTTGTTATCCTGTAACAGAATGTGTTGTTGTGCTTGCCTCTGTATTTGCTTGTTCCTCTACGACGCCGACTACTGCCGTGAGCTAGCGCCTCCGTTGTGGCACCACGGTAGGTTAGACAACATACTCTTGTCGTAAGTGTGTCTTGTTCAGCCTCACCGTTGTGCCACGAAGGGTTCGTTAGCTTGTTATCCTGTAATAGAATGTGTTGTTATACTTGTCTCTATATTTGCTTGTTTCTCGACGACGCCGACTATTGCTGTGAGCTAGTGCCTTCGTTGTGGCACCACGGTAGGCTGGACAACACACTCTTGTCGTAAGTGTGTCTTGTTTAGCCTCACCGTCGTGCCACGAAGGGTCGTTAGCTTGTTATCCTGTAATAGAATGTGTTGTTGTGCTTGCCTTTGTATTTACTTGTTTTCAAGCATGGGTAACATTATTTCTTGATGCTAGCTAAAAAACAGTAAAAAAATTTAAAGTATAGAGTGAACTACCATAGACGGTTTGTGATATACTGTCTATGAAGGACTATCACAGACGGTTCTAGTTACGAACTGTCTGTGATACTTGCCAATCACAGACGGTTGGTAACTAGAACTTTCTGTGATGTGTGGGTATCACAGACGGTTTTTGGTTCGAGCCGTTTGTAATAGTTTTCTTCATATATGGTTCTAATTACAAATCGTATGTGTTGTCTTTATCACATATAGCCCACAAACTGTCTGTGATAACCTTTGATTATCACTGACATATAAATACAGACGGTTTGAAAAATCGTCTGTAATAACTGTTCCGAACCGTATGTGATGGCCCATTTTGTAGTAGTGGCAGCCTGAGAGAGAAAGTGGAGTATATTGTGAAGAAGATGTTGCGTGCCGTGTCGCTAAGGTTCATCCAGATTGCCTCGTCAATCAAGGAATTTGGAGATATGAAGACCAAGATCATAGAGGAGGTTATTGGGTCTCTGAAGGCCCATGAGGAACATCACGTGGGCTGAATGGGCAGCCCACGCTCAATCAGGGAGCTCCAAAAACTTGTCCAAGGACCAAGGCAGCACACGCGGTCGTGTTCATGGGAATGCCGGGCCAGAGGAAAAGCCATGGCGACAGCTAGCGCAGCAACGACGGCAACAACAACACTTGCAAGAAATTCAACAAAGCCAAAGTGCACTGCTACAACTACAATACTATGGACACTTCGCCTCAGGGTGCAAGTCACCGAAGGAGAAGGAGAAGGTGCACTTAGTTGAGAAATGTGAGTCAATGAGCCGGCGCTGCTCATGGCAGCAGTGTGCGAAACTATGCAGACCATGTCAGATCGTAGACAATTAAGGGGACGACACCAATCGGAGGTAGCAGTGACACCAATCTTGGCATGCAGAGCAAATGGATGGGTAAAGTAAAGCTTTGAACTCTACAAAATTAATTAGTAAATACGTTGCTTAACTCGGGCACTAGCTAGCCACACGCCCAATGATATGCCATGCCATACATCACTGATCAATTAATTGTATAGTAAAAAAGAATATGCTATTAGATCAAGTGGAATATATACCATATCCAGTGTAGCAGGTACGAGGCCGGCCAGTGGAAGAAAAATTACCTGCATCAGTCCGACTGACTGGATCCCCACATAGTGACAGCAACGAAAAGAAACCTTTTGAGCTACTAGCTAGGTTGTTAGACGATATGTTGCAACGAAAAATTAAATTTTATAACTAATTAATATCAATGCTACATGCATTTATCATATGAGTATACGAATATAACTTCAATGCAATGCTCTCATTCCTCAAAAAACAATTCTAGAAACCTAGGGCTAACGCAAGGTGCATATGTCAATACAATAATGGTGGTGAAACAAATAGAAGCAGGTATTATCATCAGGCCATTCAAGAATGATAGCATACTTTTCTTTCAATTGAAAACATACAATACGTTGTAGTCCTAATGAGCAGATCTTATGAATGAAAAATTGTATCCTTGCACTCTCTCTAGTGGGACAGTGTTCCATAAACAAGATTTTATAAATCATTTCCTTATGTTAATTTTCTTTGTGGTCGTATATCACCTTCTACTAATTTCCTTTACAAACCAGAATAAATTGAATTGCTCCTTAAAAAGATTTTAGATGACCTAACTCCTAAGTAAGTTTTATACATAAATGAAATGGTCCTTAAACAAAATTTCAGATGAATGACAAAACAAGTTTGCATCATGCTATACCGATTGGTGCCATATGTAGAATAAAAAGAAACAACATCACTAAACAATGCATATTATTTCTGCAGATACTATCTGTCCAGAAAATATGTTTTAATATGATCTTGTCATCTAGTTCATAATCAAAGAAGAAGGTCTAATTTGTCACTTTGCTTCTTTTTCATAATATCAATAAAACCTAACCATCTAATGCTTTTATTATCCTTTTTAAATCACAGTAACAACATCAACTTGTATGGCGGCTACAAAGTCTTGTCGAACAACAGCTTTGTCTGCCGGGTGATGTCCATGCGAATTGACTACGACAACGGCATGAGGTGGCTAGACGTTTTCCTACACAATGGTAGCTACCACTACTACAAAAGAGGCTATACTAGTAGGGGTGTAAACGGATCGGATTCGGTCGGATATTGCTTAAACCGTATCCTAATCCATATTTTTTTCGGATTCGGAGTCGAATACGGTAAGACCGGATACGAATACGAATTCGGAATATTCGGAGTTTCGAATACGGTACCGTCGGGACGGATATATAACGAATTCGGCTCGGAAACAGATAGTATAGGTGGATAATACAGATGATTACAGTTCCAAAAGGTACAATTTCACTAGTAAAAAGCTGCAGTCAACACTCAATACTAAATCAAAGGTGGATTCTTACCAACAATCCCAGTGAATGAAACATGAGGATCCGAGAGATATATATCATATATTCATATGGCTGAACCTTTTTTAGCATATCTTCTTTTTTTCTTGATAGAAATAGCTGCTTTAGCACATAATCCAGGTAGCAGAGTGACAGGGATCGAATTCGGTCGGATATTACTCATTCCATATCATATCCCATATTTTATTGGATTTGTTGAAATTTATTTGGATTTTTTAGATTTTATTTTTAAGCCAAGAGCAAAAAATTATTTTAACTATTTTCTAAAAGCTAAAAATAGTTTATGTTATTTCCTAAGTTCTCCTAGATTTATAGTATTTTTGTGCATTTTCTGGAATTTTTTGGTGTTATTTGCATTTATTGGATTTGTTGGAATTTATTTGGATTTGCTATTGGGTGATGGGCTGAAAATGATGATTTGGTGATGGGCGGATATCCAAAACTATATCCGGTATTATCCGTAAAAATCGGATAGTATCCGTATCCGCTCGGATAGTCCGCTCCGAATCCGAATCCGTATCCAAAACAACTATCTCAATCCGACTCGAATCCGATAATTATCCGATATGACTATCCGAATTCGATCCGACTCGGATTCGGCGGTCGGTCGGTCGGGAAATATCCGATCCGTTTTCACCCCTATATACTAGACGACTACATCACAGACGGTTTATAGAAAACCGTTTGTGCTGCAACTATCACAGACAATTTATACTAACAACCGTCTATTATATATTCACAGACGGTTATTTATATGCACCATTTGTGATAATGCAAGACATCACTGACAGTTCATATTAATAACCTTCTGTGACAATTCATAGATGGTTATTTATACAAACTGTTTATGATAATAGAGATATCACAGATGGTTTGTGTTAATAACCGTCTATGATAATTCATAGATGGTTATTTATACAAACCGTCTATGATAATGGCAGACATCACATATGGCTTTTAGTTGTAACCGTCTATGAAATTATTATAGACAGTTTTTATTTACAACCAACTATGTTTTGTCCTTTGTCCATATAAACTACAGAAGCTACTGATCAGTTGGAACAGATAAGTGTGACCAGTCACTTTTACAAAAGACAAATTCAAGTCAAATTTATTACAAAAGTCCAATAAAAAGATATTACTAGATCTTGATCTTCTGGGCTTTATATGCTTCCTCTTCTACTTTTGGAGTTGGAGGATCAAAGGCTGAGTTCTCTAATGCCGTGAAGATTGTCTTTGCCCTCTCCACTTCCTCCTCTAGCCTGGGCAAATCATGCTTAGCATGGCCCATAATCTCAAAGAGGATGTCATGATAAGTTTTCTCAGAATCGGTCGCTTCTTCTTGATCGGCTAGGTTATCCATGTGTCTTTCCACTATCGCAAGAGTTTCTTTCACTTTGCGCATATTGAAGAGAAGAATGAGGCAGAGGGTGGTTTCTCTTTCCTAAGAGACAAGGAGACACATCCATCGACGACAGATGATGAGGTTCAGCTAATGGATGGAAACGACTCGAGGAAGGAGAGCAGGGCGTGAGTGGAGGAGCTGCTCTAGACGTAAGTTTTTGTCTGTCTGTGTAAGGTTGCGGCCGAACAATTCATGATGGATAGATCAAAGGAAGGAGATCTAAAGAATTTTAGATGCCATTATTGAGAAATCTAATGAATAAGATGATCTAGGGAGGGGACAGTTTAGAAGAAATTATGCACCGCGCTGCATATAAAGCCAGAACCTTGTGGAAGTTTAAGGGTCGCATGCATCGGAATATTAACATATGGGACTGACGCGTATTTTTAAGTATTATCACATATGGTTCATATACCAAACCATCTCTGATATGCATTATCATAGATGGTTCGTATAACAAACCATAACCATCTCTGATATGCATTATCATAGACGGTTCGTATAACAAACCATCTTTGATATGTGCATTATCGCAGACGGTTCTCGTATAACAAACCATCGGTGATATTGCAGACATCACAGACGGTGTGTATGAATAACCGTCTGTGAATTATCACAGACAATTATTAATAAAAAACCATCCGTGATAGTTTCATAGCTTACACGGTTTGTGATTGGAACCATCTGGGATACTCTGCGCTATTAAATAGCAGGAATACATGGTCTCAACATAGATCTATCTTCATTACGCTGCATTGAAGGAGACAACCGGCTCTAGGGAGTTTGCTGAAAACATATCACTTGTAGTTTTATCTTGTAGATCAATTTGTTCTTAGTGATTAGAGGTTAGTATTTGCTTTTAATAACTTATATGCTTTGTAATAGAGAGATGATAGATAGGTTTTTAATTAGATCTAGCTAGGTAGGTTTAGAGGGAGATGGGTCCGTACTCCTAGTTCACTTCAATATATCTTGCTTGATATTATTTAATGAATACGTGGCTAGCTAGCTACTTAATTTAGATATGGACAATTTATTGTAAGGTAAATGACAATTATGTGTGTAACTAAGTAGCTAGGCTGATTAGCTATAGTAGCATTAATAATCCAATTTGACACCCATTTATGGAACATCTACAGAGTATAAAACTATTTGAATAACCATATCCCTGATCATAGACAATGCTCAATGATTTCACACAAGAGGTAGATGTTCCATAAAACTTGATTGGAATTAAGTAGGGAAGTGAATGGTTAGTTCACGAATGCGTTCTTTACGTGAATGGTTAGTTCACAGATGGTTCATTGGGTGGATGGTCAGTTCACTTGTGGTTTATTCAATTCCTTTAATTATTTAATTATTAATCATTTTCAAAGTTCACTTTCAATCTATTTATTGTATTTACTTTAAGTTGTTTCTTTCTGCAAAATAACCATTTAGCCATCATTTGGTAAGCCTTTCATATTATATTGTATTATTGTTACAAACAACTTGCTGGGTACTATATGTACTCACGGCTATATCCATACTTGCTCAATTGAAGAAGAAGAACCATACCAGCTAGAGACGTGTGAAGGAGGAGACTTCGATGACTTCTGAGAATAGGACTTTGCTTCCCAATCAATTGCCAGTGGGAATGTCAAATGGTCACTTCATTTTCAATGTGTTTTCAACTGCTAGTTTTGTTATCCCTTCCTGTAACATCCTGAAAATCCTAAGGAATATAAAAATAAGGGTAATTTAAAAACCTTTGCATGCATTTGCTCTCCCTTGGCTTCTATTGGAGTTCCTTCAGAAAAAATTGATTTTCAAAAATTGAAAGTGCAAGAAATATAAATCAGATTGAACCCAAATCAAATAAGTATAATTAAATTCAATAAGAAGCCTTCTTAGATTTTTCTAGAAAAATCAAGAGGGGATAAAACTCTGAGAAGCATACGCAATCATTAATAACTCTATGTCAGGAGCATTTGCAAAATATTTTCCCAAATCTTTCAAGTACATCTGATGAGTAATTAAAATGCCTGAACCTCTCAGCTCACCTCACCTTTTTCCCTCTCCTTGCCGTGTGGGGCCCAATCGCAGAGGTCATCTTCCACCTCACACGCATCACCATCTCCGCCATGGTCATGGCCCAAGCTACCCCTAGTTTTAGATGCCGCGCTCGTGGTTTCTCCTCTGCTGCTGCCAACTCCGCCTACCAATCGCTTCATACATGACGCATATCTTCCCTCTTGCCTTCTTCCGTGCCTTACGTTCCATGGCGAGTTTCGACTGCTCTGCTCGGTTGCCTTCCCATGCCTATAAAACCCCTCTGATCGTACCATTTCTCCTCAGATCACCCTCTCGGCCTCTTGCACATGATCCTTGGGTACTCTGCTCTCTAGAACGTCGAGAAAACCGAAGTCACACGTGACGCCTGCGAGCATGCAACTATGTGCTAGCTTCTCTCCTCCCCAACTTAGTCACAATGCACCTACCTCTTCCTTAAGCAATGTACTTATTTGATCGACCTTTCATGCAGTAGATCACTCAAGCTAGGTCTTCTTTTTCATCTCTGACCAGGACGCCGCCGTGAAACCTTTCACTCTCCAGTGAGCCGTACCTCGATTCCTTTCACCTATACCTCCGCATGCATGCAAGCAAGCTCATGCACACCCTTTCTGTAGCTTCTCTTTTGTCGGAATTTGCTGTCGGTAGTCGTAAGTTACAATACCCAGCCAGTAGTCAGAAATCTATAGAACCTAGTTGATAATCGGTAGTCGTAAGTTATAGTATCCGCTCGATGCTTAGAAAACCTTTGTGGTCGAAGATCGGTAGAATCGGCTCTGTGTGAGCGATACGACCGAAGTTACGATAGATCGAAGACCTGTGTAGTCAAATGCCATGGTCAATAGTTGGTAGTCGGAAATCGAAGCATTTGAGTACCATAGTGATCGGGACATCAGAAGTACTGAAGTAGTCATAAGTTGTACTTGTAAGGCTTTAAGCTACAGCAGTCATAGACTGCAGCAGTTGTAGGTGGAATTGAATAGCTAGCGACTGAAGTGTGTTAGAAGTCAGAAGAACACCATAGCGGCCGAAGAACTATGGTAGTTGTAGCAAGCGTTGTACCAACCGAGAAGAGAGAATTCAAACCAAGCCAAAACTCAAATGCTTATAACTTTTGCATACAAACTCCAAATTTAGTGATCTTTGTTTCTACATTTTTATAAAAACTAGATCTTTTTGAATTTACAAAAACATTTAAGTCTTGTCTCTGTTTATTTGACTCTTATTTTGCTTTTATCTGGATTTTATCAAATAGACGACTCCACACCAGACAACGCTAAGAACGCATCCGAAACATTCTCTGAGCAACAAGAGCAAGGCAAGCACCCCCTTTGACCATGTTGATCCTACTGTTTCAATTATTGCATGTAGTTTGCAAAATCTATTATGCGTATGTATATGTTCTATTAAAACTGCTATACTGTGAATAATAGTAGTTACAACCGCTCATATGCATTGAACCTCCTTGAAAATTTGATAGCCTCATTGTTGTAACCTCTAGGACATAGTTTAGGCAATATATACTATCAAACTAGGAATACTACATCGATATATGGTCTAGATGCTTAGCCAATCACTAGTTTCTGCTAAGTTTGATCTTTCGAACAAGTTTACACGTGGGCATGATGGTTTCAAAATGTTGAACCAAAGGGGGAACCTCTATTATTTTGGTATCAAATAAAATAAAAAACCTAGTTTTTGGAAGTGAGTTATATGATACACTGTCAAATGTGAGAGGGAATCTCGTATGTATATAGAGGGAGATTCTCGCTCGAGTTAATTAAGGACTGAATGCTATTGCCACACATTTAGGTCACACCATACGACTACATGTACTATATGGGCTCTGGCATTTAGCTTATTAAGTTGTCTAGATCTAACCTTGTATTGTGGTAGGTGTAGAGATAGTAAGGGCATTCCGGGTAGGTTTGCTCGTAGGGGCTCCCTTTACCAAGGTATTAGGGCCAAAGCTTGCTAATACAACGGTGGATGCCCACTTGGGGGATGGACTTAAGTGAGGGTCTTCGCTTAGGGGTGTACCGAAGTGAGGATTCGAATGCTCTCTTAGGGGTGTACCTAAGAGAGGTTCAACATTCATTGAGCTAGTGCAAGGTTAGGACTAGATGATCTAAAGGCTATAGGATAATCAACTTTTGTCACACGCCAAAGGAAGTGTGCAGTTGCTGACAGTAAAATTGATTATCTCATATGGGTAAAGCTGTACAACCTCTGTAGAGTATTAGAAACTATTTAAATAGCTATGCTCGCGGTCATGAGCAAGCTTGGATGTAGCTACAAAGGGTATAATTTTCTTTTCAAAACTATTTCACTGAGAATATGGGATGGCATGAATGCCTAATCATGTGCCATGCCCATGGGTGGGATTTGTTCGATGATCACAACCAAGGAGGGCTGCGAATGGATGTGCTCACAGTCGAGGAAGGCTATGAATGGTTTTGATCAACTGTTATCAAAATTTTATGAATGTTATTTCATTACACGTCAAATGCTCTTTACAATTTTGTTTTGCAAATTATTACTTATTGATATTGCAAAAATGAAATCCAGTTTATGCTAAAAATAACTTGGTATAGAGCCTCATCCTTTGACAACCTTGCATATACGTAAAATTTTGTGACACACTACAAGTCTTGCTGAGTACACAATGTACTTAACCTTGCTTAAATTATTGTTGATCATAGAATGAAGATTACATGCCCGACGATGCATATTTTGCCCTTGGCACTGGGAATTGGATAAAGGATCTTGCTAGGGTTTGACTCCAGTCGGTTGCCTGTGAGTTATAATGGCAAATCACTGGATACTTCTGTTATTAAACTTTCAATGCATTATGTTCAAGACTCTGTTGTTGTTTAGCCGGTCGGCTTATCTACATAGAGTCTTTTATGCCTCGCTTATATATATACATTACCCCTTTTGTTGTAAACTAATTATGTGTGATGTGTATGGATGTGATCTCAATGATGTGAATGTCTGTACTAGCTGCTAATCATGGGACTAATACAGAACACATACGGTGGCTACGAGCACTACCGCGCCTGGGGTCCCCCACACTTTCGGCTCTTAAAGTGTAAACTTAACTCTAAGATCATAACTCTAATAATTAATTAATATTTGAGTCTTTTCCTGGTTAACCATGTGTACGGTTGATATTACATCTATATTTCCACTGTGTGCATTAACGTGATCCTGGACTAGTGCAGAATACACATAGAGGTCCAGATTTGCATATTCGGGGCTCGACAAAAAGCCTCAGGCCAGATCTTTATCCAATACGAGCAGATATCGTATCTCACTCAAAGCCTATCATCCGAACCCTTATCGTTCTATCCCATTAAGTGTGTGACCCTACAAGTTCATGTATATTTGGCTATGGGCCGAAAACTCCTTTCCGGTCTATAAGTCGGTAGCGGTCCCTAGCAGGATATAGCGACTCTCAAACAAACATAAAGATCATATCGAACGAATCTATATAGTGCTTATGTACCGATTTCTTTACCTCATGATAGCAGATCAAACTTAAGGCGAGAACGTACCATCCTATGATAGCTCGATTCTTCACTCGATCCTGTAGTAGACTACTCAATTGTGATTTACTCTTCAACTACATTCGATATGGCCATGCACTTCCTTAATCCAATTATATCAAGGGGCTCAGAGATATCCCTCTTGTTATATAGGAGAGACAACTTCTATCTTGATCGCTTATATTCCTCTGTATGTTTCATAGTAAACCCGAAAGCTATTTTTGTGACCACCCAGTCACAAGTAGTATTTGACAACCCCTAAGTAAACTATTACACATATAGAAAACAACGACAATCTCATGTCTAAGGACCCTACATACACTATGTATGAGACCAACTGATGACACTTAAGAATATAACAATTCTCGTAGTGTCTCATGGTGGGTCAATCCAACATCATGTTCTAACATGTGTCCACATTATTGATTTGATATCTCATATCCATGATTCATGAAACATGATCATCAATCAGTACATGTGTTGATCTGTAAATCATAATTACTCCACATAATGATATAAGATCGGGAATAATTTAGAACAACATCAAAACATGAATAAAGAATTATATAAATAAGTCACATACTTGTTCATCAATATGAAAGATATTTATTCAAGAGATAAAATAACATACTATTTAAAAGATCATAAATATAGAAGTGATACAATCATCTCTATTATTGTCTTTAGGGCATATCACTAACAATTTACATTGCTGGTAAAGCTTGGAAACCAGTAAAGAATGTTGATCATGCATCAACAGAAAATGAAGGGAACCAAAAGGCCCAATTAACAACCAAACCTGATCTCAAGAATGGAGAACCCACAGCATTGGAGACAAAATAAAACAAATTTTCTTCTGTATTGTTGGGGATACCAAGTGCAAGGTATTATTGATCAGTGTCACTGCTAAATCTTCCACTACATCTGTCTTCCTATAAGCCAATCGAAGCAGTTTCAGCTTCTGGTACAAAAGGAAAGCTTAGATCATGGTCCATTTCCTCGGACAAAACTGGAGTTCGCTCCATGGCAAAAATGAGTCTTTGAAGAAATTACCAGACGACACTGGACCTCATCCATGAAGAATCCTGTCGACTGTTGAGCACTTTGATCATCTAAGTTACACCTAGTCCTGCTCTTCCAAAGATCGAGTAACCAGCGTAAACTTGACGGAACTTGGCAGGACGTATTTGTACAAAAAAAAAAGTGGTGCTTTCTATCTTCTGAACAAAATCGTGGTCGTCACATGTGCCTGTGACGAAGAGCATACTTGACGACCTCGTAGAAGCAAATGACAACTGATGGGCCAGCACATTGTGCAGTATATATATGGTGTAGATGGCAATTTGGAGTTGAAGAATGAAGAGACGCCCGTTCATGAGAAAGATCGAACTGCCGCATTTCTTTTTTCTTTCTTGAGAAACTCCCGTCCGCGCTTCTGTTTTGGGCGGTTAGGACAAAGTTCAGTTCGAATAGGCACAATCTTATTAAGCACGTCAGATGGCTAAGATTTCAAAAAAGAATGATCAGACGGCATCTACTTTGTGGATGACGTGTTGAGCAATGAAAAGACTTGGTTTGTAGTCAATACTGCAGGGGAGAAAGATTACAACTCGAAACCGAGTGCTAAAATCAATCTACAATTCCAAAACTGTTCATGTTTTGAACCTCGATCTTTCGAAACTGGTCAAAACACTCCCTTGTCCTAAACCACCATGAATATTAGCAAGCCTAAATTATTTGTTTTTAGGTTTCTAAAAAAATTAGCGCCATCTTGTGCTTTCTCACAGATAATTTAACTGGATCCAATTCTTTTAGAAACGAACAGATCATACATATTTGTGTCCGATGTTGTTTCTCAGTGATAGTTATTGTTCAATTTGCTTGAAAACTCCAACCATTGTGTATAGTACAATCATACTAGGAAGCACTATCAGAGGCGGCGGCGGAGGTGGAGGAGGGCAGTGAAGGAAAGGGGAGAAGATGGGAGCGAGGTAGAAGAGGGCTAGCCGGGCTGGGCACTGAGCGTAGCGCGTTAGGGTGTCCTATAAATACTGTCCCCCTTTTACCATCTACGGTTGCAGATAAAAAGAGTTACATGAGCTCCCCAGCAAATACCGCCTGAAACAACACTGCCGAGCCAGAGGCCCGCAGCAGCCACCTGCCACATCGATCCCTGCCTGGTATCCGACAAGCACATGGGAGGAATCGCCACGGGTTTGGCAATGCTGTAATTTCCCAAACATTTCATACAATACAACACAGATCTTAGATTTATCAACTGATACAACAAATTATTGGAAACCAATAACAGGTTCAACATGCTCAATCCGACAACCCTGGAAAGATGGAAAACGAAAGACACACACATCAATCACCAAATACATAACTGGCGCATCGTCTTCAAGCCCTTCTGCTGCCAGCCTTATTCTCGGTGGGCGGCCAAGTGTCGTGAATTCGTGATAACCTCCAATCTTATGGAACGCATCTGAACCCGCAAATCAGAAGGAAAAGAAATAGATGAAAACAAAGCAAGACACAAAGGCACATAGCATTAAACAAAGCACCAACCACAGCAGGGGAAATTGAAAACAATAATAATCTCCCATTGTCCAGTTCAAATAGCTTCAGCACACCTCAAGCTAGGATAAAAGAATCCCAAGAATTTGTAGGTACCTGCTCCAGCAAAGACTGGGATCTACCTTTGAGTCTTCTTACCATAACTTCCTTACGAGTTCCCCTCTAGTGCTGTAGGAAAAGTAACAAGTTGATGGTTAGTTTGGTTGTCAACAATATCTTATTGTGACTCTAAATAAACAATATCTCATTGTGCAAATGTATCAGGTTGTGGCTTTTCGAAACAAGGGACATTCTGTAAGTAGATGAAAGATGGTGATGCAATTGTAGTTAGATACTCGGAAGGATATAAATACGAAAGCATGCAAGATAAATTTGAAACTCAGCGAAACAGATGCCAAATTGATGTACCATTACGCACAATCCATCATTCCCCTGAAAAAGGACTATAAATGGTTCTTTTAAACTTCTCCATAAGTTTGACATGTTATAAATTTAAACATTACTTTTTCTAAATTAAGAATTTATCGTTGAAATATATAGTTTAATTTGACAATTCATATTTTGAGATTTGCAATATCATATTGGTAATTTCTGCGTAATGAAAATTGTAAAATAAATTAAAAACGTGTATATTTTGTAAATGGCATCTGACACATCAATTTGCAAAGACACCAACTAGGAAACACTAGTCATTCTATTTCTATCAGTACCAATTAGAGTGCCTTATCTTTTCTCTTTGTTTCAAAAAAAAAAAAAGAAGAGGATTTCTAGTTGTCAAAAATCATAATTTATAGAATATATTAAGTCTCTATTTTACGAAGGTTCGGAAAGAAGACTACTTAGTACATCTCTGATTTATGGCTTCTTTCTGGTGAAGAGGCCTTAACTCCTAATAATGATTAGTGCACTTCCCCCAAACATTGCCGGAATTTGGAAAGAAACTAAAAGATGAAATTCTCAAAATTCCGAATTTCCCAATTAAGTAAACTGAAATTTAGAATTCCAGAAATTTAAGATTTGCAAATTTACAGTTAACAATTTCAGTATTATGAAAAATTGAGAAAATCATCTTAAATTCAACCCTCAAGTAACAAAACTAGTCACTTGCCTCCCTTGACCTATTCTAGGGCGGTTTCGCATTGACGTGGCTGCCACGTGGATCCGATCTGGCAACTACCGCCTCATCATCAACTAAATCTGACCTGGCCCACTGGTCAGTTTGCCCCTTCTTCCTCTATCATCGTCTTCTTCCCCTCACGGCCTCACCTTCGATCGTCCTGACGTCCTCCCATGGCTGTTCTCCCCCTCCACCCATCCAAATTGGCCTCCTTCCGGTCTCCCCCACCTTCTCCCACTTGCACCCGAGAAGCCAAGGGAGGGTCTTCTTCCTCAAGTCTGGTGGAGCTCCAATACCCTTGATCTTCTATTTTGGTGAGTTGCCGCCCAATCGATTCGCCTAGAAAGTCGCCGTAGGATGCCGAGCAAAACCCCTAAATTAATTCGGCCTCTTTCCTTTGCGTCGTGTCTCTTTTATCTCTAAATTAATTCAGCCCCTAAATTAACCGCCACCTGCAATCTTTTTTCCCTCTTAATCCAACTTCTTCCTCCTTGACCAGCAAAATGGATTGCATCGTGTGCACTTGTTGGCCATCTCTCTCTCTCCATATATCTCTCTCTGTGTGTGTTCTGTTGTCTTCTTAGTAAGATTCATTTGTTGCGATGCTCACCAATTGTTTGACGTAATGCTGCCAGGATTCCATACAGGCACGGCACGGCACACCACCTGCGCGATGCATTGTGCCTGTGAGGCAGAGCGTGAGGCGTAGGCAAGAAGAGCCCGAGCAACCACATCCCATGCGTTCATGCTCGGTTAATCAGTGGTAAGGGTTCCTATTGACTTGTTTAAGCTGTGGCTTATAGGTTTAAGTATTATCAATGCAAACTCCAGATGCATGGGATGTTAGTAACCTCTGGAGATTCACAGTCAAAGATTCAAGTTGATGAACAATGGGCAGAGGGTTGCACAACCAAATACTGAGAATAATAAAAACTTGAACCACAGAAGAATGGGGTAACTTTTCCAAGAGCTCAGACGCTGCCCTGTTAATGAAAAACGGACTCGTCTGGATAAATATCGTGGCCATGCGCCCCAGTCGTGACAACATGGACTAGCATGCGCTGTTCTTCTTCCAAGAAACACTTCCAGAATTGCCGCTCCATAGGGCAATCGACCATGTACAAGTCCTTTAGCGATCTTAGATTCTCTGCCTGATGCAATTCTGGGCAGTCCTGCGCAAGCAAGAGCTGCAGCTTAGAGAGATTAGAGATTCTCCTCAGGCCTCTGTTGTTCTTGACCTTGAGCCATACAACTCCAGTAAGGTCCACGATTTCTTGCAGGCTGTGAACACCTTCGATAAGAACTCTCTGTAAGGTAGCAACACTGTGCAGCTCTTCAGGGAGCGCTCTTAGTTTTGGGCAATTTATGAGCAAGAGACGCTTAAGATGAGGCATCAGAGAGACCTGTTGATAGCTGGTGCCGGCTGCGTGACAAGACAAGCTTTCTGTGCTCAATGACCAACTCTCCAAATTGTACATGTCAAAGATCTCAAGTAGCTCCAGCTTTCGAAAAAATGTGGTACCTGTTGGAGTCCTGACACCTTTCCCCAGGAGTTCTCCACCGATAGTCACCACTGCGTCTGCTCCTTGAACATGAAGAACCTGCAGTGCTAGTAGCTGGCCGGCCGGTGGAAGCTCTGGGCAGGATATGCACTGGTAAAAGTGCATATGAGCCAGCACTGGCAGCGTAGCCTGTGGTTCTGAAGATAGCCATTCTGGAAACTTGTCACCAGGGTACCCTACTATGAAAATATACTTTAAGCTAGGTGATGGAAAAAGCTTCTCATAGACTTGTTCGATTCTCTTCACATCACTCTCCTGGTACCGAGTTCGATTACCAGGATTCGTGCCCATAGTGCACCGCAGCCCAAGCTCTTTCAGATAACTCTTGTGGCTGAGTACTGGTGCAGTTGGTGGCGTGGCTTTCTCTAGCTTGTCAACCCAGAGACGTCGTATGTTAGAGAGAGTTCCCAATTCATCCAATCTGAATCCAATACTACCATTTTGGAAAACTGCTCTAAGATTATCCATCTTTTGGAAATTCCCAATCCCTTCTGGAACATGAGTTATTCCCGTGTTTCCTAGCTCGAGGAAGTTTAGGATGGTCAACCTCAAGAAACTTGGGGACAAGCTACCCAACTTAGCGCAACCAAGTACTGAAAGGTATTCAAGGCTCGTAAGGTTTCCAATAGACTTGGGAAGTTCCTCGATTTCATTATGGCTTAGATCTAGCAGCCTCAAGAGCTCCAAGTGTCCCACTGACTCCGGTATGCTCTGGATGCCTGCTCGAAAGAGAACTAAAACACGGAGATGCTTGAGCTTTCTGTAAATGTCCATGTTGGCTGACTTGCAGTTCTTGTGATGAAAAAGCAGGAGACTCCTTAAGCGTTTCTGCTCTTCTATAGCAGGTATGTCCTCGACAGCACTACCAATTCCTATACGGCGAACATTAGATGAGCCTTCATTATTTTCCGTGTTCATGAATAAGGCATCATCCCTTGTCGAATACTGGCCAAGTGACCTCAGTAGATCATGCATGGTCGATATCGCCTTGTCTATGCACTCTGGTCTTGGGTGCAGTAGATTCCTCCTGATTAGCTCATGGTAGTAATCTTCAGCGACATCATGAATTGAGCGGCTGCCCTCTTTCTTCACAAAACCTTCAACAACCCACCAGTAAGCAACATCATCTCGGTGAATGTAAAAGTTTGGAGGCAGCAAGGCACACCAAAGAAAGCACTGCTTAAGTTTTGGGGGTAAGTCGTTGTAGCTTAAATACAGGGAATCTTGTATTTCTGGGGGAAGTCCGTGAATTGACCATCTGCTTTCCAGGATTCTCTCCCGTTCTTCTTTGCCTCTCCTAGAAGATAGGACACCTGCAATGACCTTGATGGCAAGAGGAAGCCCATCACATTTCTTGACAAACCGCGCCCCAACATCACTGAATTCACTTATTTCGTCTTCTTTCCGGAAGGACTTCTTCATAAGCAGTTCTAGGCCATCAGGATCCTTCAGCTTGTGCACTTGTTGAATATGTATAGCATCCATTTGTGCCAAAACATCATGGTGTCTTGTGGTAACAAGGACATGAGCATTCATGCTTCTCTCCATAGGTGACAGAAGAAGTTTAACCCAGACATCTGAACTAGTCACATTATCCAACACAAGGAAAATACTCTTTCCACTGATAGAATCCAGTAGAGCCCATTGAAGTTGATCCTTACTCATGCCTTGACCACACTTCCCTCCTGCCTTCTCGACAGCCTCCTTTAGCAAATCAGTCTCTCGGATGCTCTGAGAAATGGACAGCCATATAAGAACCTCTGGGAATTTCTCCCTTATCCTGCGTTCATTGTATATCTTCTGAGCTAATGTTGTCTTGCCAATTCCTCCCATCCCTAGAATCCCATAAACAGAAATCTTTCTCTGGTGGCCATCACCAACAATCATTTTGACAATTTCCTCCGTAGCTTCCTTGATATCTCTTCCAACAACATCAATTTCATCAATTGAAGTTGCCACACTTCCATCCACGCCAGTTATTGTGGGAGGCTGAGGATTCGTTGCCACAGAAATGAACATATCTCTGTTCTTTTTTATATCATCAAGCCTTTCACGTACGCCCTTGATCCTTCTGGCAATCCCATGGTCGAATAGAAGTTGTGCAAGCCAAGAGAACATGGAGCAATCACAACATCCCATAGAGGATGGCTGCAAAAGTTTCTTCTGAGAGATGAACCCTGAAAAGATCGATAATGTCATCAACATCGTACATGACATCTTTCACATCCTTCCACCATATCCCTGTTGTGCTGTGTTCCATGGCCCGAGCATCGGCATCTTCACGAACAAACTCGAAGTATTTCAGAGATTCATGGAGCTTCTTGATATCCCTTTTCACACGTAGTGTCATCACAACCTGCTCCTCCAGCAGCCCAGCCAGCCTTTCCAGGCATTTCGTTGCTAAACCAACCAAAACCGTCCCCATGGCGCCTTGACTTGAGGCCTCTCTCACATCTACCCTACTATGAGAGGGGAGAGAGAGAAATCTTAGAAACTGCAGATCATAAGAGCTATAAATATCTCAGAATTGAAACCTAATTAGTAATTTGTTTGTTACCTGATAAGCAGTGGACGGGAGGTGTTGAAGCAGGGGAAGCGCTTTGATGGAATTGGGGAGGTGTTGAAGACTCGAAGCATACGGAGCTTACCTTGTAAGGACGAGGAAGGGTATTACAATTGGATAGTGAGGTAGTGACTTGTTGCAGACTTCCAATACATTTTGATTTCACGCTTTTTCAACTCTCTCTCTCTCTCTCTCTCTCTCTCTCTCGTTGAAGACTTCCAATACATTTTGATTTCACGTTTTTTCAACTCTCTCTCTCTCATGTTTATTCATTTTGTTAGACTATGTGGCTAGATCTAAGATATTTTGGTGATGAATAATTAACAATTGTTAATTTGTAATAAATAATTGATGGTGTTGCTTATTGTTGCTTGAGGTGTGTGGCGTATGTGTCGACTGATGTTGGTCAAGTTGGGACGAACTTGTGCCTAAAAATATTCTTTGATCTTTACATATGCAGATTGAGCATGGAGGCGATCATGATCTTTAAAAATAAATCCATGTTAGGAAGGGTTTCCGGTCCCTTTGCTGTTGGAATTGTATTAGAACTCGTGAGCTTAAGCTCAGGCGAAGTTTTGGGCCCTAGACTATAAATAGAGAGGGTTAGGGGCTAACCCTGTGGGTTTTGGAGAGACTAATTTCTTGTAAGCGTTTAGGGGTGCTAGGAGAGATCACTTTGTAGCCACCATGATTTAGAAATAAAATCATAGATCTATTTCGAGAAAAAAATTGCGGGTGGTGCATCTCGTATTTGCATTGCTTTGCCCTAGTCCATCGTCGGCTTTGTCTTGATTTACTTTGCATCGTCCTCGATTTGAAGTCCAGTATGCATCAACGAATTCGCCTTCGCGCCTCAGTCCACAACGTCCTCGTTCTACGTGCCGTGAAGAAAGAGCAGAAGTTGTGTTCGTTTCACGCGGCGTCATTTCCCATCGGTCAGCGCGGGTCCAGAGGCGACGCTCGGCTTCACCACCACACGGTTGTTTTTCTACCTCGTAGCACAAGTCAAAATTTTGTTTCATCGCACTAGTTCCGTGTGCAAGAGAGTAGCAAGTAAGTCCATCTTATGGTGCTTTTTCGTTGCATATACCTAGATAATAAATTTTTGCATCTGTGTCACGGTCCAAAGGCGATGGCGCCAAGTTTTTAATTCACTTCTACAGTACTCTACAGTATTTGCTACAGTACTTTACAGTATTTGCTACAGTGCTCTACAGTATTGCTAGATTTCCCGAGAAAAATACTATATTTCCTTGCTGTTTTTATGCGATTTTGAGAAAAAACTTCCGCTAGGTGTTGCAATCATTCATTTTCCTTTGATTACCATCGATGATCCTACAAGTGGTATCAGAGCAGGTTGCAATGGAATCAGATCGAGATCGGTTTTCAGATAAGCCACCAATTTTTGATAAATCAGATTATCTCTATTGGAAAACATGCATGGAGGTTTTTTTTCAAGCACAAGATAATTTTATCTGGTAAAAAGTTGAAAATACATATGAAGTGCCTCCTATTGTTACAATTGAAAATTCCTCTGATGTTGAAGCTAATGCTAAGTGATGGATCGAATTTGGCGACAGAGGGGGGTGAATGTCGACTTTAAAACTTGCCCCCAAAAAGATTACTGGAAAAACATGAAGAACAGAGAACCAAGGCAATGAGATGAAAACCTGGAAGGCATACCCTCAAAAACTTAAAAAACAACTGAGCCTGCAAGAAAGGGGGCGGTCAGACCTCTCTACTATGGCCGTCAGACCACCATAAGACCGCCGGTTTGACCGAAGGCAAACGAGCGGTCTGACCGCCCTCTCTCTTCCGGTCTGACCGGTCAGCAATTTCAGAGAGCAGCAGAGCCCGAAAATCAGACAACAGGAATGTAGAGTTTGCAAACTCCAAACACCAGATCAATCCGGGGTTTCTCCTTGATCCTTTTGGTCCAGAATAGCAAGGAAATGACCACAATAGCTAGAGGGACCTAAGAGACCAAAGAAATCCAGCTCATGACCAAGAATTTCAGATTTGGGACAAAATCTGAAAATTCAGAGAGCAGCATCAAAAAATCCAAATTCCTCTCCAATCTTTGAACCTTTTCCCATGAAACTTTGAGAATAGCTAATTAATAGCCTCAGGACTCAAGATACCAAGTTTCATGTCATCTCATGAAGGGGAACACGAACTACACCAAAACCCTAGAAATGAAAAGAAGAACAGAGGAGGATGAAGGCTTAAAGCTGAGATTAAAAATGATTTGCTCACGGGAAAAACTGATCAAATGATCTTGAGACCTATTCCCATCACAGAGCAACCCATTTTGAGCCTTCTCAGCAAGAAACAACTCAAATCACACAAAGTGAGAAATCAAGCAAAAGATGAACGAAGCACAGAATCAACAGAGGAGCTCAAGAACTCAATCAAACTCAAACAAAGCCATCTCAAATTGATATTGAGAAAGAGAGATGAATGATTACATAGAGTATCAACTCAATCCATCCCTACAACCCCATACATGCTTGAATGATCAAGAGCTCACTACATCCTCCCTCAAGAACACATATAGGGAAACAGTGAAAACCACGAAGCTCTGCCTTCTCCTACCAACTCTCACCAACTAAAGACACAAAGCAAAAGCCTTAACCCTTTCCCAAAGCCATGAAGACCAAGCAGGAGACACCCTCCTTTTATAGTCTCTCACCAATGGGTTTGAAATTTGCTTTGCCCATTAAGCCAAAACAACTCCAATGCTTTATCCATAATCCGCTTTCCTTAGTGCAGCTTTGCGTATTCCCCAAAACGCCCCCTCGTGCACCTTCCGGGAAGTTTCCTCCTTTCTTGCCGCTCAAGCCTCGTAGCTACCTCAAGCCCTCGCCGTCTTCGGCACACCTCGACCGTTCTGACCTCGGCACCACCTGCGCCTAATTCGGTCCTCCGTACCTCGCCATGACTTCGCCTCGATGTCCTGCAGCCATCACAGACAAGAAACACATCACATAGCACCGCTCGATAGCATGTACTCAACAGAAGCATTAAGAGTAATCTTAAGCAAGTAACAGCCCAAACCTGTCGAATCAAGAGACTAAGCATCCTAAGCCCATACGACCAAGTTTGACCAAATCCGACCGAACCGATTGCACCACGCAATGATAAGGCTCGAACCTCACAAACCAAACTCGACTTTCCTAAAATCGATGTCAATTACTCATCACACACTCGGGGTCACCTCCACATGGTCCATCACTAAGGCTAGAAATATCTTATTGCAAGGTTTAAATAGAAACGAGTTTGTCTTAATTTCTTACCTTAAATCTGCAAATAAAATTTGGACCACACTAGCGGATTATTATGAAGGATCTAAATCTATTAAAGGTATGCATCAGAATCAATTCAAAAAGGGGTACTCTAAATTTGAGATGAAACCTGGAGAATCAGTAGATGTTCTTTTTGATCGCTTCAATAAAATTGTTAGTGATTTGCAATCTGTAGATGTCACATACAATGCCCATCAAATATTAAATGCTTTGGATATGTCTGTTTGAAATGTGTTAGTCACTACTATTAATCATTCTGTTAACATGGATACACTCACTTTGGATGGTCTTTATTCCAAGATGAAAACACATGAGATTGATGTTTTGGCCAGGATAAACAAGACTAATTCTTTGGGCTTAGTGACTAACCAAGCTGACAGTTCTTCTATTATTTCTTTGTCTGCATTGTGCTCTATTTCAGATGAATAATTAGAGAAAATTTCAGAAGAACAGCTTGTACTTCTCTCCAACAGGGTGATCAAGGCAATTAACAACATCAGATCAAGACAGCTCCAATCAGATGCTATGAATGTGGTGAGCTAAACAACATTAAGATGAATTGCCCCAAACTGAAGAGCAAGGAGGTCAAAGATGACAAGACATCAACTTGTCGCTCTCAAATCAAGATTGATCCAAACAAGAAGCGCAATTATCGCAGGGCAGTTAACAAGATAATTTCAGCACTTGATGAGATTATTTTGAGTGATGTTGATTCTAAAAGCGATAATGAGGGCAATGTTAAGAAGGCAAAGGAGGTGGACTTCACAGGGATGTGTTTTATGGCTAACAGTGACGAGCTCAATAATGATGATCTTTACAGTGATCCTGATGAGGTAAAATATTCTTATACTGATTTATCTCGTGATATGCTTAGATTGACAGCGGAACTCAAAAAGTATAAAAAGAAAATTAAAAATCATGATTATATTGTTGAGAGCTTCAATTCTGAAATCAATAGACTTAGAGCCTCTATTCCTGATGATAAATTTTGTGGGTCTTGCCAAGTTTTACATTCTAAGTTACAGACTGTTAGAACAATTAATACATCAAACTTGGTTCAACTTAGTGATGTAACTGCTAAACTTGATGAGTTAAGATTGACACATGAATGTTGTGATGAAAAGTTAAAACTTGCAAATAATAAAATTGAAAAGCTCAAGTCTAATTCTTCTACATGTTTAGAGTCAAGTATTTCAAATGCTCAATCTAAAGCTTGTTCTAAATGTGAATTGCTAGAAGCTAGACTTAATTCATCTCAGGAAATGATTCAACATATGCTTTATCATGAGATATATTCTTACTCCAA
The DNA here is from genome assembly GCA_036346575.1 of Dendrocalamus sinicus. Classification (NCBI taxonomy): domain Eukaryota; kingdom Viridiplantae; phylum Streptophyta; class Magnoliopsida; order Poales; family Poaceae; genus Dendrocalamus; species Dendrocalamus sinicus. The sequence continues at coordinate 22,145,213 of CM070662.1, read as the reverse complement.
TTGTCCTATGATTAACACGGAGATAGAAGTTTTAACTAGACAACTTAATGATTTTGCTGAAAAAGAAAGATCAGCTTAGTCTAATGCTTCTACAAATCTTGTGAATGAACATGGTAAATGCACAACTTGTCCCACTCTAGCTAAAGAGAACGAGTACCTGAAAGATACTTTAGAGAGATTTTCTTTTGGCAAGAAAATTTTGAATATGCTTCTAGACAAGTCAAAAACAAGTGTGAAAAATCGTGGTCTAAGATTTAATTGTATTGAGCATGCTAAGAATAATCCTCCTAAGATTATTAAGCTACTTGAACCTGGAAAAATTGAAGTCAAACTTGAACCACAACAAGCTGTGTTTAAATCTGCTGGTTTTGCGTAAAAATCATCGAATAATTCTGTAGGTGCTAGCTCATCATCTCAAAAAAAATTTGGTTATGTTAAATTTCATTGTACCTATTGTGGAGAAGTTGGACAGTTCCATGGGTTTTGCTTTAGACATGCTAAGAAAGAGAAGAAGGAAAGATTGAATGCTTTAAGACAAAAAAGTGCAACCTCTTTTGTTATTAGAACAAATGCAAAAGCTAAGGTTTTAGAGAACTTGTTTGATGGCTTTAAATCTGCTTCACTTGCAAGATTGGGATTTAATTCAAATAATTTACGTTCTTTTCGGTATTCTGATCACCCACATGCACGTGATTTTGGTTCTAACTTTGTTGCTCCTATTCGTCGTGTGTCTCAGTATTAGAGTCCTAGATCTTACTTCACTAACCCCAGTACTATGAGACCGATGTTTCCTGTGATGTAAGAACAGTTAACAAGGATGGAGAATATGAGCTAAATTGGGTTATGATCTTTTACATCATTACTTGATTAGAACACTTGATGGTTCTTCTTTCCCTTTGATTGCCTCTAAGGGATTTCACTTTTTGAGAGACCATGTGGAAAAGGTGATGTTGTCCTACACCTTATTGAGTTAGATTCTTAGGTTACTGATATTCCTTCAAAACCGCCTGATACTTCTCATTTTACTCATTTGCGAAGTGAGTTGGGTGTGTTACATCCAATGGGATTATTCTGAGGGGGAGATTATTGTTCGGAAAATTCAGAATCTTTGTTTATTATACTTGTCAAATAAATCAACAAATCCAAGCTATTAAAATTAAATGAGTTGTAGAGCTCTCTTTATCATATTTACTCACATGCTGTCTAGCTTTGATTATGACTAGTTATAATTAATTTGCTATACTTAAACTAAAATATGACATGGCGGAATATTTTGACTAGATAGATTATAGATAGTACTTTACGATGTTCATTGAAAATGATTAGCTTGATTGTGAGTCTTATTTTTAAATCTTGACTATGATGCTTGCATGTTTCATATTGCGATCTTTTTATGATCACTCAATTTGGCATGTTATAAAAAAATGAGAAAGAGACAATTGATAAGATGTATGCCAAGCATGCCATGGTACACAAAAAGAAAAAGACACAAAAAGTGCACAAATAAAAAGAAGTATGCTTCAAGCATGCCACCATCTAAAACAAGTATGCTACAAGCATTCTATTATGAAAAGAAGTATGCTACAAGCATGCCACATGCCTATGAATTGAATGTGGAGTAACAGGTTGTGACATGAGACTGCTAGTTCGTTTGAATTTAAACTATGCTTCACATTTAGGCTTTGGCATTTCGTTGTGATATCTTATTGTGTTTTTTATAATTTGTTTGGTCATTGTTCAGATGCTTGTTATTAATATAAATTGCTTAATTATGCTCAAAATTGGTTTTGACATTGCTATATGATATATGACTTTATATGATCTACATAGCTCTACTAAAAAATATGGCTTGGTTTTTTTTTATTAAATCAATGCACAGTGACTTGGAAATCTATAAAATTTCTTGATTTTTACTCTCATTGCTCATTCTTAGAATTATTCTTTCTTTGAAGTTTCTTAATGATTACATTGCCAAAGGGGTTTAGAAATTGAAGAGAATGTAGAGATATTCAAAAAATTGGAGAAATTTGCTAAAATTGCTTCTCTTATGTTGAGGGGGAGTGTTTTTGAAGAGATTTGAGATTTGTGGCTTAAAATATTTTTTCAGCTTCAGTTCTTCACTTATATCTGTTTGAAGCTAATTCATCATGCAATCTTGTGGTATTGTCAATGTATTCATCAAGGGGGAGATTGTTAGACCATGTGGTTAGGTCTAGGATATATTGGTGATGAATAATTGACAATGGTTAATTTGTGATGAATAACTGATGATGTTGCTTACCGTTACTTGAGATGTGTGGCGTGTGTGTTGACTGATGTTGGTCAAGTTGGTACGAACTTATGCCGGAAAAATATTCTTTGATCTTTGCATGTGCAGGTTAAGCATGGAGGCGATCATGGTCAGTGACGAGGTGGACCGGAACTAGGATGGAAGATCCGAGGTTCAGATGGTCAAGGAGGTCACGCGATGGTCGAGCTCATGCTTGGGGCATATGGAGATCAGAGATGGATGATACGTGTTGGAGCTACGGAGGTACAGTCCAGAGGCTACGACACGTGGTAGATGACGCGTGGAGAAGCTACGGGAGGTGCGGTCCTGGAGGCTTTGACTCATGACGAGTTAGAAAAGTTGAAATTTTGGAAAACCCATATTAGGAAGGGTTTCGAGTCCCTTTGCTGATGGAATTGGATTAGAACTCGTGGGCTTAGGCTCAGGCCAAGTTTTGGGCCTTATACTATAAATAGAGATGGGGTTAGGGGGCTAACCCTGTGGCTTTTGGAGAGACTAATTTCGTGCTAGGGTTTAGGGGTGCTAGGAGAGAGCATTTTATAGCCACCATGATTCAGAAATAAAATCATAGATCTATTTCGAGAAAAACTTGCGGGCGGTGCATCTCGTATTTGCATTGCTTTGTCCTAGTCCATCGTCGGCTTCGTCTTGATTTGCTTTGCATCGTCCTTGATCTAAAGTCCATGTAGGATCGGAAATGGCAACAGAGTGGAGGGGGTGATGGTGCCTTTAAAAATCTCCCCCAAAGTATTCACAAATTTCTTCTCCGATAGCTATAGTAGCTATGAAGTAAGAGACTAAACGCTTGCTGGAACTGATGGAGAGGACAGCAAACATAGAAGAAACCAGGGCAGCAAAAGCAAACCAGGCTGGTCAGACCGGACAAGCTCGGCCGGTCAGACCGCTGGTTCATGACCGGTCTGACCGCCAGCTGGTCGCCGGTCTGACCGCCACGGAGCCATCGGTCAGACCACTAGGGTTAGCGGTCAGACCGCCCCTTGCCATCCGGTCTGACTGCCGATGAAGCTCCGGTCTGACCGGGTTCAGGGAAATTTGGTGGTCACAAGCACAACAGAGAAACTGCAGAGGAACCGAAGACCTGAGGACACAGAAACTACTTCTAGACTGAAGCTCAGAGTAGAAAATGACCATTCGAGAGCTGGCTTTTCAGGTCAATGAAATAGAAACTTAAGCTAAATAGCATATTGTCCTCATGAATTGAGAATGCACATTGAAAGAACATTTCCACAGAAAATGCAGATAGCAGAGAAAGCAGTGACTACTGAAATTGTCGAGAAGAAATCAACATGAGAAACAGAATCCACTTTGCTTGTGATTCTTGAATCCTTTGATCAAGAGACTCTTGGGTACAGCAGAGGGAGAGCATTTCAGCTGAAGAATGACAACAGATAGCACATGAAACCGAAAGCTGGGAGGCTTGAACAGAGAGTGAGATCAAAAGCTAAATATCTTGAGACTCTCATATCTATTGATCATGAGGCTTTGAATCTTAGCCGGAAACGATCTCACAACTAGAAAGCACCAACCTAAAACAATCATTTCACCAAGAAATCAAGAAAACAGAAATTGCTCTGCCTCCAAACCCTAGAAACTGAGAAGCAGAGGAAGTGAAGTGCAGGAAAGAAAAGAGGATAGACTTCTTGATACAACCTTTTGCTTTCGGGAACGAAGTAGCCAAATGTCCTTGAGGATATTCTCAGTTCTAAGCAAAAGAATCAACAACTACCTCAACATGAATTCACCTCAAAACCAAAAAAGGAAGAGTAGAACAAAGAGCAGAATTGAAAACTAACACATAAAGAACAGGAAACCATTTCATCTCCACCACAGAATTTCTAATATTGATTCAGAGATAAGGGCAATTACAAAATGGTTCTTCTACAACCCTCTCACTACATGCTTTCAAGCTAAGATGAATACACTCGAGAACAACCAGAACATGCACGAGAGAAAAGTCAAGCACACACTGCATTGCCAACTCCCATTGACTAAATAGAGGAAGCTCACCCTCTCAAATAGCAAATCAAGAAGAGGCAGCCATCTCACACTACCAACTCTCACACATATGAGGCAAAACCCACTCACATGCAAAAAAGAGGAGGGAACCAGGATTTGAGCCCACACACTCCAAACCCTAAACCCTCTCTACAGCCATCGACTAACGGGTCTCCAACCCGTTATCTTCAACTGAATCCGCTTCTATTTTGCAACCTTGCGCATTTTACCAAAATGCCCTTGCCACACCTTCCTGGAAGCTTCCTCTTTTCTTGCTGTCGACGCCTCGCAACCACTTCGAGTCCTCGTCGTCTTCGGCATCTCCCGACCGCTTTGACCTCAACACCACCCATGCCTAGTTAAGCCCTCCATGCCTCTCCACGACTCCACCTCAAAGTCCTGCAGCCATCACAGACAAGAAAACATCACATAACACTGCTCGAAACAATATAATCAACATTAGCATCAAAAGAAGGTACTCAAGCATGAAATACCCAAATCGACTGATCGAGAAAAAGAACAAGCGTCCCATGCACGTTCAACCGCGTTCGACCAAGTCCACCTAACTGGACTGCGCCATGCATCGACTTGGCGCGAACCAACCAAATCAAATTCAAACTTTCCAAAACACGAGTCAATTACTCATCACAAACATAGGGACAATTTTATATGGTCTCTCAATCTCCCCTCTTGATGAGTATATTGACAAACACAGAAAAAGCATAAAGTTGAGTTTGTTTTGAAAGTCATACATGGTCTGAAAGAAAGACAATGAAGCTTATGATTATGTTGACAAAAGGAGCAAAGACAGAAAGAGCAAGTTTTCCTCAAAAGCTCCAGAATTTGCTTTTTCTCCAATATTCACCCCCTTTTGGCAATAAAATCATCAAGATATAAGGAGGAAAATAGATCATGATATGGATGAAATGGCTGATAATTCAGATGTGGTGTCAATCTGTATCAACCGACTTTAATTCGGTTTTCTCTCCGTGTAGGATTCTTTTCCCTCACACTATATATATGTACCCCAGTAACTCATAGAAAAAACAAGCGCTCTATTGTAATCTCTCTTCATTATAGTAATTTACCTTTGAGCACCCGTGGTTTTTTCCCACAAGGGTTTTCTACGTAAAAATTCGTATCGCTTGTCTCTATTTTTCTGTGCATTATTTGCAACATCCCCACACAGCAAATGGACTTTATGTTCGATGGAGAGAAACCCCTCTGTTTATTGGAGGGGAATAAAGTAAATGGACTTTATGTTCGATGGAGAGAAACTCCAAACAAGGCGCCACATAGTAGGGATACTCATTGTCCTCTACATTCTATCGCGGCCATAATTATATGAGATTATGTAGCCTTCCATCAGAGATGTCAGCTTGCATATTCCTCACGCAAACAAAATAGAAAGTTCATATGTGGAGCATAAAACTTGTCCCAGTAACCAATTGATGTCACCTTTCCTCGAAAAAAGCAACTGTGGGCATCTCCAATGGGTCTATAGCAACTATCTACAAGAGAGTTCATGTCATCAACTGTCCTACGTGGAAGATATTAAATGAAGAAAGAGAACGCAGCTCTCTACAGCTCTAGAGATAGTCTATAGCGCCAAACGAGGCAGTCTCCATAAATTCTATGTGTGCATGTAAGCATCAAATAGCTATCCTTATAGATAGTTCTTTAGAATGCTAACTTTAGTGTGTACTATATAGATGATGTGGAAGTCTTATAGTTAGTTGCTAGCTATAACCATTGGAGATGCCCTAACACTATTTTTACGCTCAATAGTTTTTACTGAAGTCAAGCTAAAGGGTGGTCTTACTTACCATTGTGGCCATCGGTGCTGCATTCATCCTGATCGTTAGCGCAGCGTAGAGCAAGCCCACCGTGAATAGCCGGACGCCGTTGTGCAATGCAACCAGTGCCGCCACGACAATCGCGGCAAGGACTCCAATGTTCACCACTAGCAGTAGCTTCGCCATTTTCACCTGCAACCATTTAGATTTCCTCATGTATCGATTTCACCAAGAATCCAGCCAATCTGATGCGATTTCTGAGAAGAATGCAATAGCTAGCCGTACCTTGGTTTCCCTGGGGGCGCACATGAGGTAGAGCGCGACATAGATAGCCTCCAGTGCGACGCCGACGACATTGATGGTGATGATGAGGAGATCGCTGGGCTTGAGGAGGCCATAGAAGGTTCAGAGGGAGGTGGTGAGGAGGGTGGTCCAGAGGGCTGCGCCCCTAACCGACTGGCTGAGGAGGAGGAAGGGAGGCAGGAGACCAGCGGTCAGCACAATTCGCGGTCGAGCATTGGCCAGGGGTCTCAGAGAGAAGGGGCCGAATTATTCAGATCTGGATAACATGGTGTGCTTCGGGACTTTTAACTGCTCAGATGTAATGACGTGTATGCCCTTTTCACCTAGTATCACTCCTGCACATCACTCATATGCACTAGTGGTGTCAACATCATCAGAACCATTGGATGGGCTGTATTGGAGGGCTGAGGATGGTACTGAACCGGATCTCATTCTGTTATTCACATGCCGATCGTCTTCTTCCTCTTGCAGCCTTTCCTGCCGTCGATATCTCCGATGAGTGCCACCACCACTGATGCGAGGCAACCACACGTTGCCTCCGTCGTGTACTCACGTCGGCGGTGCCATAACCACAAGCACTATGCTCCGGTGCGGGCACGAATCAGACCGCCATGCCCACCAATGCTGCAGGTGCTATCGTAGAGTTCACAACTTTACCCATCCATTTGCTCTGCATGCATGCCAAGATCGACTCAAACGAATACTTCTTCTCCAGCAGACACTGCTACCTCCTCCGGTTGATGTCGTCCACCTAATTGTCTACCATCTGACACCCACTGATTTTAAGTAATGTATTCTGATTTGCCGATTTGATTAATTAGTCCATGGTTTTGACCGAACTATTTATTATAACAGAATACCCTATTAGTTGCAGGAACAACTGAATAACCGATTAAATGTGGATTATTTCAACGTTGTGCAGTATATATATAGAGGAGAGTGTTTACAACTCGAAACCGAGCGAGATATCATGACAGCTACAGACAAGCGATTAGGTTAATTTTCATAAGTACGCCCTCGATAATAGTATAAATAGTTGGTGCGGCATTCATAAGCTATCGGCAGCAGATAGTCTCTTGGAACCCATCAATGTATGATATTTTGTCCTTACGAGTCACGATCGTGCGTCCGAAATGGTAGAAGAACTGCATGGGTATATATTTTTGTATTGCCCATTTGAGCAGACTAAGATTGGGACGTTTACTTCACCATTGGCCGTTACACAAAAATAATTAGTAAATGGGTTTTCATAAACAATATTTTCTTTCAAATAATCATCCAAATTTCTCATCTTTGGATGTGCACGAAGATTCGTGTGTTGCCATCTCCACCTTCTTCTCCGACGACCCCTCCTTCCTCTTCTCTGACGAACCCTTCTTCCTCCTCGCCAGCTAGCCCGAGGGGAGAATCCCCCCTTCCACGCCTAGGGTTCACCGTTCCCCCCGGCATAGAGGGAGAATAGGGGGCGATGGGTGGGGTAGGAGGGTGGTGGGCGGTGCTGGAGGACGGCGGTGGTGCAAGGTACTATTTATTAGGTTGGACGGGGGCAACATGGCAGGGTGGGGTAGGCGCAGCGCGGCGAGGCCAAGGGGGCGCCGTCGGCCACAAGTGGTAGAGGCGAGAGCGGGGAGAGGCACGTGGAGCTGCTTTGGCGAGAAAGAAGGAGTCCATGTGAGGAGTTCGTCGCCGGCAACGAGGAGGGGGCGGTGCGAAGGGAGCAGCGCGAGGTGGGAGGCAATAGGCGACAGGGTCGGGTTAGGGTTGGGTTTAAATATGATTAGGATGGGTGGATCTGGGGTGTTAGATCTACATCCGATGATCCGAGAATCTAAGACGTTAGATCTTAACCTGAAGGTCATAAATTTGGGTGATTGTTTAAAAGAAAGCATCCGAATGATTACTAGACACACTTGTAACTCGGACACTAGCTAGCTACACGCCTAATGATATGCCATGCCATACATCACTGATCAATTAATTGTATAGTAAAAAAGAATATGTTATTGGATCAAGTGGAATATATACCATATCCAGTGCAGCAAGTACGAGGCCGGCCAGTGGAAGAAAAATTTACCCGCATCAGTCCAACTGACTGGATCCTCGCACACAACTTTTAAACAAGATTATTTCCAACAGCTTCGTCGGCCGGGTGATGTCCAGGCGGATCGACTACGACCACGGCACGAGGCGGCTCGATGACTAGTTTAGGGCCGAGTTGGCCTCTGGAATTGGAGATTCTCGCCCGAACCCTGGCCGACCCTCAATTTGCGCCCAGGTCTAGGCTGTAGCATTGGTTATCGCCTGGTTATGCTCTCTGATGCATTAGATATTCCTCATTTGAGGCTGTCAAGACTACGCACATGTCATTTACATGGCAATGATCAATGGATTAGTTATACAAATATGATAGGTCATCGGTTCAAGTGTAGTTAGTTACAAGAAATAAACCGTAATGATGTAGCTTTTCGGGTTATGTATAATACAAGATTCTTCTACACATAGGTGTTTAAAAAGAGAGGATATAGTCACATCTTAAAACAACTATGTAGGAGCCATCTCCTCTATCACAAGCACCTCTTTATAGGTGCTAGATAGTTGTATTATATGCTGAGGTAGTTATATGAAAAGCATATGTTAAGTATTGATGCGTACTCAAGCATGATACTATAAAATTAGCTCCTATCGGTCCTTCGTGGCAAAAAAAAAGCAGCTATTTTGCTAAGCAACTCTCTACGCACCTGCATATTATACATGCAAGTAGGCAGGAAATGGGGACCTAGGATCGTGCTGTTGGTCTGACGCTGTCCGATGGCAGTCCATCCTGTCGGGGATTCAGAGAATTACCCTGTTGGGGATTCCTTCAGGCATTTAAGTTGATCGATCCTCTAACCAAGCATTCCCGGCGAGGCGAGCGCCTTAACCGGAGGCCTTATGTTTTTGGCTTATTACTGATGATTTCAGGTCACTAAGAATATGTTGAAGGGCTAATTTTAACTTTGTGAATTTGGACATGATTGTTCCTATGCAAGCATCACATGTTGCGGGCAGTTGCATCGGCGTAATGTATTTCAAAATCGATTACAAGTGCAACTAGGTGTATCATCCGTTCGTTGATTCGGATCTGATTGTGCTTTCTCCTATGATTGTACTATACACAATGGAGTTTTCCAGTAAATTGAATAATAACACTGAGAAACAAACGTCGGACACAAATATATACGATCTGTTCGTTTCTTAAAAGAATTGGATCCAGTAAAATTATCTGTGATCAGAAAGCACAAGATGGCGCTAAAATTTTTTTAGAAACCTAACAATAAATAATTTAGGCTTGCTAATATGTTTGCAAAAAGATCGGCATGCTTGAGAATATAGAAAAAATGGACTGGCGTTTGGTCCTATTCCTATCATATGTGGCCTTAGGAAATGTGTTGCTCTGAGAAATGCGGCCGTATGATAGGTAATACCTTTATTGTACAAGCTACCTAATTGTCATATGAGATTGCAAAAGTGAAGGATGTACTGAAAATTTGCAATAGTGGTATTGCCGTGTTACACATGAAAAATGAATCTGAACAACCTATATTATAGGAAGCCAAACAACTATAGATTTGGTGCCTGATCGGAAAGTTTTAAGATCAATATCAACTAAAAGTACATAAAAATTTAATCTTCACCAGGAGTTGGAGCACCATTCTACATCCGGCTAATACTACAACAGAATACTAACACTTAGGACAGTATCTCAACTACACCCTTGGTGGTGGTACTCAGGTCTACCAATGTTTCTAGTGCTGGGCCTTCTGGTAAGTGCCCACTATAGATAATGAACTAAAACTATTTAATATTCAATCATTTCATGAACTGATCAACTGGACGTACTAGCAATGTACAATGCTTGGTGTTATAACTAAAAGTTAAATTACGGTGCTTTACCTTAATCCTTTAGTTAATTAATGACTAATATTTAAGTAACTTTCAGTTTTGAGTGTAAGCTGCACATGGACTCCTGCTTGTGAATTAGGACTTGTACAATTAAAATAAAAGTTCTGTATATATTACTTTTGTGTGGGTGCGCGCGTGCCTGTGTGTGAGAGAGAACAGATCAACATATCTTAATTTCTAGCGAAAGAAAAGAAAAGTATATGGATAACGAATAAACAGTTCCTTCATGGAACCATGGACTAATTAATCAAATCGGCAAATCAGAATACATTACATAAAATCAGTGGATGGGAGAACACCGTGCTCGTGGCAGTTTGCCTGCCCATGTCAGATGGTAGACAATTAAGCGGACGACTCCAATCGGAGGAGGTAGCAGTGTCTGCTGGAGAAGAAATATTCGTTTGAAATTTTGAGTTGATCGGTCTTGCCGTCTTGGCATGCAGAGCAAATGGATGGGTGAAGTAAAGCTTTGACCTCTACGATAGCGCAGGCAGAATTGGTGGGCATGGCGGTCCGAGCTCCGGTCAAATCGGCTTTTGGTTTCTGATTTCTTATTTTCAAAAGTTAGAAGTCATTTTAAATATGTTGAATTTTTAGTGTGACTTTTTTCTTTGTATTCTCCGTGTAGATAAAACAGTTTTTTCTCTTTTTTTCTTTGATTGAATATCTCAAACAAAAGCTAATTGCTACTACAATACTAATTTAGCCGAAAGTCAAAAATCATCGGCCGTAATCAAATTGAACGGGACCTGATTTGTGTCCGCACCGGAGCATTGTGCGTGGTTATGGCACCGCCGACATGAGTACTCGGAGGCGAAGTGTGGTTTCCTCGCATCAGTTGTAGTGGCCCTCATCGACAGCAGGAAAGGCTGCAAGAGGAAGAAGACGATCGAGCATGTGAATAACCAAATACCCTATTAGTTGTGCAGGAACAACTGAATAACCGATCAAATGTGGATTATTTCAACGTTGTGAAGTCTGTGGTTCGAATAGAGGTGGGTGAAAATCCTATCCCATTTAAACGTGTTAGATCATGTGATGAATACATTGACAATAGTTGTGATAACGATTACGGATTGCCGTATGTTGCATGATATGCTCGTGTGAGGTATTGTGCGGATTGACTTGAGTCAAGTCGTGGACTTGTGCTCGTACGCAATTGTTTGTTTATTCATGTGCAGGTGTTGCTTGAGGCGGAACATGGTCGATGACGGGACTGAAACTAGGTTCGGGAGGAACTAAGGTTTCGGGACTAAGTTCAGGGAGGAACTGAGGTCCTATCGGTCAAGGATGTCATACGAGATGTTCAGGCTAGAGAACAACGCGGGTGGAGATGCATCATGGCAAAGGCGTGCGGCAAGGCTGCAGGTGCTCGGTCTGCAAATGTGCTTGGTCCACGTGCGATCTGCGAAAGGATCAGGCGAAGGCTGGCATGGCCTACTACAACTGGATGGCCCAACGAGCGAAGCTATGCATGCAGGCTGGCGTGTGTATTTGGCTGGGGAATACGAGTTCAATACGGAGCCGTAGCGTTGCTTCCGTGTTGGATTTGATTGTCGTGTAGCATACGGTCTAAGAATACGAGTGGCATACAGAGTCTTGCGCGGTAGTTTCCGTGTAGAAGTTGAGCATGTGGTGCTGCATGCAAAGCGGACGTGGGATTGGATATAAAAGCAAGTTCACGGTAGCTTGTTTGAAAAGTGTACAAGCAAAGGAAAAATATTGCTGGCTGCTTTTCGTACGGAGGAACAAGAAGAAATCTGAGCGGTGCTTTTGGAGGGCATCATGTACACATAATCTTGGTAATAAAGGTTAATTTTTGCAAGATTAGTGTGTGGTAATTCTGTTCATCTTTTTGCTCTTTACTTGCTTACGCAGTTTTTGTTTTTTTGATTAAGTACTTGTTTGCGAGTTTACGTTTGATTTAATCCATCGAATATAGCTAGGGCTTATTATTTTCTCGTCACTTTCTACATCAGTGGTCTTGTTTATTTTATATCTCGATTTCTAGATCTCCGATTGACGTAATTCCAGTTGGATTAGTTTAATAATTTTGTCTAGTTTTTTCTATCAAATTTTGAGGTCAATCGGAGTTACGGTTTTTTATCGGGATCGTTTTTAGTAAGAGTACTTTATTCTGTCCAGAATTTCTAAACGAGGCTTAAATAGGTTTTGTGTTTAGGGGAGAGTCTTAAAATTTATTTTTAGCTTCCGCAATCATTCACCCCCCCCTCTGATTGCCTATCTTAGTGTGAATCGATCCTACAAAACGTTTTTACAGAAAACTCTTTGTGTTTTTAACGAAAACCCATCAAGTACACCATTGTTGTTGTATATTGTAGCGTTTTCACTTAAGTGCAAAGTGCAGGGGGTTTTCTGCAAAAGTGTTTAAGTGGGATGGAGTTCCCACCCACCTCCATTGAGCCACGCAATCTAGATCGGACGGTTCACGTCGCCATTAGCACCTTAGCACTGAAATAGCCATTAGTACTAGATATGCTACATATACACACACATATATAGATACATATATATACACATATACATATATACACATATACAGATACATATACATATATACACATATAAAGATACATATACATATACATACATATATACATACATATATACATATATATATACATATATATATATATATACACACACATATATATATATATCATTACTATTAGAAAAGAATGAGTTGGTGGTTATACGTCCATTCTCCTCCAACCGCTCTATTCTTTTAACTTCTCATTATTCTCCGCTTTCCAACCGATCAGAGCAACTCTCTTCTATAGCACGATTCTCTATACATTCTGTTAGGAAACTGGGCCCACTGCCAGAGTCCTGACATATTTGGGCACCCCACCGTAGACTATAAATAGGGACCTAGACCCCTCGTTGTGTACACATGAATGAAAGCAATAAAGAAAGACCAGGAGTTCTCTCTATCTCTCTCTGTGTGTTCAATCTATTATTCTGTGATTACGTGATTGATTCGTTCTTGTTCTAAGCAGAGAATCGCTCGGATGGTCGCCGGCGACGGTTCCTCAACACGTTATCAAGACGACTTCGCTCGGTGAACGAGGTAATCATCGGCACATATTGAATTTTCTAGATCGCTTTTGAATCAGATTTTCTTTTCGCGTTCTAGATTGAATCTCTACGTGCAAATCCGCCTAATCTACCGCGAGCGGACTTGAAGTCGCGGCACAATGCCGATCGGTAGATTGTGAAACGGGTAGATGTTGATTGCATCAGAGATTAGAACGATGCAAATCCGCCCCTAATCTACCGCGAGCAGATTTGAAATCGCCGGCACAATGTCGATCGGTAGATTGCGAAACGGGATAGATGTTGATTGCATCGCAGATTGGAAACATATGCATTGTTTTCCTATTCAGTTTCTGCACAGTTATTGCATGAACAAATTTTGCATGAATTACAAACAAAACAGAAATTTTGATCTCTGTTTGGTTTTGCACGGGCCCTGCGCAAGAAAAAAAACATGTTTTGGCCCTGCATGGCCACTGCATGCAAAAGCACCACCGGCCACAGGTCTGACGCCGGCCCCTGCACGGGCCGCCGCTTCCCGCACGAGGCGCCGCCGGTATCGGTTAGCACGCGCGCACCACCCGAAAAGCCTCGGCCCGAAGCATCACGCCCGAGGAGGCCGCGCCCGGAACGCCACCCCGCTGCCGACGGGCCTTGCCGGTCGCTCGCTCGAAGCACCGCGCCACCTTGCTTTCGGCCCACCGCCTTGCTGTGAGCCCCCAGCCTGCAGCCGCCACCGCACAGGGCCCGCATCGCCCGCACGAAGAGACGCGCCCGAAGTGCCATGTGTGCCGCCCCGACCACCTTGGACCCGCGCACGAAGACCAGCCCGCAGCCGGCTTGCCGTCGGATCCCACGCGTCTGCCTCGCCTCGCCGCCCGCCTTGGCGCCAGTATCGCGCATGTGCCGTCGCGATCCGCCGCCAGCGCGCCGGCGGTCCGCCGCTCCGCGCCTTCCGCCGGCCCGCCCGGCGCGTCGCGCCGAAGCCGGCAGCGGCTCGAGCCGCTACGCCGCCGGTGGTCCCGCATGACGCCGCCGGCCGCTAGCCCGCTTCGGCGCCACCCGCCGCGGCCTCGCCGCTCGCCACCGTAGCTCCTCCCGGCCGATCGCCGCTCGGCCCGATCCGCGTGGCTTCCTCCCGACCACGCGCGCGGCGGTGGAGCTGCGCCCGGCCATCGCCGCCCCTAAGCCCGACCGCCCGCTTGGTAATAGGCGCCGCCGCCACAAAGTCAAAGGCAAGGGGAAACCCTAATTGCTAGTGGGAGTTTAAGGAGGCTGATGGGCCCGAAGAGGGAAATCCGACCGGGGGAAGGGGCGCCCGAAATTTTGAAGAAAAAAAAACCCTATCGGTTTTGTATATTACAAAGAAGCCCTTAAATTTTTAATTTAAGCCCCGAATTTTGCATAAAAGGCTTCGTAGTTCCGAAAATTACGTATAAGCCCTTAAATTTACGAGTGGGTCCAGAATTTTGCAGAAAACCCCTCAGTAAATTAGGAAATTGCGCGAATTTTTCTCTGAATTGAAATTTTGCGTAAAAACCTCTGGAATTGCAAAATTTGCTGAAATTTTATATTTTAGCATAAAAGGGCCTCGGGAATCCGAATTTTGCATTATTTTTAGCATTTGAAGCTTATTTATTTATGCCATTATTATTCTCTGTATTTTTTGTATTTATTTATTGTTTTGGTTAATTGTAATTACTGAAAATTGCTTTTAATCACTGAATTAGCAATAAAATTTATAGAAAATGCATAGAAAATTGTGAAACATTACAAGAACCTTTTGTACCATTTATTTACCCGCAGTGAATTATTCCATGCATGTCTACCAGCAGTAAACTTATACACATTTAGATGACTAGCATCACGAACTGGGAGTTCGAGGAGCTGGCCCAGCATGGCCAAAACTCTCTGACGTAGGCATCCGATGTCGAGATTGTGCTTGGAGGCAAGAAGCTCCACGCTGCTATTGGGATTGGCAGATTGAATGACGCTCAACCCAAACCTGAGGAGAATGATCAGGCACTTCATTTTCTCAGGCACCACCTCTGCCTCACTCTCAAGAATGAGTATATGGCTGAGAAAAGTGCGCTAGCACTCTGGACTGCACTCAAGAAGCGGTTTGAGAGGCTAAAGTACATCATTCTTCCTCAAGCAGAGTAAGTGTGGATCAGACTGAGGTTTGCCGACTTTAAGACGGCACGGGATTTGTACTAATCTTCAACTCTGTGGCAAGCAAATCACAGATGAGCAGAAGATCGAAAGAACCCTATCCACCTTCCACCCCAATGCAGTGCAATCCGCATGCAATTATCGTCATGACGGCTATAAGGAATATGCCGAATTGATTGATATGATGCAGGTTGCGAAGGCTCAGGACGAAGTTCTCCGCAAGAACTATGTCACTTAGCCAACTGGGAGCTCCGCTGGCTGTGAAGCCAACGCCGAGAGCTACAAGATGCGAAAACCCTTGATGAAGAGAAGGGGAAGGAAGGGTAAGGCCGCAACCCAGAAAGGCAAATCAGATGCTCCACGAGAGAATAAGGCTAACAAGCCAAAGCGGG
Source organism: Dendrocalamus sinicus (assembly GCA_036346575.1). Classification (NCBI taxonomy): domain Eukaryota; kingdom Viridiplantae; phylum Streptophyta; class Magnoliopsida; order Poales; family Poaceae; genus Dendrocalamus; species Dendrocalamus sinicus. The sequence continues at coordinate 22,129,245 of CM070662.1, read as the reverse complement.
ATGGTCAAGGGCAGTATGAAGCCCACTCTGCATCGGCTGAGGGGGAGAATTCTGAGTAGCTGCCTGCACCGATGGAAGTTGAAACCATCACGACAGCAGTAATCCCTCTCGACCTAGAAGCAGTTAATGCCATGATTTCTCTTGAAGAGAATGTCAACCCCGAGAAAATAGCAGAAGAAGTCTAGTGCACTGAATGCATTTTGACTTCAATTGTCATTTATTTTGTGTGGAAGAATATGTTAGAATTTGCATGGATGGTACTTAAGAATTGTTATTTTCTCGTGATGGATGGATGATATTTGAAGAATTCATTCATTTATTCAGTTTATGATGGTATGATATGTTCTGATATTAGAGTATTTTATTTATGTGTTGATTGCCTTCTCATACATGTTAATAAATGCCCTATATTAGAACACGTGTAGCGCCCTATAAAGGAAGTATGCTTAGCTAGCAGCGGCACAATGAATACCATCTTAAGAGAGATTAAGAATTTTCAGTCGATTTGTAAGAGCATTGGCAGCCTTACGATTATCGCCAGAAGCGATGCATGAATAATTGGTTCACGAAAAACCACAATGGGCACAACTTTGGTCATTGAAGAAGCTTTATTGTACCCAAAATCGACTACAACTCTCCTAAGTTTTAAGAATATCCACGCCAATAGTTTCCACGTTGAGACTAAAGAAGAGTACGGTAAGGAATACCTGCTCATCACGAAGCGCGAAGAGAATAGCAAAAGAATATTAGAAAAACTTCCTTCACTGGGCTATATTATACCAACATTAAGGCGCCTACAATGCATAATCGCTCAAGAGACGATATTTAGAAGCTCAACTCTTCATCTCGGCATGACATTAGGCCACCCAGGTCTTAGGATGATGAAAAACATAATAAATAACTCGCATGGGCATAATATTAGTGTGAAGAATTTTCCGAATCATGAAGATTTTGTGTGCCCTGCATGTGCCACTTGGAAACTAATAACTAGACCCTCCACTCTGAAAGTGAAGGATGAAGTCCCTGCAATCCTGGAACGCATCCAGGGAGACATTTGCGGTCCCATTCAGCCCATCTCAGGGCCATTTAAGTATTTCATGGTGCTCATTGAAGCTTCTTCGAAGTGGTCATATGTGGGTCTGTTATCCACAAGAAACCACACCTTTGCAAAATTGATCTCGCAGATTATTCACATCAGAAATGTGTTCCCTGATCATCACATTAAGTCCATCAGAATGGACAACGCCGGAGAATTTAGATCAAAGGCATTTGATGATTATTGCATGGCGATGGGAATTGCAGTTGAGCACTCGGTACCGCATGTCCATACCCAGAATGGTTTGGCAGAGGCTTTAACTGAGAGAATTAAATTTATTGCCCGACCTTTTTTGCGTAATTGTAATTTGCCAGCTACATGTTGGGAACATGCAGTCCTACATGCAGCGAATCTCATCAACCTTAGACTTTTGGCCTATAGCATCCATTCACATATGCAACTAGCGCAAGGGTCACCACCGAAAATTTTCCAAAATTAGGGGAAGGAAATCAACCCCTTGATGAGGAATGTCGGGAAATTATGTGGCAAGCCTGGGGAATCCATGCAGATGACCCGCACACTAGAGAAGTCCAGAAGACATTACATGGCAAGCCACGGGAATTCATGCAGATGACCCGCGCATTAGTGAAGCAAATAGAGAAGTCCAGAAAATAAGAGAAGTCCAGAAGACAATCGATTTCCAAGAACTAGCAAATCAATCGCTGATCACTTTAGTGATTTGAAGAACGTGACTAAGTCGCATGTGCTGCCACGCATTTGCACCGGAGAGGTTGAAATACCAAATAAAGCGAGAGGTATCCCTAATCTCGTCCAGAGGTCTCAGAAAAATAAAAAAGAGGACGAGAACTCTGGTTCCTCGAATCCTTAGTAACCGGGGACGCCTGGTGAAGAAGGATAAGAAGTACTTACCACAGCCGATCACTGAAGTTCCCCAAAATGAGAAGGGGAGCCAGTTGAGACCTGACACAAGTATGACACCCTCAGAAAAGGGCATACCGGATCTGAATATCCCCATCGGCATGGATGTGTGCGCACACATCAGAGTCAAAAAACTAAAGGGACTTGCCACCGCAATTGAAAGAAGCGGTGCGCAAGGTGAAGCTCCTGAAGAAGCAATCGCTCCAGAAGAAGCAACTCATGAAGAAATAGCTATAAATTATGTGCACACGGGAGAGTCCCTGAATAGGACAACAGCTAATATCGATATCTACTTCGCAAAGAAAATTGCCTCCATCATTGATCTTGATCCCGAGCCTATATCGCTCGCTGAATGTAAGAAGAGATCAGATTGAGAAGATTGGAAGAAGGCAATAGCAACCGAATTGCTATCTCTGAACAAAAGAGAGGTGTTTGGGCCCGTATGCCGCACGCCTCCCCATGTGCACCCCGTTGGGCACAAGTGGGTATTTGTTCGAAAGAGAAATAAAAGAAACAAAGTAGTGAGATACAAAGCAAGGCTAGTAGCTCAATGTTTCACTCAACGTCCTAGAGTTGATTATGAAGAAACCTACTCCCTAGTCATGAGTGGAATTACCTTTAGATACTTGATCTCAATGGTAGTGAATTTGAACTTAGAAATGAAATTGATGGATGTTGTGACTGCATACCTTTACGGTGACTTGGATTCGGAGATTTACATGAAAGTCCCTGAATGAATTCCTCTCCCGAACCAAGACAGAGCAAATAGAAATCATGCGATGTGAAACTCGGAAAATCACTGTATGGATGAAACAATCTGGAAGAATGTGGTATAATCGCTTAAGCGACTTTCTCTGCAAGAAAGGCTACACGAACAATGAAGATTGTCCTTGTGTATTTATACGGCGATTCGGAATGGATTCTCATAATCTCTGTGTATGTAGATGATCTGAATATCATCGAACAGTAGAAGAATAAAAGAAGCAAGCTCCTACTTGGAGTCGAATTTGAAATGAAAGATTTGGGCAAGACCAAGTTTTGCTTAGGCTGCTGACTTGAGCATGTCCTTGAAAAGTCTTGGTACATCGATCGACCTACACCTAGAAGGTGCTTGAAAGGTTTGGCTTGAGAAGGTATTTCCTCAAAAGTACCAATGATCGGAGGTCTTTACAACAAGAAAAGGATCTTTTCGACCTAGGGAAGAGGGAGGAAGTCACAGGACCGAATTCCCATACTTGAGTGCAATGGTAGCACTCATGTACTTAGCAAACTGCGCTAGATCGGACATTGTATTTGCCGTGTACCTGTTAGCAAGGTACAGTGCAGAGCCCACCAAAAGGCATTGGCAAGGCATAAAGGACACCTTCCGATACCTCCAAGGAAGCAAAGACCTTAGATTGTCTTACAGAAAGAATCAAGATCTGAACTTGATTGACTATGCAGATCTTTGGTACTGTCGACCCGCATATCGCTAAGTCATAAGCAGCTATGTATTTCTATGTGGTGGAACTGCAATTTCCTAGAAATCGTCTAAGCAAAGCCTTGTAGCTACTTCGACGAACCACTCAGAAATTATAGCACTGTATGAAGCCGCACGAGATGCGCTTGGTTCCACTGAACGGTTCACAACATCCAGCAGTCATGTGGAATGAATATTGTGCAAACCCCCACAATTATCCATGAACATAATGCAGCTTGCGTGGCACAAGTGCAGACGGGCTATGTAAGCATATCAACCCCAAGTTCCTCTATGCTCATGAATTGCAAAGATGGATAAAATTAAAATCTGCACACTAAGTCATGAAGACTTGTTCACTAAGTCACTCCCGCATCTAACTTTGAAAGGTGCGTGTGAGGATTGGAATGATGAGACTTAGAAGTGCGAAGTCGGGGAGAATTCTCTCAAGCCCGTTATTAAATCTTGATCATGAAGATTAAGTACCTAAAGGAATAAAGTCCGAAGACCAAATGAAATTGGGTGAATTGTACTCTTTTTCCCTTGACGAGTTTTCCATGAAGTTTCTCGACATAAGTTTTTAATGAGGCAATTTGTGCATCGCAGCATCACATGTATCATGTACTCTTTCTCTAGATTTTTTCCACTGGGTTTTTATGGAGTTTTGACGAGGCATGAGCATGTTGGGTGAGTGCCCAAGGGGGAGTGTTAGGAAACTGGGCCCACGGTCAGAATCCTGACATATTTGGGCACCCCACCGTAGACTATAAATATGGACCTAGACTCTCTCATTATGTACACATGAATGAAAGCAATAAAGAAAGACCAGGAGTTCTCTCTATCTCTCTCTGTGTGTTCAATCTATTATTCTGTGATTATGTGATTGATTCGTTCTTGTTCTAAACAGAGGAATCGCTCGGACTGGTCGCCAGCGACGGTTCCTCAACACATTCAATGAGTTCTGTTACAACGCACAGACATGTAACTAGTGACTATATAAATTAGAATTGCACCAGGTCTCGCAAAAAAAAAACCTTGGCACCAGTGTAGAGAGATACCCCATGTCTCTCCTTAAGTCTGGAAGTCGCCATCACTCACCGCTCATCACCGTTTGGACGGCTCCCAAAGTGTCAGAGACAAGATTGCTAGGCTAAGGGCCCACCTCATACTTTGTCTCTGTTCTATGGTCCCTTCCCTTGCGCACATCACATATCACGGGATTGTGTACAGGGATTTTCATTAAATATTGATTGAATTGTGATTTTATTTTTCAAAAGGAACCCCTTCTCCTTTTAGATTTGCAAAGTAAACACTACTAATGCTAGAAATTGCTGAATCAATATCAAAAGTAGTCATCATGCATGCTCATTGGATTATTCAGAGTGGTGCCCACCATCTTAATAATTCTTACAAAGGCCATGTTTGGATCGCTTGAATCGGGAAAATTCTTGCATTCCAATTAAACCCTAAACTACGATATATGCGTGAGAATTCACAGAGGGTTAGTTTTTTGTCTTCCGATAGGCCATGGAGGGTTAATTATCCTTCAATCAAGCATACTCTTGTACAAACTAACTTCCTATGAAACCGCTGCAAACACTGGCTAACACATGGACCAAACCAACCAGTGCAATTCACTCATGGTTTGCTTCTTGATGGTTTCTTTTACTAGACTCATACATCGCAAAAAGAACAAAAAAACCTGCACACAAATCTGTTTGTGCACTTTCGTGGTTTAACCAATCATGGCGCAGAATCGGAGCATGAGGTTCATAACACCTATGCTATCGTTATCTATTGCAGTCGTCCGTACTATCATAATAGACAAAATTCCTCTATTCTTTCATGAGTATGTCTAGACATCATCTGGATGTTTTCTTCCTAACAATTATCTAGATTTGAGATCGTTGGATTAAAGATCCAACGGCCCTTTTTTTGAGGAGGGAGAGATTTTTTGGAGGGGTGGGGAGAAAATTCATGACATTGAATCTATAATCCAATGGTCACAAATTTAGATGATAGTTAGGAAGAAAATATCCGTGTGATGTTTATCAACACTCTTCTTCCACAAAAATACTGTTTAAGCAAAAAATATTTTGTGGAAGCATCCTCCACAGCTGCGGGCTTGCCGTTACTTGGTAGTTTCAAAAACAGAATAATAGACTCATATTTGAGCCTCTCAAAGAGAGAAAAAACTCATATTTGAGATTTCTCAGCCACGCACTGCATGCCATTGCTACCAGCGCCGGAAACAGGATAGCACCAGCGTGGGACTTCTGGGGTGCACAATGCTAGAGGAATGCTGCCAAGAGATCCATCAGCCAAGTGACAGTGAAGCCAGCTGAGACAAGGTTGCTGGACTGGTAGTCCATGTGAATTTTATGTCAACCACCCAGGCACCACATTATATATATATATATACTAGTAAGGTGCCCGTGCGTTGCAACGAGGTACCAAATAAAGGTGGTACATATCAGCAAACGTGATCCAAAAACGTCATTATTATAGTACCAAAAAATAAAGCATCTCATATTTAAAACAGTTTAGTATGTGCTTGAGGCATGTACCTTCCTGGACAAATCCAGAATCACTGCAACTGCAGGCTTATTACGTTTTGATTCTTAAACAAATTTAGTAGGAATGAACAAAACACAGGATTTCCAGTATTTCTTAATAAATAAAACACTTAACAGGCGCAGTTTTCTGAATAACATGTAAAGGAAATCTGTATTCTAGTACAAGTTATCATTTCATAACCGAAATACCACATGCATAACCATGCAAGTATTTAGTGTGAAAATGAAATGTTAGAACTTGGGACCCCACGTTGCAATTATGATCAAACATAAGAAAAATCACAATGTATTCAGTGTCCATTAAAACATTGCTTATATGGAACCAACTGTGCCAAGGTGGTGAAGAACTGAGTGGCAAAACATTTGAGCTATGATCACAGACCTACTTAAGTCAAGGTCTCTTTTTGTACAACATGGTCCAAGCAGGCGGGGTGTAAACAAGGATGCCGCAGTGCATATCTTTGAAATTCCCAGATCTTGATAGATCTTTGGTCATTAGCTTGCACTCTCTCGTAGTTTGTGCTGCCAATTCCCTTGTCAGGCAAAGAATAACAGCTTTAACACCTCCTTTAGACCCTGGCTATTAGAACAAGAATCATCATAAAGCATGTCCAATCAATCTGAACAACAAACACAATACCATGAAGAAAGAACAATCCAAAAGAGATACCTTGGTCTGTCAAACAAAATGCTAGTAAAAGAAGCTATAACTACACAGTATCGTGGGGATAGAAGATGAGGACTTTGTGCTCTGATGGTTGCTAAAAGGTGTCCAAATTGAGATGCTTGTTCCTTGTAGCTCTTCCTATCGTTGCTTGCCATCTCCCATATTGGCGATATTCTCATATAGAGGAAGGGTGAATAGGCGCTTTTAAACTCTTTGACTAAAACCGGGTTTTATATGCGGAAACGTAAATCAAAACGGTTTTGCACTTCAACATATCAGGAAGGTGATCCGCCAATGTTTCAAGGACCAAGGACCACAAATCCATGATATATATTGTCCTCTGCACTCATGGCGCCGGTTTCACAAGAACCAACAGATTTTTATAGTATTGACAAATCATTTATCCTGATTGACAATATATATGAAGCAGAACGAAAAACCTGCATGGCACTTTTTTCACCCAAAATTATTACTTGAAGACATTGCTTGACTGTAAACATATTCCACGTGAACATCCAGCCTATTCACTAATCATTTTCGGGATACAAAATTAAAAGAATTTAGCGTTGAAAAACTTGATAACTGGGAAACCAAAAAAATCCACATCCAAGGTGAGTGTCGGTTCAATACAAACTAAAGGATAGTGTTTAGCCTTATACTCACTTCTGCTGCAGTCATAACCATGAAACCCAGGGAAGCAGTGGCAGGATCCATCAATACAGTCAGCATTAAAACTGCAAGACTTGGGACACTGGCCACTCACGGGACTGGTACAGTGTTACACAACTCATGATATGTCAGTCTAATCAGCTCCCCTTCAGCACAAAATTAGCTTGTGTAAAAGCTAGGAAAGAGAGAGAACCTAATCTAGTACACTTCAATAACAAAACTCACCATTGAACCCTGGGAACTGAACAAGCCCACCAGATTCTGGACATGACTTCCAGATCCCATCAACAGCAACCTAAAAGTATGTTTTGAACACGGCAAAAGGCAAACTTAGTCAAAGTTGGACAGCATTTCAAACCTGACAACAGAAGCATGATTCATAATTCAAAAAAATCACACCGTTGAAATGGAGATCTTTAATAATCACCCAAAAAATAAGAAAATATGTTATAAGTTTACAGCCCTACAATTATATTTATGGTGGTAATAATGAACATTACAAACAATGGGAGATACCACACCATGAATAAAAACACAGCACACACAAGGATTTCTGTACAGAATGGGGTTCGCCTATGCAAAGCAAATTTAGTGCAAAGTGAGAAAATAAAAGAAATAGTAGTAACCTCTAAGGAGCTATCTATGCAGCGATGCTGATAACAGGCAATTCCCTGGGTCATAGATCCACGGACAAACCAAGTTCGCAATAGAGTTGAGGCCATACACCTGCTCATTAGGAAATTTCAAAAATGATTAGAATTATGAAATGGGGTGTATTAAAACAAGGTTATTTATATCCAAATTATTGTATGCAGTCTCACCTTGAGCTACTTCCCCGCACTTCACCTAACATTCTATCAGGCGCTCGTGCACTATTTACATCAGTGCATGAACCATTCGAGTAAGCAACATAATATGTGCAGTAATCTGCTAACGAAGACTGACCACTGCAGACATGAAATTATGTATCATGTAGGACTATAGGGAGAACTTTGAAGCGCAACATGCTGACAAGACAGAAACTAATCAATGGAACTTAGCAAGAGAATCAGATGAAGGATCAGAAAGGATGGCCTGGCATCACCATTTGTTGTTCCTGTTGAATTGCCAATCTCAAAAGAGTTCACAAGTGGCTCTTGCATAATAATTTTGGATGTGTAGATGAAATATAGAAAACAGATCACCCATTTAACACTTCTAGTTCGTATCCCACTTAACCAGTGTGTAGATATTGATGTCCTAACACCAGGCTGGAGTTTCTAAAGATCCAGTAAAAACACCAATAGTTCCAGAGGCAGATAATACTGGTTTCTTGAACAGATCCTAAACCAAAATTCTAGAAAATTATTGTACCTCAGTGACACTAATGTTGCATGGTACAACAATCTTTGGAGTTTCATATGCACAAATTCTAGAACTGGACAATGTACTACCATATACCAAAACACAAACAGATCTGACATATAAAAATTCAACCTTGTCCATGCAATGTTATGAAGCATGGTACAGCCTGTAGGCTGTAGGTAAACTGGAACAGTAGCTGCATAAGAAAACACAAATAATACATATAAACTGTTTTTACCTTCAGCTGCTTAGCAACATCCTTCGCCGATGAACCAGAAACTTCAATCCAGGTCTTTGAGAAGAGAGCACAGGCTGACAGCATAAATACAACATAGAACAATGCATGGAATGGATTTGCAAGAACATCAGCCAAACTGCAAGGTGTCAAAACATGCAAAGATAAGTATAATTAACAGTAAATTGTGAAATCAAAAGCAACATCATAAAGAAATGGTGGTAACGTCAAAGAAAATAATTATTCACCTTGATGGTGCAGTTACATAGTAAGCAAGACCACCAACAGGAACAGAATGGCGGAGCGGAGGAGTGGGGGGAGGAGGAGGCGTCGGTGGCGCGGAGTGGGAGGCGAGGTGGAGCGGAGGAGGAGCCGGGGAGGAGGCGGCGGCGGAGCGGAGGAACGGGGGGGGAGGCGACGGCGGCGCGGGGTGGGGAGGAGGCGACGGCGGAGCGGCGGAGGAGGGAGGGGAGGAGGCGAGGGCGGCGCGGAGGCGGAGGAGGGAGGGGAGGAGGCGAGGGCGGCGCGGCGGCGGAGGAGGGAGGGGAGGAGGCGAGGGCGGCGCGGCGGCGGAGGAGGGAGGGGAGGAGGCGAGGGCCGCGCGGCGGCGAGAGAGGGAGGGGAGGACGGAGCGGTTTCGGCGGATGAGGCGAGGGTGGAGCGATTTCTGCGGAGGAGCGGGGGCAGCGTGGAGAGGAGGCGGCGGCGGAGCGGAGGGGTGGGGAGGAGGCGGCGGCGGCGGGTGGGGAGGCGATGCGGGGTGGGGAGGGTAGGAGGAGACCGTGGGGAGGGAAGCAAGAGGAGGAAGGAGGCGCCGCCCGGGGGGGATTGGAGGCAGTGCAGGTGGAACGGAGGGGGTGGGGGCGACGGTTTCGTCAGAAGGGGTGGGGCCCGCCTCTCAGCTAGCTTTGTTTTTGTTGAGAAGGGGTGGGAGAGGCCGCACCAACCACCAACTCCTTCTTTTATATAGTAAATATATATATATATATATATATATATATGGTGTAGTAAAAAAAGCTCAGTTCGAATAGGCACAATCTTAACATAGGGGAGAAAGATTAAGCTACAAACGAACGAGTAGGATAATTTTCATAGTACCTACTCCGGCAATAATAGTATAGATAGATGGGCCGGCATCCAATTTACCAATGATATTTTGTCCTTACGAGTCACGATCGTGCCTATGAAATGGTACAAGAACAAGCCCCCCTCCAAAAAAAATGACTCCTTTCAAAAAAAATGATCTAGAGTATTGAACCTCTATCTAATAACTTAAAATCTGACTGTTTTTATCTTTAAAAACAGTCAAATGTTGTATAGACACTCCCATTTTTGTATTGCCCATTTGAGCAGACTAAGATTGGGACGTTTACATCACCATTGGCCGTTACACAAAATTAATTAGTAAATACGTTGCTTAACTCGGGCAGTAGCTAGCCACACGCCCAATGACATGCCATGCGATACGTCACCGATCAATTAGTTGTATAGTGAGAGAGAATATGTTATTAGATCAAGTTGAATATATACCATATCCAGTGTAGCAGCAGTCCGACTGACTGGATCCTCACATACTGACAGCAACGAAAAGAAACCTTTTGAGCTTGGTATACATATTTGTGCCCTTTGAATAACGCCTGCTGCAACTTGCAATGGCTGTCTTGTGCTCTACTGATGGTGCTCATGGCCGCCGCATCACTGGTGTTGTCTTCCTCCTCTCTCTCCTTGCCCACCATGGCTGCTCCCTCACCTTCCACTACGACTCCATAAACAGCACCAACAAGGCCGACTTCGGCGCGGTGGGGGACGACTGCAGCATCGGCGACCACAGGGCCGACCTCACCAACGACGGATCCAAGAACTACACCAACAACCGCGGCCGGCTGCTGTACCCCAAGCCGGTGCAGCTCTGGGACAACAACACCGGCGAGACGGCCAGCTTCACCACCACCTTCTCCTTCGGCATCGACGCCGTGCCTGGCGGGCTACCGGTCGGGCACGGCATGGCGTTCTTCCTCACCGCCAACGTAGTCAACCCGTCCAACATGGCCGAGGACTCGGGGGACGGCTACCTTGGGCTCTTCAGCAGGAGCGCCCTGGCTAGCCGTGGCAACGCGACCGGCGGCGACCGCGTCATCGCCGTCGAGTTCGACGCTTTCATGGACGGTTGGGACCCCAGCGACCGTCACATCGGCGTCGACGTTAACAACATCACATCGTACGGCGCCTACACGGCCTTGCCGAACGGCAGCTTCGTCGGCCGGGTGATGTCCGCGCGGATCGACTACGACAACGGCACGAGGCGGCTCGACGTCGTCCTGCACAACGGCAGCAGCGACGGCGCCACATACAACCTCAGTGCGACCGTCGACCTGAGGAGCTTGCTGCCGGAGCAGGTCACCGTCGGCTTCTCGGCGGCGACGGGCACGGACCGCGTGGCTCGGCATTACGTGCTCTCCTGGTCATTCAGCTCCACGCTGGAGGATAAGAATACTCCAAGTCCAAGCTCGCCGCGGCGGGGCACCGGCCAGACGCTCGTAGCCGGCGTGATCGTAGCGGTGACGGTGCTGGCTCTCCTGCTCGGAGCGGTGGTCGGGGTGCTGCTGTGGCGGTCGGGACGGCAGAGCCGGCAGGAACAGTCGGCCGGCTCCTCCACCGACGACGACTCGTCGATCGACGAGAACATCGAGTCTAGTTCTGGCCCGCGGCCGTTCCAGCTGAGCAAGCTGACGGCAGCAACGAGGAACTTCTCCGAGGAGGAGAAGCTCGGGCAGGGCGCTTCCGGGTCGGTGTACCGCGGCCGCGTGGACGAGCTCGGCGACCGCGACGTGGCCATCAAGGTGTTCTACAGGGGCGGCCCGACGCAGGGGAAGCGGGAGTACACGGCGGAGGTCACCGTGATCAGCCGGCTGCGGCACCGCAACCTGGTGCAGCTCCTCGGCTGGTGCCACGGCCGCAAGAAGCTCCTCCTCGTCTACGAGCTCGTGCCCAACGGCAGCCTCGACCGGCACCTCTATGGCGCCTTGGACGCGGCGCCCCTGACTTGGCAGGCGAGGTACAGGATCATACTCGGGCTCGGCGCCGCCGTGTTGTACCTGCACCAGGAGTGGGAGCAGTGCGTCGTCCACGGCGACATCAAGCCGAGCAACATCATGCTCGACGAGTCGTTCGACGCCAAGCTCGGCGACTTCGGCCTCGCGCGGCTCATCGACCACGGCGTCGGGCTGCAGACCATGACCGCCGTGGCGGGCACGCCGGGTTACCTCGACCCTGAGTGCATCGCCACCGGGAAGGCCAGCACCGAGTCCGACGTATACAGCTTCGGCGTCGTGCTGCTGGAGGTCGCCACCGGCAGGCGACCGATGGCGCCGCCGCCGCCGGGCGGAGAGAGCATCTTCCGGCTGGTGGAGTGGGCGTGGGACCTGTACGGCCGCGGCGAGGTGCTGCACGCCGCCGACGAGGCGCTGTGCGGCGAGTTCGATGCTTGGGAGATGGAGCGCGTGGTGCTGGTCGGGCTGTGGTGCGCGCACCCCGACGCGAGGGCGCGGCCGAGCATCCGTCACGCCGTCGAGGCACTGCGGTCCGGCGACGAGGCCGCCAAGCTGCCGGTGCTTCCACCGAGGATGCCCGTGGCGATGTACGTGCAGCCTTACACTCGCGCAGAGAAGTACATCGATGGCGACGCGTTTACGGCGACGGCGTCCATGACGGCGAGCTACACGACGAGTTCTTACGGTTACGGTGGCCGGGCTCCGGCCGTCGACGACTACGCCACGCTGTCTACGAGCTCGAGCGTTCCTTCCGCGGGCGCGGGGTCAAAAGAGTCAGTTCGTTTGCTGAGAGGAAGGTAGGTAGTTGTCCAAGAACAAATTCTTTTCCTGTGCTCTCTCTCAAAAGATGTAGTACATAATGACCAAAATTGTAAATTTGTAATGAACCCTTCTGTGGTATACAACACTTTGCTCGTGTTATCGAAAGTTTCATGTCATTCTATGATTACATTTCAGTTGAACTACAACGACGTTTAGGCTCCATTTGGAACGTAGAATTCCCACATGCATTTCGTAGGAACACACCTCATTTGGTGCGAGTGAGTTTTTTATTATAAAATTCCCGGGTTCTAAATAGGACCTTCAAATTGAAATGTTGCAACAAAAATTCAACAATTAGAAAAACATGATTTCTGATCATGAGTCAGTTGAAATTTTTCTTTGAAATAATTCAATTTTTCACATTTAGATTTGCGCTCTAGTGTACAATCTTCCTCCTCTCCAGTGGTCGAAAGGTTAGGGTTCTAACCTTATGTGCTTCTAGTTCGCTGAGTTAGGTTTGCAGGGTTCACCAGGACCCAACCATGGATTTCGGGGGGAGGTGATGATGGCAGTGAACACAGGAGAGAAGGGCAGTGGATGGCAGCCGGTGGTAGAACAAGGATGAGGCTAGGATGTCAGTTTTAGAGGAAGACGGCCTTTGCCCTAAGAGCAGTAGGAGGCGGCCAGTGGTGGAACAACAACGGGCTAGGATGTCAAGTTAGGGTTCTTTTATCTTTGGGCTAACAGTGGTGGCTCTCTAGTCAATGATGGCCAGACAAGGCAGCAGTATGGGTGTGTACTGGCAATGGTGGGAGAGAGAGACGAGGATATCCATTATAAGGGCATGTGCATTGTTGTGCTAAGAGGAGGAGCTAAGAACACTTTTGGCTTGTTGGAACTGGTTCTAACCACTGCAGCAAAGGAGGCTGCTCGAGGTCCAAGAACATAAAAAATAATTTCTTTGCAACAATTAGTGGGTGACTGGGTGGCCGCTGCAGACGTAAATTTTTTTGCTTTTTAGCCCAAAATTTAAAAGTTTTTTACATATAGACCCCTGGGGAAAAAGATTTGTAAAAATAGACCCTTCGCACAGCGCCAAAGGATATGGCGCCCAGGGTACATGGCACGCCGCCATATACTTTGGCACCGTGCGTAGACACGTAGGAGCCACGGCCGTGCTATGTAACAACAATGCTAACGGCCGTGGTGCCGTGCTCTAGAACTTAAGCCCGAGCACGGCCCCCCCCCTCACTCCTCTCTTCAAACAGACGCAAGCCCGCCGCCGCCCCACTCTTCCCCCCTCCAAATCCACTCTATGTGTCGTAATGCTATGTGTCATGCTTATTCATTTGGTGGAATGTCAATTAGTATTGTTTGCGCGAATGGAACGAAAGAACTGGCCGAACTTGCAGTTTTAATGCAAGTTCAGCTATCACGGCGCCAAACACCCTGGCGTTGTATGTGAATAGCACGGCACCAAAGAGTCTGGCGCTGAGATGTTGAACTACGGCGCCATATACGACACCAAAGGACCTGGCGTCGTAGTTCAACACCTCGGCGCCAGACTCTTTGGTGCCGTGCTACCTAAACCTGCAGAAAAAACAGCAAAGTTTGCTATTTTTTCTGCATATACAAACATCTCATAAAACATGCATACACATACATTCACATATAAAACAGCACATACACACATACACATACATTCACATATAAAACTCAATAAGTCTCAAAAAGTCTCAAAACATCACACAGTTCTTAGCGCACAAAATAGTCAGTCTCACTGCCTCTTGGCCCTTCCCTTGCCCTTGGCCAGAGAATCAGTCCCTAGAGTATACGTGCTCGGGGGACAGGCCGAACGACGAGGCCGCTGTGAAGCCTGAGTAGATGGTGCGTCGGGCATCTGCGACATCCCAATCTTGTCGTGGGTAGATGCCTCCTCGTCATCATCCTGCTCCACCTCGTCGTCGTCATCATCACCCTGACTGAAAGTCGGAGTGCGTGACGAGCTCCTCGTGGACTGGCGCCTGCCGACGTGTGATGACAAGGCTGCAGCAGCTGAGGGACCCGAGCGCTGGGAGGCCGCCAGTATGATCACGTCCGAGCGTGCACGGCAACCACAACGAGCTGCCGCCCGACTGATGCGACGTCTAAGTCTCTGCAAGTAATGATATGTCATAATAGTATACATACATGCTGAATGGATCTAACTTAACAAATTATCTTCGTACCTTCAGGAAGTCCCTCAGGCGGCTATCGCTGTCCAGGCCGCCAACTGGGTAGCTGAGAGCCTCATCGATCTCATGCACCGAGGTTCAGAGAGAAGTCCCCAAAAGAAATAAGGAAACATAAGTAAGTGCGAGATAAACATATTGAACCAAAGTATTGCAAATATCATGCTTTCCGTACCACTCGAGCGAGAATCGGAGTGGCCTCGACCATTGTGCCCTCCCTCGCACGCCTATCGTACGCAGTGTCCTCGTCCTCGGACGAAGCGAGGTCCGCGTAGTCGACATCGGTCCACTGCTACCTCAGCCTGTAGCGGGCGGCAGTGTGGTACCAGGACAAGTAGTCCCGAATGCTGGCGTTGGTGTGGGGGTATTGTCCCGCTCGCAGTTGTCCTCCATCCTCCTCCACCACTGGAGGTAGTCTCAGTGGTGATGAGCGAAGTCTGTCACCTTTCGTTAGCGGGCCCTGTCGAACCTATACATATAGCAGATGTTAACAATAGGTGTTAGAGTAAGAACTAATAAAATTCTAAATGAAACAAAAATTGTAACTTACTGGTGCAAATCCACAGAAGTCGAAACCTCCTCAGGGGGGGTAGAACTGCACGAGGCCAAACTGGCGCGCAACTCTATGGGGGAGGTGAATCTCCACGGCGTAAAAGCAAATCAATGGACACCTCATCCTCTAAATATGATAGTCCCTATGGCACATGGTGCTTAGCGGTAGAGCTAGAACATGTGGCTCGGAGTAAGGCTGCCACGAGAGACCTAGTAAGCAAACATATGGGAAACACACAATTAGCCATGTACAAAAACCAAGAACTGTAGGAAAAATAATTGCATTACTAATTTCTTACCATCGTGGGAGACAAGGTGTCCAACTCGTTGCTGTAATCCACGTACGTCCGCCGAGTGGTCGCGAACAGGACTGAGACGCTATCCCACAGGTACGCCACAGTAGGGCCAAGGTCATCCACACCCTGTGGATGCCAAGACTGCGCATGGAACACTCGGCGCCCACGAGAATGTGTGTCCACATCCACACTGCGGGAGGAAACGCGCGACCACGGCGTCGGCGTGGGTGCCTTGCGTCTGAGCCTCGCAAAGGCGGCGATGAGAGGAACGCGAGGACCGCGAGCCCAGCTGAACTGTCAGCGTCGACCAGATCCGGAGGCGGTGGATGTACATCCACGAAGCAGCGTCCCCCGTGGCGTCCAGGAAAAGGACGGCCCCGAACATGTGGAGGACCCAAGCTCGGCAGTGGTAGGTCACCGTGGCGTCGTCCGCGTCCTCAGGGCATATACCAAAGGTAGCTTGCAACCAGCTAATGTGGACCCCCGAGACACGGCCTTGCCTGGCATTCTCTGGGACAGGAGGCAATGGCGTGCCCAGGAAGGCCTCCACACGTGCCCTCCAACCCTCAGACACCACCGGCCCGACCACCGGTTGTCCCCTAATGGGAAGTCCAAGTATCATCGTCACGTCCTACAGCGTGACGGTCATCTCCCCACAGGGAAGATGGAATGTGTGAGTCTCTGGCCTCCACCTGTTAATAGTACACAGAGAAAACAATTAGTTACGTACGTAAGAATATAGAAACAAAAACAAACAGACCCAATAGAGAAAATGTACCTATCGACAAGTACAGTCAAAGCTGCGGGGTTGAAGACCGGCATGCCCCGCCGTAGTAGGTTAGCGACCGTGTGAAGGCCAGCACGGCGAAGCAGTGGGGTGTAGCGGTCGCGTAGACCATCAACTGGAACCCATCATGGGTTTGAGGACGAAGTGTGGAAATCTCCTGAAAAATGCTATAAAAGTTAGCTACGTGATGAAAACACATGTACATTTCGATAACACACGTACATGGCCTTCCTCCGTGAGCCTGCCGCAGTGCTCCCTGTCGTAGAACTCGTCCAGCAGCCGGTACCTCGCCATCCTGTGCATTCAAAATACGTTAATGAAAAGAATAACAAAATACATTAATGATAAGAATAACAAAATTTCTAAAAATTATACTCTTAGACCTAACGCCGCTAACCTGAATGGAACGACGCTATAACTATTAACGAAAACCGATATATCATATCGGATAAACTAAATTACTAATATAACTAATCGATAATTTCTCTCCAATATTCATCACTTTTACCAATATTTCCTATTTCTAAACCTAAAAAAGAATCTACACCTATACCTATTTCTAAACAAGCAAACATACCTATTTCTAAACAAGCAAACAAACCCTAAAAACATACATATTTCTAAACATTCATCAATCTCACTCAAATCAAACCCTAAAAACGAATCTATACCCATGACTACTCTTACATTACGCATATCTATTGCAAATCCAACCTAAAACCAAGCCAAATTCAACTAATTTCATCTAGGGTTTCAAATCTTGCCCCACAAAATGTACCTCAAATAAT
The DNA here is from genome assembly GCA_036346575.1 of Dendrocalamus sinicus. Lineage (NCBI taxonomy): Eukaryota > Viridiplantae > Streptophyta > Magnoliopsida > Poales > Poaceae > Dendrocalamus > Dendrocalamus sinicus. The sequence continues at coordinate 22,111,857 of CM070662.1, read as the reverse complement.
CCATATCTATTGGGGAAAAAATCAAGGAAGGGGAGGGAGTTCACCTTGCTTGCTCGGTTTGGAAGCAAAATCGTGAGAAACAGCAACGGATTGGAGTGGATTTGGAGGGGAAAGAGAGGGGCGATGGCAGGCTGCTCTCTGTCTGTTCGAACGGGGGAGTGAGGGGGTGGGGGGCCGAGGGCCGTGCTTGGGGTTAAGTCCCACAGCACGGCGCCACGCCCGTTAGCGCCGTGTTTGCACAGCACGGCGCCGTGCTTTGCCACCGTGGCTCCTACGTGTCCACGAACGGCGCCAAAGCATATGACGCCGTGCTATGTATCCTGGGCGCCATATCCTTTAGCGCCGTGCTAAGGGTCCATTTTTGCAAATCTTTTCTCCAGGGATCCATATGTAAAAAAACTTTCAAATTTTGGGCTAAAAAGCAAAAAAATTACGCTGCAGACTCCAAGACAATAGGGAAAGTAGGGTAGAAAATGATTTCTCTTTTCAGGATGGGTCCCACCGTGAAGGCCAAAGCATTACAAACGTTTTGGACTGTTAGAGTTAGTAATCTTGTTTAGTCATATTCAAGTCAGTTTTGGTGATTGTATATATGTACGAGTTTGTTCTGTGTACGAGTCAGTTTTTCAAGTCGGTCTCGAAGTCGTAGTTGTCCCTGTGTCGTAATCGTAAAGTCGACTATAAAAGGAGAGAAATGTAACGAAAGAAGAGCAAGGAAGCGATCGGTATGATCCGAACGAGAGGAGAGAGAGATAAAGAAGAGAAGGAGTGGTTTTGGCTCTGGGAAAATTATTGAGTATCAATTTCGACGTGTTCGCAAATGTAGTCGTAAACGTTACGACCACGGCAATTGAGCAGAGATATCCACAGGAGTTGAAGACATGGTCGTAAACGAGTTATGACCATGGTCGTGGAGCAAAAGACGGGGTCGTAAACGAGTTACAACCACGGCCATCAGGTCTTCAACGTGGTCGTAAGCTTTACAACCACGGCGATCGAGTCTACAACGTGGTCGTAATCAAGTTATGACTACGGTGATCGAGCCTACTATGTGGTCAAAGGAGTGCAGCGCAGTGTGAATGTGGTCATCATCAGCTAAAGTTACGAGTACGTAGTGTGGTCGGAGCAACACGGCATGGTCGAAGCAAACCAAAAGTGGTCGTAACGACCCTGCGTGGTCGTAATGATTGCTGAAGTCGTCGTAAACTGCAACAAGTGGTATAGAGCCTGTTAATTTCGGTGATTTCTGAATATCATGGGTGATAAGGCGAAGGCTCAGGGTGAGCTAATCTCCCTCCAGTACCCTCTCCTGATGATCAACAAATACCCGGTGTGGGAAATGAAGATGAAGGTGAACATGTGCGGCCAGGGAGTGGGGTGCAGTCGATCTGAAGGGGAAGGATAAGGAGGTGGACGACAAGGTGGATCAGGTGGCTTTGGTCATCATCTACCAGGCAGTACCAGATGCGATGATGTATTAACTCATCAACAAGGAGACGTCATGGGAGGCGTGGAAGGCGCTTTAGACGATTCACGAGGGCATTGATCGTGTGAAGGAGGTTCGGCTCCAGAATTTGTAGAGCAAATTCAAGAATCTAAAGATGGTAGAGACCCAGTCGGTGGACGAGTTCGCCAGCAAGCTAACGTCATTGTACAATCAGATTAACTCTCTTGGCAACAAGATGGAGGAATCTGTGGCGGTGAAGAAGTACCTACATGTGTTTCCAGAGAAGTGCATACCTGTTTTCACCACACTTATGTACTCCTCCCATCCAGACAAGAAGAAGATAGAGGAGATCACCGGCTCCCTCAAGGCACATGAGGAGTGGCGAAGGGTTTTGATCACATGTGGCGAGATTCAAACTCACAACAAGCAGGCGTTGCTAGTAAAGGGAGATCCAAGAGACGGTCGTGGCTCATCAAACAACCGCAGAAGGTGGCACGGTCGAGGCGGCAGAGGTGGCCATGGAGACAAGGCTGGGCAAGGCGGTGATGACAGATCCCGTAATGAGTCACAAGTCAAGTGCTTTGAATGTGGCGAATACGAGCACTACGCGTCAGGATGCCGCAACCATATAAAGTGTTTCAACTGTAACGAGTACGGGCACTATGCTTCAAATTGTCAAAGCAAGAAGGATGGGGAGGTGAATCTCGCCTAAGACGAAAAAGAAGATGAAGAGCCAGGACTACTTCTCTCCTCATATGTTGAAAAGGCGATGTTCATGGTGATACTAAATGAGGAGAATGTAGTTCCAAAACTACACACGAAAAAAGGTAGCCATGATCACACGAATCAGTGGTACTTGGACAATAGAGCAACCACATGATGGGAGATCGCTCCATGTTTCATAAGCTTGACAAAAAGGTTTGGGGTAAGATCAAGTTTGGCGACAGCTCCACGGTAGAGATAAGAGGCAAAGGTACAATGATGTTACAATGCAAGAATGGAGATAAGAAGTTGTTGATAGGGTATTACTTTATATCAAGTTTGTGCAACAACATACTTAGTCTCGGGCAGATGACAGAAAGAAGGTGCAGGGTGGTACTACAAGATGAGTTCTTGCGTGTATACGATAAGAACAAAGATTTGTTGATGAAAATGAAGAGATCTCCAATCAGTTGTACAAGATTTTTTTTTGAAAACTTGTAAATAGGTTGTGTGAAGAGAGGCACAGATGGATGAGGTGCAAAGCTGCAGGCGGCAGCTCGGGTGACCACGCACATGCAGGCGCGTATGAAGGGAGCAGTGGCTCCAGAGCGCATGCAGTTGGCGGAGGCGATGCGAGTGTCACTCCAACGAAATCATGCATGCGGGAGACATGTGAAAAAGGTGCACAAGGTCTAAAAGGAAGACTTGGAGTACATGTTGGTACAGTCTTTTGTGGTTTTGCAGAGGGAACGCAGGAAGCGTTGGAGACAAAAGTTAGGGGCGGTGTAGCCTCAGCTGAGACGTATGCCGAAAAGTGGACAAACTTGGTCCAAGAGAGAGGAGCGAGAGGCTCAGGTAACGGCGAAGCCAAGGCAGGTGTGGGAGCAAGTGCTCCAGCCCAGGCAGGCGTGCATATAAGGAAGGACGGGATTAGTCCAGGTGCGCGCTTAGGAAGGTACAGCGCAGGGGAATACAGGTAAAAGGAAGAAGTGGAAGCAAGAGAGAAGATCGGTGTGATCAAGATGGAGAAACAAGAATAAAGAGGTGATTATTAGAGTTAATAATCTTGTTTAGTCGTATTCGAGTCAATTTTGGTGGTCGTATATGTGTACGAGATTGTTTCACATACGAGTTAGTTTTTCGAGTTAGCCTTGGAGTTGGAGTTGTCTCTGTGTTGTAGTCGTAAAGTCAGGTATAAAAGGAGAGCAATGTAACGAGAGAAGAGCAAGGAAGAGGTCGGTGTGATTGAACGAGAGGAGAGAGAAATAAAAAAGAGAAGGAGCGGTTTTGGCTTCAAAAAAATTATCGAGTATCGAGTTCAACGTGTTCGCGATGTGGTCGTAAACGAGTTACAACCATAGCGATCGAGCGGGAGGTATCCGCAGGAGTTGAAGGCGTGGTTGTAAATGAGTTATGACCACAGTCATGGAGCAGAAGACGTGGTCGTAAACGAGTTACGACCACGGCGATCAGGTCTTCAACGTGGTTGTAAGCTTTACGACCATGGCGATCGAGTCTACAGCGTGGTCATAATCTAAGTTATGGCTACGGTGATCGAGCCTACTACGTTGTCGAAGAAGTGCAGCGCAGCGTGAATGTGGTCGTCGTCAGCTGAAGTTACGAGTGCGTAGCGTGGTCGGAGCAACACGACGTGGTCGCAGCATGGTCGGAGGCTCTCGGAGCAAACTAGAAGTGGTCGTAACGACTCTGTGCATAGTCGTAACAACTGCTGAAGTGATCGTAAACTGCAACATGGGCTATTTAGCTTTCAGCTGACTTGGCCTATTTAGCTGCTCCTCCTCTTAGCTCAACAATACACATGCCCTAAGTATCTTACTACAATGGCCACAAAATGTGACTTGAGATTTGTTCAGGCGTCAGAGTTTGCCATACTTCGGCCGTGGTAACAGGCCCTGCTCGGCAAAGGCTCGTGTAAACGTCCAGGATTGCAATATCACCGCTGGACACAGTAGGCCCGTGCGGCCCAATGGTTATTTCTGTAGTGAAGATCTAACTCCCCTTCCTAACTTGGACTATGCCAATATATTCACTTCCAACCCCTCGGAACTCCAAATTATCCGCACTGCTCTCCTGGATAAAGATTTTCAAGTTTAACAGTTTTTGTTTGCCTACCGTCTTCAAGTAGCAATTTACACTGCTGGTAAAGCTTGGAAACCAGTAAAGAATGCTGATCATGCATCTACAGAAAATGAAGGGAACCAAAAGGCCCAGTTAACAACCAAACCTAATCTCAAGTTGGGAGAACCCACAGCATTGGAGACAATAAAACAAAATTTCTTCTGTAGTTTTGGGGATACCAAGTTCAAGGTATTATTGATCAATGCCACTGCTACATCTTCCACTACATCTTTCCTATAAGTTAATCGAAGCAGTTTCAGCTTCTGGTGCAGATGTAAAGCTTAGATGATGGTCCATTTCCTCGGACAAAACTGGAGTTCGCTCCATGGCAAAAATGAGTTTGAAGAAATTACCAGACGACACAGGACCTCATCCATGAAGAATCCTGTCGACTGTTAAGCACTTTGATCATCTAAGTTACACCTAGCCCTGCCCCTCCAAAGATCCAGTAACCAGCGTAAACTTAGAGGAACTTGGCAGGTTGTATTTGTACAAAAGAAAGTGGTGCTTTCTATCTTCTGAACAAAATCGTGGTCATCACATGTGCCTTTGATGAAGAGCATGCTTGACGACCTCGTAGAAGGAAATGACAATTCCAACTGATGGGCCAGCACGTGCAACACGAGGACCAACACCGGTGAACAAGCCTTTCAGACCTCCAGAGCTGGCACGACAAAACAAAATCAGTGTGAGTGAAATGAGCAGCAAACAAATTACTATATTATGGACGATTGTTCTAAGCCAACAGCTACAGAGTTCAAATAAGCAAAACTCCCTAGCCGAGATCTCTCTCGGATAAGGAATTGGAAAGCTAAGACAAGAAAAGGCTCTGACAAAGCATTACACCTAGATTTTGGAAGAAAAACCACAAACCAAAACTTCAATAGCAATCATGGAATTTGATCCAACCCACTTCCATCTTTGTTCAAGGGGCAGATGAGAACAAGTAAGCAAGACATGATTTTGTACTGGATGGATTGGGTCATGAACCAAACCAGCTAAGATAAACATAATTTGGGTGGGTTGCAACCAGTGTTATTAAGTCGTCGACTAATCGGCGACTAATCGTCCAGTCGGTACATGACGGACGACTAGGGACGCCAACTCAACTGGAGCGACTAGTCGAGCAGCCGGACGACTAGTCGGCCATGTCCAGCCCTATGATGCACGGACTCGGATGCATCGACACGACACGACACCGACACGGGAATTCGCCGTTTTCCCAAAAATACCGATACGGCGACACGGCTATATATATTTAAATAATAAATAAATTATATATATGTATTATTTTCTATGTTTCCACATGCTTATTAAACTGAAAAAATGTAAATTGTAAACTTGTAATTTGTAAAGTGTATACTTAGAATATGTACCTCATGAATTATTTTGTTAATATTGTCGACAATTGTTGATGTGAATACCATTTCCAGAAATAAGAATTCCATTAACCTGGGAGGCAGCAGCGAGGACGCTGGGAGGCAGCAGTGGGGACACCGGCGAGGTAGGAGCGGGGACGCCGGCGAGGCAGCAGTGGGGACGCCGGGGAGGAGATGTAGTCGGTGGCGAGATGCGGGAACCGGCGAGCGCGATCAGTGCGAGCCGTGAGCGAGAGGAGATGCAGTGAGAGATAGAGCGATGGTGAGATCACGGGAGCCGGTGGCGCGGCGAGGCGGGAGCCGCGAGCGAGGAGATGCGAGTGAGGAGATGGAGGCGACGGTGAGATGCGGGAGCCGGCGGGAGGCGGCGTGAGCGGGCGATGAGAAGCACGAGCGGCTGATGGGAATGAGGCTCTTGGGAGGAATCGATGCGGCAGTCGTAGGGTTAGGGCAGGCACGGTATGGGCCGGCCGTGTCCTGAGCCGGTTGTGTCCAGGCCATGTCCGACTCGCATAATTACTGTGTCCGACACGTGTCGAGAATTTTAATTATTAAAATTAATTCCGAAATCGACCGATACGTCGCCGACACGTGTCCGAGACGTGTCCGTGTCGTATCCGTGTCCGACACGTGTCGGACACAGATAGGACAGTTTTGACACGTGTCCGTGCTACAGAGGTCCAGCCGCACGACTAGGAGCCGGCTCACTGGATCAATAAGTTTGAGGCCCACTAAAGAGGCTCAGCCCGACCGAGACTTCAGTGACTCAATAACCCCAGATCCTCATTGCACACCACACACGCTATTTTGGTTGTAGTAAATAATAATCCCAGCTTGCTTCTTTATTATTATGATTGTGACAATTGTAAACCTGACTCTGAGGACTAGTCGCCCAAGTTGCCCCCTTAGCGACTCGACTTGATTTTACGACTTAATAACCTTGGTTGCAACTGGCTAGACCACAGAGAGCAACTCTACAAATCTAGTCCCCCAGCAGGAGAGCTTCAACAAAAATTAAGAGGTGGCCATTCTAATGGATTGTGCATTAGTCCTTTGCTAGGAAAGCAAATTGATTACTTCATAAGTATCTATCTACTAAATATCTATACATCATCGTTGATTTGGTCATCCGTTTTTCTTTCAGCAAAGTTTGTTGACATTATTTATTGTATCTCCCTTACTAAAGGAATGTATTCCCTCCGGTCCAAAAGAAAGGTTTTAGGGAGTTGGTTTTGGTTTGCACATAGTTGTCTTTTTTTAAGGCAACATCTTCCACCAAATGCCACATTTAATTGCTTATTGGTAGTATACAATTAATAGGGGAAAACTGTACCAAAAACTAAGGTATTAACTTCTTCCTAGTTCTATTTGTATGGAGCCAAAACAACATCTATTTTATACTGGTGGGGGTATCACTCTTTCTTTTTGAAAAGTTCCCCAGAGTGTTCTCTACTCTCTAGTGTACTTCCATAGTTCCATGTTGGTCTTATTTCTACAATCCATCTAAACTGTTATATAGATGCATTAGTAAGTTTGGTGAGCTGATTAATTTCAATAGTAGTTATTTCTCTGTCAGTACTCGGTATAAATAAAGCAATGCTTTTCTACAACCCAACTGTTAAAATTAATGCTCTTACTGAGCCATGTTGACTGACAATTATTGTCCAGTTCACAAACCTAATCCAGCTAATCCACTTACATACAAGATAGCCCAACCCAAATGACTCACTAAATCACAGCTCCACCAACATATAAGCCCAATTATCCATTTGTAGGTTGAGTTCCAAACCCAGCCAGCAATCAAAGCAGAAATGTATAGAACAAAAAAAATGCATTTTTATTTGTTTGGAATGAAATGCCTCTTATACGGAAGACATACCTCCATATATCAACTAATGTTTGCCTTGTGGTCATTCTCATTGCCTTCTCGGTATCCTTCTGAAATGAAAAAAAAAGTGCACATTAAAAAGAGTAAAAGAGACAAGCAAGAGGATGGTACATGTTGCAAGAATGCATCATATGAAATAGGAGGCAGGTGAAAATTAAATGGTGCTTTGGCGGGTGTGTGTGTTTGTTGGGTTGGGGGCTGTTTGGTGACTAAACCTGAAAATAAGTTTCCACCAATGGTTATTTCCAAAAAAAATATAAAGTATGAAAGAATACACAAACCTCTATCTGCCTCCTTGTTTTTGCAACATCTAGAGGGCATGTAGCACCAGCAGCGAAACTACCTGCTACAAAGCCAGCAGCAAAGTTTGCTCCCAACACACTAGCTGCATCACCTTCTTCTCCGACAAGACCAAGCAGCTTTCTTCGAATCTGCACATAATGATAGCAAGCTAAGATGTGTACCAATTAATTGTGACAAGCATTTAGTGTATCTAAGACACAGACAACAGGGACTCACTGGCTCCAGCGTCGACCAGCATATAGCAGAGAAAGGAACATCCCGAGCAAGTTGTGCACCCACACCCGTCCACAGAACACGATAGTTTTGTACTGTTTCAGCATTAATTAACTAATCAATCAAAACAACTTCTTTCCTCAAAAAATCAAAATAATTCGGTTGTTGCAATAAAGATACAGAATACTGGAAGTTGACATATGTGACTATGAAAAACATGATGTTGCTATGATAAATAGGAACCAATATAAACTAATATATATATATGAAAACAAACAAAACCAACACACCATTCTGACTTGAACTTGCAAGCGGTGAAAGAACACCGAGCAACGTTTTCCACATTCCAGGAGGCTTTACTCCAGGTCGAAATTCTTTATACGCCTGTTAACATAGAACATATAACAATAGTGACTATTTGATACTTTGAATAAATGAGGAAAGAAAATTATTGCATAGGCCCCTGAATTGTGCAGCAAATTTGATCCTCAAAGACCAAAATTATAAACAATAATTATTGATCTGACATGAATTAAAATGTAACTAGACACTTCCAATAGAGGTCTACCTGCATCCGTGTCCTGGCCAATTCAATTGGGGAACAAGCAATGCATGCTAATGAACGAGCAATTGATCCTGCTACTAGTGGGGCATATGGTGTCAAACCAGGAGCATAGCTCTTTGTAAAATCTTCAATCCAGTTGCGAAATATGTCATAGCAAGGCAAATATATTCCAACCTGTTTGTGATCAAACACATTAGCAATGGACAGCATTCACTTTAGGATACCCAAAAAAATAAAGGCATGAGGAAGTGGGAGAGAATATGTGCAGGCTAGATGACAACTACATTACTTTTAACAGACCAATATGTCTAAAGCCAAGACAAAGATACATTGCGAACCTTATTTAGGGCATGGAATTGTTTGGCCATAAAAACAACTACTTTCATACGCAGACTAATAAAACAGATAAAAAAAGCAGATAGCAAAAAAGCAGATAGGGCTTCTTCTATTGAGATGAGTTATAAACATCTCAGCAGACAAAACGTAAAACACACCAGATTTTCTCTTGGAAAAAGTGCAAATGAGTGGAGGAAATTGCCTACTTCACATATGTACCTCAGAGATTCAATCTACTAAAAATGTGCTCATGTGTGACAGAACAGAAACAAAAATAACACAAGACAACGATTAGCACAATGAAAAATACTATAAGAGAACTCACAGTTGGTACAGCTAATGCCAAGCCTGCATTTGTACCTCTCCATAATCTACCAAATCCTTCCTGAAACAACCAATTAACCAAAGTGCTAAGTATGTCTATCCGCTGGATGTTACTACAATATAAGAAACTATCAAAAAGTATTAACACTGCATTACCTGTCTAACAACTTTCAAGAATACGTCAAGCGTTCCCTTGTACCGAAAGCAATCAGATGGGCAAACAGGCTCACTTCCCAAAATGACACCACGTGTGCATGATGGAGAACATCTGAAATCAGGCAGTATCTGGAAAGCATAGTAACACATCAGTAGCATTCCTCCAGTAAGCACAAAAGACAAATTGGACATTCATTTGACGGTTAAGCCAGCACAAATACATTGGGGTTGTTGACTAACAATTCAGACTATTAACATATATAGGCATCTAATAAATAAAAATTTCTTGTAATATAAAAAACGTGAAAATTGTTGTTCCGGAACATGATGGCAGTTTCAAGAGATCTTAAATGTCTATTTTAACATAGTCAAAGACAAGATGCACACAACAGTACTCTAGATTTGAGAAATACAATATAACCAGAAAAGGAATTGAATTTACCAACATCAAGCAAAATCAGCAAGTAGCAGTATAAGATATGAAACCAAGTAACCAACAAGTCTACCTACAAAAGGATCAAATCTATACTGGTGTTAAGAACAATTCATCTCCGGTACAGCTACACAATACCATTCCCACCAACAGTATCTGCCACAGCTACAGGGTGTGCACCACAGTATGCTAAAATTGGCTAACCACCTTAGATCATTACCAAACAGCAAAGGGCATGTTCTTTAAGTCAAAAGCCGGCAGCTTTTGGCTTTTGCTACAGTACCTAACCTTCAAACGGAGTATTTTCTCAAGACGGGGTCTACAAATTAAACGATCTACACGTTAAAGGCCCAACATCTGTACTAGCCAAAATCGCAAGTGAGTATCTGTCTCTCCGTAATCTGTATCGTAAACAGCCAAAATTCAAAATTTTCAACCAAAAGCCGCAGCCGAAAAGAACAGGCCCAAAATAGTTAACGTCATCCACCCCTCATCCCTCATTGTGCAACCACAGAACACCCCTACATCCTAATGAACCCATCATTAGCTGCCTGTTGAACAAGCAATCCAAAAAGAAGTAGAACTTCAAAAGGCTAATGGAAATGAGACTGGACTGGGTTGGCAAAACAATCACCAGTGGCAAACAAAATCCGCAACCCAAGCAATGTTCCTAGCAGTTCTAGACAAGTATGAAATTTAAGAAAACCATGTGCTGAATATATACAAGCTTTTGGCCCAAACAAGCAATTTGACATGCCCTACATTGAGGCAACAAACATCAGACAACACTTTGGATCAAATCACTGGCCTATCCAATCCCACAGTGACCAAACCAAAACAGCACATTCACATCCAGGAAACACTAACTGCATTTCGCACGCTGATCTGATCTACCACCCTCGAATGCATAAGCCCACAGAACTGCATGACCCACACTTGAAATTAGAGGCAACTACAACCCAATTCCACAGTACGCGGCACACAATGAGATCGGATTCGTTACCGCATCGGGCCCGAGCGCCGCCATCTGGGACGGTTGGTAGTACGGCACCCCCGCCGCCTGCGCCTGCAGCCTCGTCTGCACCCAAAGAATACCACCTTTCAGCCACCAATCGCACACAAGAACTCACCCACCGCCATGTACAAGCTAAAAGCGCCCCCACCTTGGCGACGTCGAGGGGGTTGACGATGATGGCGGAGACGAAGGCGGCGCCAGCGGCGGAGAGCGCGCGCTCGGCCATCCCGAGCTCCTGGTCCGCCGCCGCCGCCACCGACTGCGGCGGTGAAGACCCCGACTGGGAGGGCGGGCCCGACATGGCGGCGCCGCCACCAGAGAGATCGACGCGCGCGGCGGCAGCGGTCATCCAGGCGGGGAGGCCGCCCCTGGAGCAGCCCACCATGGCTCCCGGAACCCTAGCCGGCTCGATCGGGGGTGGAGGTGGCGCGGGTTGTGCGCGCTCTCTCTCTCTCTCTCTCTCTCTCTCTCTCTGAGGGAGGAGGAGGCTCCACGAAGGGAGGAGGGGAGGAGAGAAAAGAGCGAAGGGGGTTGGTGTCGCTTTCTAGAGAAGTCCTTTCCTTCTTTGGGCTGACCAATTAGGGTTTCTGCATGAGTGTGTCTCTCGGAAATAAATAGAATTCAAAATTTATAAATCAAAAAGTTAAAACTTTAGCTAAAAAATCCATCTATAAGTATCTTTTTTTTCTCTTTTTGAAATGATGAATCTTTCCAGGTTCGAGTTGCTCTGTGGCCCTTCGGTTAACTGTAGATTTTTGAGCGAAATAAAATATTTTTTTAAACAGTGGAAGTCGGACGTAAAGATGTGCCGTCCCCGTCTAGGTTGAACTCAACGGGCGTCTGGAACGTAGGAAGCAGTATATATCCTTCGAAAATTCTTTGAAAATCATATTTATTCCATGATTGTATTCACACTTCAGTATGTCATTTGCATGGAAACATAAATTTCTTCCAACTGATATGGCAACTAGGGGTGCAAAGTGAATGCAAATTATCCGTATTATTCGTTTACCGTATTCGATAGGATGTGAATATGGTATGAATTTTTTCATCCAATTAAAAATTTCTATCCTATTCATATTCGAATTCGAATTTGCATAAAAATATGGATGCGAATATGGTATGGACTTTTACCATCCGAAATATTATTTTATACGGACTTTCCGTATTTGTATTCGACGAAGCAATATGTATATTTTATTACAATACGACTAATTAGTTAGACAAGTTTTTTAATTGAACATAAATTCATATTTCTTTAGGGGAAGTAAATGAATTAGAATGATTAAACGTAATTATAAAAGGATAAAATATCATTAATGTCTTCATACAATATAAGTTATGAGGATATCTAGATTCGACCGATTGAGTATATATTCGGTTCAAATTTGTATACAATATTTGTCCGGTCCGTATTCATATCCGACGTTTATTCGATTCATATTCAAATCGAAAAAAAATGTAGATACAAATATGATTTAAACAGTATCCAAAATCTTTTTATGCATTTTCACTCGAACGGCAGCCAATTATACGAACACAGACCTTTCCGACCCTATCAGATATGACCAAAGAAAGCTATGATAGATTGGAATAAGAATAATGAGAGACTAGGAAGCTTTCTTGGCAACCAAACGGAACCACAAGAAAATCAGAGGTTTGGCCTGTTGTTGTACATCACAAGTCTATTCATTGCAAGACGTCACTGCAGCTGTCAGCCTCAGAAAAACACTGGGCCAACAAAACCCCTCAAAGGAATTCTCTCTTTCTCGGTTTCTGATTCTCTTAAACTTTTCTTCGTGTTTCTTTTGCGAGGGAATTCTTCCTGTTTATTAAACGTGCTTCACAAATAAAAACTTGCACCGAAGTACAAATCACTAGTCTAAAAATGTCTCCACGAATTTAAGCCATGGGAGACTTCCACGCAATGTCTTTTCTTCTTCTACAATAATGAGCGCACAGTACTATTATTTCTTTTCTTCGTTCCAAGTGTGCAGAACAGTTGTGCATGGCCTGTTCTTGACTTCGAAAGTATCCCCCATGTATCCAAAAAAAAAAATCACAACCATCGGTACACGGCAACAAATGTGGAGATATAATTGTGATGTATTCTTTGGAGTAAAATAATTTCCTGAATTGCTATTAATTTCTGTCACTCCAACAATGGTGTCTGTCAGAAAAGAATCGTAAGGGTGGACATCTACAAATGACAAGCAAAACCAGGATACAATCTGCAGACGGGTTTTAGTTAGAACTCATGATTCTAGCCGGGGTGTGGACTTGCGGGGAAAGGATACAATACTTTGCAATGAAGATATCTGATTCGGTATGAACTAGCACTGCTTGCTCCAAGAATGCCACAGAAAAATGGCAAAAGAAAACAAAATCTCTACAGTGCCGATTTTGATATCATTTTTTCTGCAGTTGGGATGTATCATTCAGTATAATCTTGAGCCTAACACACTGTTCACAAAATTCTTCCTCAGGAAAGCATTGCGCATCACAGAGCTGAACACATAGCTCCTGCAAAGCAAAATTTTGTGGTTAGCTAGTGTTTAAATTAGCTAAAAGTTACGGGTGAAATGACCTAATGATTCAACAACTAATTACACAAATATGAAGCACAACCAACAGAACAACTGCATTTGTTTCTTCAGACTCCAATCCCAAAAGCCTGGTTTACATTGGCTTTGGCTTCATCATTTATCCATGATCCTTTGAAATTTAATAAAAGTATGCGTGACATGCCTGATACCATAACAGTGTGACCCCAGTTTCATAATCTAAAACAGGACCAGTTCCTGAC
>CM070662.1:20130825-20298051 GCA_036346575.1 Dendrocalamus sinicus | reverse complement strand
GGCAGATTTGAGTGCCAACATCGGAGGTCATCTGCTCACCGTTTTCGACTTGTTATCTCCGGTGAGATCCTACTCCTTCTTCATCAAATCTGAGGTTGGTGTTCTCAATTTTTTTCCTAGGGTTTTAGTTGTTCTGATGGCTATTGGTTGGCAGATTTGAGTGGCAACATCGGAGCTCATCTGCTCACCGTTTTCAAGTGGTTATCTCCAGTAAACACCTACTCCTTCATCAGAGCTGACGTTGGTGTTCTTGATATTTTCCTAGGGTTTTAGTTGTTCTGATGGCTATTGGTTGGTAGATTTGAGTGCCAACCTCAGAGCTCATATGCTCACCATTTTCGAGTCCGGCTCGTTGGACGGTGGTCCGACGGGTTTTTGTCGGTGCGATCTCCTCCGTCCATGCTTGCAGCTGGTAGATCTGGGACATTTGTTCCCCTTTTTGTGCCCTTTAGCCTTTTCCCCTCTTTCACTATCGTAGTCTTTTCCCCTCTGTGTAATCTTTTGTGATTTTGGTTGCGGGTTTCATCGTTTTGCTTTGTGGTAGTGTTCGTTGTGATGCTTGGGGTTAGATATGCTGTGATTTTAGTTGCAGTTTTCATTGATTTCCTTGTTGTTGCGCTGTGTTCTTCATGCTTCGTGCCAAACTAGAGATTTTTCGATGATGCTGATATTTGAGGCTCTATTTGAATGTGTAGCTTTTTGTAAGGTTTTACATTTGCGTACTGCTTGCCGTAGGCCTAAAGGTTGTTGATGTTTCGTTCAGCCTATCCCCGCAGTTGGCACAAGGTCAGCTTGCTTCTTGCATGTGGTTTCACTACTACAGAAATCCTAATACTAGACGGTCAATCACAGACAGTTTGACAAAACCGTCAGAATCGACACTAACACGCATAATTTTAATTTGGACACCGCCCGTGTTGGCGCGCGTGGAAAACGAGTATCACGAGATGGTTCTTACCGATGAACCGCTCGTGATAATTTAGTATCACTGACGGTTTGTATTAAAACCGTCAAATGTGATAGTCGTTATCACAGAGCGGTTGTTAATAAAAATCGTGCGTGATATTTACGCACGGTTTTAATTAAAAATTAAAACCGTATGTGATAATGGCACTATGCATTTATTGCGCTGCTCAGACCGCATTTGTCTTTATTTTGATCCAGATCTAGTCGCTGCTGCGCACTCTTTTGCTCAGGAGGCAAGTTAGACGATTTCAGGCCAGTTAATTTGGTGGGAGGAGGCAGATATTGAGCTTTGAAGATTCATACTTTCCTGGTTGCTCTACGACTTGTGGTTGTACTGTTTTACACGGGTTGACATGACAAGATTCAGTCCTTAGTGGTATCTGAGCGGTTCTACCACTAACCCACTTTGTGCATCCACTGCACCACACATACACACCCTCGACCCAATCCGCCCAGACATTTAAGCAAGTTGGGGATTTTGGGAGTGTAAAATAATCATGTCAAAATATACCAGTCATTCCCACCATGACTGCCCAACCAATTGTTCTTGATTAAAAGTGATGCTTGGGGCAATTCCTCGCCCCGGGTTCCTAAACAATGCTAAGCATGGCATATAACTAAGGACTTACTTTTGAAAGCTAATCATTATAAAATTTTCCACTAGGCGACAAGGTTCACGTGTGCAATATTCCAAAGAGGGGTGTAATACTATTCAAGGTAAACAATAGACATATAACTAGAATCTTAAATTATCATGCATTTGCATATAAATTAACAGCATGCAATTTGATAATTTAAATCAAAGTAATTTGCAGAAAACATAGGTTCAACATGATCAAAGTATTGACTACTTTGTGCGCGTTTTACTGTCTTGAGCTCACATAAAGTTGTCTCATACGATGGTCTTTAATTCCTGGTCTTCTTCGATCTCGGTCCCGCCTGGTCCGTAGAATCTTTAGGCTCCAGTTTCTAATTACACGATAAACGACTAAATCCAAAAAAAAAGCAAATAACTCAAGAGATCCAAATAAATCCGAATAAACTTAATTTAGTTTTGCTTTGAGTTAATGGGTGATTCGTATGGTTTGAGGCTAGGCCGATGGTAGATTACGATGACTTGATCTGGTTATTAATAATCACTTTTATTATTTCTTTGGACCTATGAATCGGGGTGCAAGTCTAACTGGGTATTATTTTGTGGCATATATATAAGTATGTCTGCAAATTTTAGCTTATCTGGTTAATCGTATAATCTATGTTTATAGCATTTTAGGTTATGTTATTTTATGTACTTCCATTTATAACTAGGCTAAGTTTAGATTGAGTGAGGGTCTATTTATACGGATCCCAGCTTGCTATGTATATAATTATGCTCAATATTAATATATATTATATATGGTGTTAAGATCTATTTAGTGGTACCATTATCATCGTGCTTATGCTTTAGCTACTATTAGGCCTAGTTTTATTTCTAACTTTTGTGTTAACCTAGTTATCTGGGCAAAGCTTGGTATATAAGGTCATGTTTCAGTACCTAATAGTTAGCAAAACCTATCATAAAAATTATATTTAATGGAGACATGTTAAGTATTGGGCAAAGATTTTAATTATAATTAAGGTTAGTCCTTAGTTTAGAGCCTTGATTTCCTGCCTAGACATAATATCCAAACCTTTAACTTTATTTGGAACTTCTTTTCAATTATGATTTTTACTTAATTTGAATACCTAACCGAAGAAATTTGTCTTTATTAATGCCTTCAATTAGTATTTAGGCTTTGAGTTATTTATTCAAATAGTATTACTTATTCATATATACAACAGCTAATCCACATTTAATTATTAAGCAATACGGTTTTATGACCTAATTAAAGTTATTAGCTTTTCTATGTTATTCCTAGTTATGCCTAGTATCACTGACCTCCTATTACATATTAAAGATATTATTTCAGTTGTGGATGACCCATGGCCATTATATATATACATATATATTTTGTGCCTATATATTAGTACGCCCTTTTAATTCGGAGTTGCTATGGAAATTGCTGATATTGATATCTTATGCCTTTACTTACCACTAGACACAATCAATCTTAATTTTTCTTATGACTACCCGAACCTACTGCTCATGATTATCTCTTGTTATTGTTGCTAATTTAAAGCTACCGGTTAAAATTTTATGTCCGATAAAGACGTTAATGGTAGTGTCTTTATCGTTAATAGAGTCTATATTAAGTACAAAAGTTTTGCTATTATTACATATCATCCCCATTTTACTAACTATTTTAGTATATTTGCACATATATTTTGGAAGCCTTCTAATTTAGATGGACACTCTATCCGGATGTGTTAATATTTTGGTTTAATGCGTATATAAACTTCTCGTGATCTCACACTAAAAATCCCAGCTCCCTTGATTTATTTCCTACATAATTCTTTAATTGAGATAAGCTAAAGAAAAGAATGGCAAAATGAGCAAAAGGGGAGTTCGATCCCGGATCTGCTACCTAACCATCGGGCCGTAGCCCTTTACCGATTGCCTAACGGGAGATCAATACCCATATGCTTCAGATGGCCAAGGCAAGACAGAGCAACTCCGCGCCCTCGGTGGTGGGTCGCGCCGGTGGTCGGTGGTGGGGAGAGGGTAGAAACTAGTAAAATGCGTTGTGGGGCGACGAGGAGCCTTGGGAGGCGGCGCGTTGGCCGAGGCGGCAACGAGGTGGGAGAGCGGCAACCCAAAGCGGCCAGCGGCGAGGGTAAAGGGACGGCGGCGCCGGCGTGGAGGAATGTTGAAATTAGCGAGCACGTGAGTAGTATGAGGGCAATAGGAGACTCACCTCTCCACTCATGTAGCCGGGGAAGCACTGAGGAAGGCTGGCGGCGGTGGCATATGGCGGTGCGGGTGGGGTTGTCGTCGCCGGCTCACTGGGGTTGGAGAGCAACCGTGGCACCGCTTGGGGATGACGGAGGACACCATGATGGTGCTCCTGCAGGGAAGAATTGAGCCACGACGCCCTGGTGAAGCAGCAGCGAAGATGGGGGCGTCGGTGGCCGGACTTGAGGTAGGCGGCGGTGTCGGCGTTCCCTGGCGCACATGACTTCAATTAGGTGAGGGGGAGTGCAGAGGGGGCCCTGGGGCACGAGGTGACGCGTCAAATTTTTGGAGTGAGCCACCGGGCCGGCAGGGACGGTGTGGAGGCGTCGGCGGCTAAGCGGGGAAGAAGAGGTGATGGGAGAGCAATGGGGAGCCGGCAGCTTCTTATTGCGACGGAGAAAGAGAGGTGATGCTGGCGGAGGACCGGGCGGCGGGGAAGGACTGCCGGTCCTTGCCCAGCGCGGGGCTCGGCGCACGGGGCGCAGAGCGGGGATGCGACCGGGCATTGGCGGAGGGGGCGCGGTTGCAGAGCAGGGAGGCGGCGACAAGACGAGGCGCGCAGATGCGCAGGACAGGCGGCGACGAGATCCGGCTTGCCCGCTGCAGGATTCGCGCAGGAGAGATGGAAGGAGGAGACGTGGAGGATGCACACCACCGAAGGGAGAAGGAAGAAGGAGAAGAAGAAAGAAGGAAGGGGCAGCGCGCTGCGCTAGGGGAGCACTGGGCATAGAGAGGAAGTAGGGGAAAAAAGGAGGAGAGAGGAAAATGAGGGGGCCCACATGGAAGTGAGAGAGAAAAATAGAAAAATGAAGGGCTCAAGCCAAGATTTGAAACTTAGAATTAATTTAAAATTTTAACTTATATTTGGATTTATTTATTTTGTGTTTTGAGTGATTTTCCAAATTTGAATTCTCAGTTTATTTATTTAAATACGAGCTTTTAATACTTGTTCTGGTCAATTGGATTGAAGGTAGTTTTTGCTTTAATTTGATCTCTGGATTTGGGTGCAACTTGGAATTTGTTTAGAATTTGTAATCCATGGTATTACATTATCCCCATTATTTAATATTTAAGTTTTACATTTTGTGTGTATATCCCTGAGTTTCCCATTTCTTTTAATATCTGTATTGTTTTTGCTTGGCTATTATTTCTTCGTATATTTCTTTGTATGACACGAAACTCGAGACATTTCAAATAAATGTGCAAAAAGAAATTTTGAACACCAACAAATCGCGTGAAATATTTTAACAATTATATATTTTGAACATCCAAATTTTGGGATGTTACAAATAAGAGGCAGCATATGTGAAAAAGTGGAGATCTTACCAACAATTGACTTGTTTGGTTTTAAATAAACATCTTCAAAATGTGTATATTGCATAGGGAGATCAGAAAATTGAATGATATTGCTCAGCTGCCTCACCGTAGTTTGGTATGTGAACCTTATTTCAAGCTCCTTTCCAAGGAACCGGAATTCGTCGGGATTGAAGTCAACGTTTACTGAGTGGACCTCATACGAACTCCCTTCGGCAAGTAATCGATCAAATCTATGAGACTGCCTGCTGAAGCAAAATACTTCCATTTTCATGCCCTAATAATAGAAATGCGAAAAGCATATAAGTCATTGCATGAAATAATATTGGGCTGAAAATTAAAAGAACATATGGTGTAACGAATATTAAAGTAAATATCGATACATACATTCTCATCAGCAACTATAAGCTGAAGCATAGATCCAGTCATAATCTCTCGAATTGGAAATTTGTGCACTATATGTACACGAAAGTTCCACTTGTAATGTATGCTGTCTAGGCCCAACTCATGAAAGTGGATGCACCTACAAAAGGTAAATCATCAACGACATTACTTTTTGTGTTAAATGTACATTAAGATACACAAAGAATGAACTTAAGGAAAAATAAGAATATGCATAAATATGTCTTCAAGAACACTCACCTAGACTGGAATGACATGTCGGCATCAAAGGGAGCATAGACTCTTCGCGTAGAAAGGCTCCTAACCGACATCATGCTGACAAAGCAAATAGTTTGTCAGAAAGAAATTTGATACGACGTACATCTTTTGTGTTAAACATTCCAACGAAACATACATCTGCACAAGAATGCCAGTTGCAAAAAACAAAGGATAACAAAGAAAACAATTTTACATTTACACAAAACATCTCATACGTGTTTTGAAGTCTCATATGCGATTTGAAGTCTCTTGGTAAGCATAAAAGAATAGTTACATTACAACGCGACATCGATATCAATCGGATAAAACCAAGACTAAATTGTTCACAATCAAACTTTTCACATTAATTCCTCTCATAAAATACATGAATTTATTCAGAATTAACCAACGTAAAGGATTGACTGTCACTGGTTTTTCTCATTGCTGAAGATCCAAACAACACACCATATGAAATTTAGCCCTGTTCAAAGAAAATACATTTAGGAACTTCGACAGGAATTAAGTAATTGCCAAGCATGAATTTACAATCGAGTGATTAATACCTCGTCTATGATGTGAGTACTTCTTTGTAGATGATGTTTTTCGTGAAGGTACCACGGGTCTTTCTAGACATGCGCTGCTTGTCCTTCTCCTTATCCGCAACGGCAAGGACCTTGATGTTGCTTCTAGCGGTGGCCCTAGATAGCGCGACGCACGCTGTTGCGTGAGAGAAGACCGGATCGGGAGGTAGACACCAACATTCGGGATAGTCTGCCCTTGCGCCTTGTTGATTGTCATTGCGAAGCTAAGCCTGACCGGGAATTGCTTCCTCTTGAATCTAAACGGGAACATCTCGTCATCGGAGGGACATAGAGGTATCCGAGGGAGAAACACCCTCTTCCCGGTGTGCTGACCGAGCACAATCTTGGCATCAATAGCATTCTTTTGGAACCCCTGGACTACCAGTCTCGTCCCGTTGCATAGCCCATTAGCGGGATTGATGTTCCGCAACAGTATCACAGGACAGTTAATCTTGAGCTTAAGTACATGCGGAGGTAGCTCGTTAGGGGTCAATGTGTTTAAGAATTCAGGAGGGTAGTAGCCGTGGTGATCATCCTCCGCACAATCAAAGCTATGGTACACCATCTCCTCCCCGGGAAATAGGTCAATCATTTTCATATTGATCTTATCGATATACTCATTTCGGGTTGACAAGATGGCCCGAGATGTGATATAGCTGGCATCCGATAGGTTCTGATCTAACATAGGGAACACACACTGTATAAGTTTATCGAGGTCTGTGTCCTTTCCTGTATACTGCACGCATATCTCGTCTGGAAGTTGTACACAGCCATCCTCATTAGTCTCCTCGGTACCAATGCCGACCCACAATAGGTACTCTGCGAACTCAGGATCACTCTGGGCCCTCAGGTTACGTACGAGCCTTAGCTGTCGCATGCAATCCCATAGATATGACTTACGTAGCGTTGCATCAGTTATCTGTGGCCTAGTCCCCTTACGAACAACTGGAAGCACCTACCTGAAGTCTCCACCGAACACGATCGTCTTCCCACCGAACGGCAAGTCGTGTTGATCCATGATGTCTTGCATGGTACTGTCTAGGGCCTCGACCGCCTGTCGCCTCGTCATGGAGGCTTCGTCCCATATTATTAGCGACGCCCTCCGAAGAAGCTTAGCAGTCCCACTCTGCTTTGTGAAGCTACAGATCGCCCCATTACCAATGTTGAGTGGGATCTTAAACCTCGAGTGCGCCGTCCTGCCTCCGGGCATGATGGAGGTAGCTACACCTGACGTCGCGGTTGCCACTGCAATCTTGCCATCGCCTCGGACCTTTGCGAGCAAAGATTTATACAGGAATGTCTTTCCCGTGCCTCCCGGGCCATCAACAAAGAAGACACCTCCATTGCCACTGTCAACCGCAGATAATATCTCGTCGTATGCTGCCCTTTGCTCAAGATTGAGGGAGGACGACAGAGAAATATGGTCAGGGTCTACCTCGATCGTTGACTCCTCATAGATCTCCCTGGCCTCTCCATCGTCGCTTTCGTTCGACTCATCTATAGCGGGGAGAGAAATGATGTTATGTCCTTACCCATCGACTGGAGCATATTTCTGATGTCCAACAACACCATCTGCTCTACCGTGTGTGGGCATACATGGGAACGACGGTAGTCGTCCGACATTCCCTCAAGGTGCCTGTCCCATAGCCCACGCACATCGTTTGGCTCACAGAACACCAGTATAATTGCGAAGAGCCTTCGGAGTGAGGATGGCATCTGGAATAGCTCATCCTCTGTCAGGCACTCTTCTAGGGTGTTGTCAGCCTCGATAAGTCCCCTCTTCTCAGCAGCATCACGGAAGAATGGGTAGACTACACTATCCACCTTCCTAAGGTCTTCAAAAGAGGTGGCGCCAGGTACGTGGTTTAGTAGCACCCTGAGATAGTACCGCTCCCCCTCGTTTGGGTGGGCAGACATAATTCTGCCAACTTGTGTTCTTTTCATCCTCTTCTTCCACTTCTTAAGGCCTGGCTGCCAAACAAATGCTGCTGGAAAATCTCTATACAAGATGCCTCGAGCCTCCTCATTTGTTCGGTTCATCTCAAAATACTCTGTCAGCATGGACCTCTCGACACCATGCTGGGCGACCACATCATGAAGATCTTGACCTGCGTGGAACGAGACCATGTGCATGTTCGGTAGATGTAGCTGCATCTGCAACACTGGTGGGGAGATCTTGCTAAGGTCAAAGCTATAGATCCTCCAAAGAGCTTCTGGTGGGGTAACCCACCTAGCATCCTGTCATCGCTTGATCTCATCGATGTTCCCGTTGCTATCGGGCTCATCAAGAGAAACAGATGCTCGGTCATGGCCCTTGTAAACATACTTGAAAAGGTACTTCACGGCCTTTATGCTTGAGCAAACCTCAACATTTATGTGGCAGTTATACTTCCTCAAGAGGTAAGGGTTGTATGGCACAACCCACCTGTTGTCAAGCATCTGTCCTCGGACCTTTGCACGGCGGCCATCGTCCCGTCTCCTGTACACTGGGTACGAATCATTGCCTTGTAGTGTAGCTGCGTTGAAAGGGCATGGGTAATAGTTCTTGCATCTACCATCATGCATGCACACATTTTTGGGATTTAGGACTCCGCAAGGGCCATGCATCATATGCTTAACGACCATCTCGTACAGCTGTGGGTACTTGATTTTGTCCGGGAGCTCGCGGAGATGAGACGATCGTCTTGCTCGGGACAAGTGAGCTTGTACCTTCCCTTCATGATAAGAAGAAAGTGAACATGAGGAAGTCCCCTCTTCTGGAACTCAATAACGTAGACATAAGCAGCTACTACGCCAAGGATATGCCTCTTGAATAACTGCTCCTTGAGGTCTTCCAGCTTGGCTCGGAATACCCGAATGATGAGATCAGGGCGATCCTGTGGGGTCTGTCCAGGCTCTAGCTCACGTCGTATCTCTTCCCAATTTGGGTTGCAGGTCATAGTTAGGAAGATGTCCGGTTTTCCATACTTTTGCACCAAGGCCATAGCGTCCATGAACCTTCGTTTCATATCTCTATTGCCCCCAATGAATGATGCTGGGAGCACAATCCTTTTGCCTACAACATGCGCACGGCTCTCTCCAGACTCTATGCTATCAACCAAGCCTTTATACAAGTCTGCGCGTATCTCCTTCTGGTGGCGCCTAAAGTAGTCCAGTCTTGTACCCTCTACCTTGATGTACATGTCGACCGCATACTGCTAGAATAGGCGCTTGCCGTATAATAAGGCATTGAATATCCCGTGACGCTTTTGGAATTTGTAGCAATAGTAGTCTCTTATAGACACGCAAAGTCGGTTATTCGAATCTACGCACATGAGTGGGACAACATGTTAGGTCAAGCATAATTAAGCAAGACATTAATAATGACCAAATGCCATGTTTACCACAAGACTAACCTTGATCCTCGTCACCACCCTCGTTGTTACTATTTTCACATGCTTGGGTTACAGCTTCAAGGGGCACACCATGCTTTGGAATATGTGGATGCCAGCTGAGCTCCCCTCCCGGGAAGAACATTGGATACGACAGAGGGTCGTA
This sequence comes from Dendrocalamus sinicus, assembly GCA_036346575.1. Lineage (NCBI taxonomy): Eukaryota > Viridiplantae > Streptophyta > Magnoliopsida > Poales > Poaceae > Dendrocalamus > Dendrocalamus sinicus. Next base: position 20,288,142 of record CM070662.1, on the reverse strand, counting down.
GCATCCGTAGTACGGCTTGATACTATATTTCTCATTATTGTTACCGTACAGGATTATGCTACGGTTGAATTTTTTGCGCAGCTCGTTGCCCTCAACCCACACAGCGGCCACCTCCGATGTTATCGGCTTGTTGTAGACTCTCTGGTCCATCTTTAAGTCAGTGTTTAGTGAGACACGATATTCCTCAAGGTCTTCAACCTGGCCTAGGCTCCGGAAAGTCTACGAGTAAGGGTTGTCCCGAAGAATGTTGACAAGCGTCCTCATGACTTCCTGGTCGAGGCTAGGGGAGTAACGAAACCGGTGATCGAGAGTGGGGTCGTCATCGTAGAAATAGAGCTCCAGATGCTCCGAAGCAGAGTCACTCAAACCAAAGGAATGTACGTTGTGGTAAATTTGTCCGTGGGCTCTAAATGTGTACACTCCAGACATCATGTTGGTGTAGTTCTTATCAAGACTCACGCCTAGAGTAGTAAAGGAGAAGTGACCGTTAAAGAATCTAATGTTGTCTTGAAAATGCCTGGCATCAGGATCTGCACTTGACCAGAGCCTACGGAGTTCTAGTGTTGGCTCTGGGTTCGACAGCCTGATTTTACCATTTCGGCAACAAAAACCCTTTGACTCATACTAGAACTTCTTCGCGCTACAGTGCGCGCAGTCTGGCTCAGGCTTCAACATGTGCGCTATCGGGTATGTTGCTGTATGCATGATCGTAGGGATCTAGAACAATTGATCCTGCGGGACAGGCATCAGCTGGCTCATCAAAGTCTGTGTCTTCCATTGCGTCGCCATCTGCAAGTATTTAAAGGGAAGGGGTGATGATAGGTGTTGGATTCTATAGTTAAGACAGACAAACGATGTTTCAAATACCTTCACCAGCAAACATGTAGTACTCCTCATCCATATCGTCCTCAACGATGGTTTCTAGACCACATGTTATTTTGTGTGAGTAGGATAATAATGGTTCAATTCTATAGTTGGGACGATAAATATAAATATAGTTATTACCATCATCTGTAATAAATGATTGTGTTGACAGATCAGCAATGGCGAAGCCGTGCGAGATCGATGATGGATTGACATCCGATGAAGCTTCTAAATGTGGGCATTGCATTGCAATTGATTCGGTGCATGGGGTGTCTCTCTTGGTTGCGTAGCTTGCATTACGTTCATGAAGCAATGCCTGCTTCTCCTCAGATGTAATGCTTCGCCTGGCTGATCTTCGACGGGCATTAATCTCACACCGCTTCTCGACTGTTAAACTTTGGACACGTGCTCTACGTTGTGCATTTATAGCCTGCCTCTCTTCAAGTGCTAAACAGCGACTCTGTGCTCGTGCTCTTCGGCGGGCATTAATCTCTTCCCTTTGTTCAGGTGTTAAACTTTGACGTCGAGCTCGTTCACGTTCTCGTCTTGCTAGCCTTTGCTGTAGTGTAAGAGCGGCATACCTAGCATTTTGTCGATCACGCCTTGACTGTATTTCTTCTGTAAGGGTTGCATTCCTTGCGTTGTGTTCTTCATGTCTCGCTCCATCTTGCTCGGATGTAATGCGAGCCTCTGCTTGACCATAACTGGGTTGTGTTTGCTCTGGTGGTATGGTAGCAGAACTCGCTGCCACATCATGATCACGATTCCTACCTAAAGTGTGTAGGGCATCTACTTAATAACTAATAGAATGTGCAACAGAGTGCGTACCATTATAACATATGTGCATAAAACAACATACCATTTGAGTAATCGCCTTGTAGCAATACCCCTGTCGTGACGGTACTACGAGATGGAAACGTACACAACGTATGTGTTTGATTAGGCACATCTTCATCGTCTGACGATGAAAAACTCTGGCATGTAACGTTGGATGCGTCACGTATAAAAAATCTAGTTGGGGCATGTGGTATATTATTGGTGCGCGGTTTCTTTGGACCACGACGTCCATCCACCACTGTTTCCACAATAATTTATAAAATAAAGCTCAGAATTGTGTTTAGCATACTCGAGTGTTGTAATATAAGCAATATTAAAAAGGCTCAGCAAAATTGCTACCTTCTTTTCCTTTCTGTGATTGGTTTGGATGATGCGACATCTTCACCAAAATCTTTTGTGATCTATGGAGAAATTGATGTGAAGCCCAAAGAAAATATCACTGCCATCAACTTGGTCAGACGATATTTGACCAAGTTAGGAAATTACTGCATTCAGATGTTATACTTACCACTTAGAAATTTTGAGCTATGCTTTTAGTTCAACAAAGTGCTCTATTCATCAAATACAGAAAAGATCTTTCTATTTCATTACAACTGAAAAGATCATTACATTTCAGGTATACATTTAAATCATGCAACATTTGAAAAGATCATTCCATTTTGCTGTTAACTATTGGGCTGTCGCAGAGCGCTTCATCCCGGCAAGGGGCAGCGGGAGTAGGGCTGAAAACGATCGGAAACGATCGGTAGGAGGTCAAATCATTTTCAGTTTCACATTATTTTCTCGAAAACGAAATCGATACGATATTGTCGGAAACGAGAACGACATCGATATCCCGGTAAATTCGGAAACGAAACTATTCGATCAAAAGTGCATCGATAACGATCGAAAATCATGAAAGCGATATCTAAAATACAATAAACACATTACACACCAATCTGCACAGCATGACAATAGTCAGTATATATTGACCTAGGTCACATGAAAATAATATCGTAGTAATGATCCATGGCACAAGAGGCAAGACACATATATTATATAGCAATAAAAAGACACGACACAAAGACACAAGCCCACAACCACAAGTGACATCATGGTCTTAATATAATAATACTTAGTTAGGTCTCACAAGCACACAAAGCTGACAACCACATGACATAGGCGTAGTCACAAGCTCACAAACTAGAAAGTACTAGTACACTAGTAACTAAAATACTAAATCAAGTTCTTAGTTGAACTTAACAAAGGATAGGACTTTGTTTCAGTCATTAATCGTGCATGTTAGAGAAAGAACTAAATACAAACTTGTGTGTTAGAACTGAGATATGACACTTTTGTTAGAATCGAGAGATACGACAGTGCAGGTCACATAAAACTAGAAGTTGGTATAGAAATTGAAATGGTTGAGTGCTATCCAACTTTGCAAACATGAAGCAATTGATTATCATGTCTTTGCATGGGCAAGAGTCATCCAACAGACCAACGTTGAAATGGATGTATGGAACTGCATTCATTCTTGAAATGTAACAAGCTAGAAAATTTTGGGTCAGCAAGAATGCCATATGGATCAAAGGACCAGGATGTTAAAGGTGTTGCAAAGCAAGAAGCCGAGTGGGAACTTCATGTGGAACCAAGTGGATGTAAAAATCGTGGTGCTGTACCAAAGGAAGAAAAATAAAAATAAGGAGTAGCTGAAGTGCTCACATCGGGAATGGTGAGTAAAGCCACCGACATTTGATCATCGAGTCATTCTTTGTAATTATAGAAGGCTTTGAACATAAGTCTTTTACAGGTTGCCAATTGTTCTGTGGCCTCCGTCACTGTTTTGATTAAAATATAGTAGGGAGAACAAAATGTAATTGCTGATATTGGCTTCCCGAACTCCGGAAGGTGTTCATAGAATGGAGATGGACCAATTAATCGGGAAAAAACTGAGCTAAAACACAGCAGAGTACAGCAGTGGCTGTCAAAGCAGCCAAGTACAAAGAAGTGAGGAGGAAGTTAGACAACTGAGCCAAAACTTCACAATTGATCTTTGTATCCATTGCAATCCTCAGATCAATGCCTTCGTGGCGATTCATGTCGAGGAACACAAGTAATCGATTCATGCCAAGAGATGGAACCAAATCGAATTTGGTCCAAGATGGCAAATATATTCGGGTGACACAAACAGATATTCATTGATGTTTGTAACATGTCATACATTTGTTCATACCGAAAACTTTCATTTTTTCTGAAAATACACCACTCTGGCATCTTTTATCATAATAACTGCAGAAAGTGTAGGGTACTAGCCAGAGACTTACTATTTACTAAAGGCCCCAAAGTATACAGGGCGATTCTAATCTTGAACTTTGGTTGATTTTTTCTGCCATAGCAAAGTATGCATCATTTCAGAATATGTGCCAGTAATATTGATGTGTCATTGCTATTGATCACTCAAATCATTTAAAACTTAAAATTTCATATAAAAAACTGAACAAATGGAAGAACTATGCATACTTGGAGGATAGTAAAATTTTAGAAAATCCTAAATGAACTAAAGGTTTTGAGAACATTAGGTGGATAGGGCTGCAGGAAAGCAACCCGTTGGGGTTACCCGTACAGTTGTGACGGGTTGGTTGGATAGACAGTTCAATCAGATGGTGTCGGTGTTGCCAAACTAATTATATACCCTTGTTAGCATCTATACAATGCTTTAATGTTGATGCAGGAGACATCTTTGACATGCACATGATATATAATCGTTTCGAACATTGATCATGTATCCGTAATTCCTTATATGCCATAATGTGTCATTTAACTGAACATTGTGAATTACAAAATATAGAAGAATTTGTAAATTACAAAATATCATTTAAGAAGTGATATAGTGTGTTATTTTGTTGTATCATTCATGTAGATTTTTTCTTTTGTGTAGTCGCGATGGTCATTTTGAGGAGCCCTCTGAATTTGATCCTGCTGAACTGACTAAATTGAATGTAAGATTTGTACCTTTGAATTAGTAGTATTCACCACATAAAGTTTATTAAGCTTGTTCCTTGCTTGCATAGTTTTGGAAAACAAATAATCAAAATAGATCGTCAATTGGTAACTGGATACAATGCCGTGAGGTCACGTGCACAGTGATTACGACAAGCCGGTTATGCATGCCAAATGGAGAAGGTAAAGAAATTTTCTCTTTATAACTTTCCCATTTCTTTATTTATAGGAATAAGTCTATTTTACACTCTTGAACTCTGAAGGTCTAAATTTCAATCTCAAAGTACAAAACCAGATGTTTTACTTTCCTCTATAGATATAAATAACAAAGAAGCCATTCCATAGGTGCAGTTTTTTGGCAGCATTATTATTCGAATTCTGTAATGCGGTTAGTAGCAAGGGATTGTTTTGGTCACAATATGCCCTTAAGCAGACAATTACTTACAAAAGGCATTGCATAGGATGGACTTTGAAATGGCAGAGTTTCAAGATGCACATAGTTCTTCTTGAAATCATACCATGATTTTCAAGATTTTATGGGTGCATATATAAATTATCCACATTGCTTGAGTTTGCTCTGCTATTCTGGAGCTAAACACCAATGAACTGATGTATATTTACAAAAACAAACACTCACTGGATTTTACGATATAGAAAACTTGCTACACTTTTACTTTAGTACACATACATTTCAGGTATGCATTTAAATCATACAACATTTGAAATGATCATTCCATTTACATCCATTCATCACACATTTCATCAATGCTATTCCTAGTATTATATAGGAAAAACATGTCTCAGATGGAATTCTGACCTCAAAATTCGTGCACAAGTCTCAGATGTGCATGCAATTGCATTCAGCTTCCCACACCAAGCAACTACGCTGCAGTAAGAAAAACTACCAAGTAAACATATTAGGGCTATATTATGGCTATTGTCATTAATTTACAATTAGCAGCTGTCATATTTCATAATCCACATTGCTAGGTAAACAAATTAAAGGTTGTAAGATCAAATAGGAAAAAGACACTATCCAAAATAGTCATATTTAAACCAATCAATTCCACATTAGTGTGGCGATTAATCGTAATCAACTCATCGCACAAACTGGTATCAATCTCAGAAACATGAGCATTTTCTAATTGGCTGCTCCATGAGATCTGCTCACAGATCAATCAGATACAAATGTGGACTTTTGTTAATGGCTTTATGATGAGTTCCGGCACAGCTCCACTATATAAGTTCTGGCACAAAGTTGGACAAGGTAGCTTTACCAGACAAATAATTTGTAATACAAATAGCTTAGATCAAAACTCATATTTTAAGAACATGTTCAGGAGCAATAGTTTTCTTCTCCTCTCGGCTGCACACTTCATTGGATTCAGAAGACAGAAGATTGATGAACTCTTAATATACACAGTAAAGACCGATGAACGCACACTTCATTGAGCAGCCACTATATAAGTTTTGACCATCCTTGCTTTTTACCACACTTCATTAGATTGATGAACGCACTATATCCACAACACGGCAAAGAAAGAAAAAAGGACCGATTGCCTTGAGCATTCATGAAAACAACCCTAGCAAAACAGACCTCACATGAAGGGAATTGAGCAGCCTCACCTTGCCGCTATCGTAGCAAAGAAATGAAATTGGAGATGTTCCCTTCGAATCCTTGTTCACATTGGAGACTCAAGCACCAGTGATTTTGCAATATGAGCAAGAAACAGTAGCAGGTAAGAATAGTTGGGAAACCGAGAAGAACATAAGAGAAGAAGCTAAAAAGAACGAGAGGAATAAATACCTAAAGGCAACCGTCATTCAAACACGTCCGCGCTTGCAACTGCCATATCTTATGCCACGATCGGCCACCACAACTGCCATATCTTGTGTCTCACTTTGTAACTGCTGAGGCTGCAGCTACTCTGTCCCCGCCTTGCTCTCAGCTGGTGCACACCACAACCCACACCGGTGAGGACTGTGGGCGGCGGTGACTTGGAAGTGGGGGCGACGCTGCGAAACAAAATAATATTTCTCCTAACACAACCACAACCCACGCCGGTGAGGACTGTGGGCGGCGGTGACTTGGAAGTGGGGGCGGCGCTGCGAGGCGACGTGGCGTAGCTCACCAGATCTGGCCGGATCCACCCAATATGAGCGGCGGCGTTGCGCGGGGGGCCGATGCGGCTGCGGCGGGGGAGGGAAGGTGAGAGGGGGGAGACGGGGGGAGGGGAGAGTGGCGGCGCGGAGGAAGGGGAGAGCAGCGGATATGAGCGGCGGCGTTGCAGGGGGCGTAGCACGGGGGGCTGATGCGGCTGCGGCAGGGGAGGGACAGTGAGAGGGGGAGAGACGGGGGGAGGGGAGAGTGGCGGCGCGGAGGAAGGGAAGAGCAGCGGCGCCGATCGGGACGGTGGGAGGGGGAGACGAATCCGAGAGGAGACATGGCGTGGAGCGGCGGCGCGAAGAACGGGGGAGAGGAATCGGTGGGGAGGAGGCGCGGTTCGGCGCGGAGGAAGGGGAGAGCAGCGTCGCCGGTCGGGACGGTGGGAGGGGGAGACATGGCGTGGAGCGGCGCGGACAACGGGGGAGAGGAATCGGTGGGGAGGAGGCGCGGTGCGGGATGGAGGAAGGGGAGAGCAGCGGCGCCGATCGGAGGAAGGGGATGACTGAGCGGAATGTCGGCGCGGAGAACGCGAGGAAAACGGGGGAGAGAATTGGAGGCCCACACGTCGGCGCGCAGGTGTCTGTGAGGGGGGATCCGGGAGAACGGACGGATTGCCACCAACTCCAATTTTTAAGTAGTAGATATATATATATATATCAATAATATTTGAATCTTTCCTTAGTAAATTGTGATATGGTCGATATTTCATCTTTGTATATACTGTGTGCACTAGCGTGATCCTAGACTAGTGCGGGTTACACAGGAGAGTCTGGATTTGCATATTCGAGTCTCTACAAAATTGTACTTTATTGTTGAAACCAAATTAACAACCAGACATGTTGCTTTCAGCTATGACAGATTAATGCGTGGCTTCAGCTTTGATTAATTACCTTGACTAATCAAAGTGAACTTAAGTCACGGTAGGTCACAATTAGTTGATGATTCCCTCTGCTAAGAGACTCACGTCATGGATGGAACATGAATACATATCGATCAAGGGACAGAGAATTGAGGCCAAAAAAATGGTTTCACTTCTCTCACACGTGGAAGCTGGAAGATCTAAGATGGGGTGCACACGGCCAGACGAGGAAAAAGCTCACCCAAATCAACTCAATGCACGTGGCTTTTATTTTTCTTGCAATGAGGAATGAGCGGACCGAGGACTTCACGCACGACGGAGATCGAGGACAAAAATGATGCCTTGCTGGTGCTGCTCTCCCTGGAACAATTATTCTTGGCATGCTCAACAAAATTAAATCCTAGACCACGATTTTTCACACTTGGTTTTGATTTGTCTAGGATCATATTCAAATTTTGGTTGCCAAAAGAAAATGTCTCTAAAGTGTCCTTAAGGTACTCATTTTCTTTAGCCAACGAGAGACAAGTTTTGCATTTAGCATGATCATTGACTAGATGCTTAGAAGCACTAAACTGAGCCAATCTATCTTTTCCAACAAAATCATTAAATTGTTTAGTCAATGCTTCTATTTCAACATTAAGCTTACGACAATTAGAGCAAGAAAGCGTCTCATAACTGAGATGAATTGAGTCTAGCATCTTGCAATTCACAATTAAAGCAAGGTTTAGATTGAATATTTGAAATACTTGACTCTAAACATGTAGATGAACTACATTTAAGCTTTTCAACTTCATCATTTGCAATTTTTAACTTATCATCACAAGAGTCATGTGCCAATTTTAATTCATCAAGTTTAGCAGTTACATCACAAAGTTGAACCAAGTTTGATGCATTAATTGATCTAGCAGTCTCCTACTCAGAATGTAAAAGATGACATGACACACATGATTCATTATCAGGAGTAAAAGCTCTAAGTCCATCAATATCAGAAGTTAATCTTTCAATAGGACAATTACTTTCTTTCAATTTCTTTTTTGTCTTTTTCAATTCAATAGCAAGCTTAATAAAAACCATCTTCAAGCACATCATACGACGGTCCTACCTCCTCGGGATCAATGTAGTCGTCGTTGTTGTTGTTGCTTGCTGTGAAGCACATGCCCGTGAAGTCGTCATTCTTCTTTTACCAAGACCAAAAGCCTGATGCAGCTACCTCTCTGATACCATATCACCCACTCTGATACCACTTGTAGGATCATTGATGGCAATCAGAGAGGGGTGAATGATTGCAGTGCGCACCGAAACTTCTTTTCAAATCTACTGTCTCCTTATTGTTCAACCTGCCGACACAACAAAAAGCAGCAACGAAAACAAAAGACAGCAAGAAATAAAATAAAATAGATTTTTTCTTTCTGGCACTATAGCAAATAGTGCTTTACTGTAGCAACCGAATTAACAACTAGCCAGGTCGCTTTCAGCTTTGACAGATTGATGCGTGGCTTCAACTTTGATTAATTACCTTCACTAATTAAAATTGATTAATTACCTTGACTAATCAAAGTGAACTTAAGTCATGGCAGGTCACAATTAGTTGATGATGCCCTCTGCTGAGAGACTCACGTGATGGATGGAACACAAATACATATCGATCAAGGAACAGAGAACCGAGGCTAAAAAATGCTTTCCCTTCTCTCACATGTGGAAGCTAGAAGATCTAAGATGGGGGGGTGCACATGGCCAGACGAGGAAAAAGCTCACCCAAATCAACTCAATGCATGTGGCTTTGATTTTTCTCGCAATGAGGAACAAGCCGATTGAGGACTTCATGCACGACGGAGATCGAGGACAAAAATGACGCCTTGCTGGTGCTACTCTCCTGGAATGAGAACAGACAATGTGCACCAGGCAAGACAACGAGATGAGGATGACACAAAATAAAATGTGCCATCACCAATTTCTTCGAAATAGATCTAAACTTTATTTCTGAATCATGGTGGCTACAAAGTGCCCTCCTGGCACCCCTAAACCCTAGCACGGAATTAGCATCCCAGAAGCCACGGGATTAGCCTCTAGCCCCATCTCTATTTATAGTTTAGAGCCCAAAACCTGGGCTTATCATAAGCCCATGAGTTTTAATCCAATTCCGACAAATAAGGGACCCGAAACCCTTCCTAACACAGGTTTTTCAAAATTTCAACTTTTCCAACTCATCACGTGTCGAAGCCTTCAGGACCACACCTCCTGTAGTTTCACCACACATCATCCACCTTTGATCTCCATGTGCTCCAGCGTGAGCCCAACCATCTCGTGACATCCTCGGCCACCTAGATCTCAGATGTCCCCCCTCCTTGTCCCGGTCCTTCTCGTCACCGACCATGACCGTCTCCACTCCCAACCTGAACATGTAAAGAGCAAAGAACGTTTTCCAACACAAGTTCTCTCCAACTTGACCGACATCAGTCCACGCACACACGCAACACAACACAAGTACTATCATACCCAACGTTTTCAATTATTCATCATCTGCATTGTCAGTTATTCACCACCAAAAATTCTAGACCTAGTCATATGGTCTAACAATTTCCCCCTTAATGAATACATTGACAACACCTTAAGATAGCATAACGAATTAGCTTCAAATAGATATAAGTGAAGAACTGAAGCCAAAAACACATTTTAAGCCACAAATCTCAAATCTCTTCCCCTCAATACAAGAGAAGCAATTTTAGTAAATTTCCCCCATTTTTCCAATATCTCTCCATTCTCTCCAATTTCTCTCCCTTTTGCAATGTAATCATCCAGGAAATTCAAAGAAGAATTATTCTAGGAAGAAGCAATGAGAATAAAAATTTAGAAGCTTTGTAGATCATCCAAGTCACTGTGTGTTGTTTTAATAAAGTAACCAGGCCATATTTTTTAGTAGAGCTATCTAAATCATATAAATTCATATATCATATAACAATGTCAAAACGAGGTTTTCAACATGATTAAGCAATTTACATCAATGACAGGCATCTCAATAGTGACTAAACCAATTATAAAGAGCACTATAAGATATCACAATGAAAAGTGAAAGCCTAAAAGTGAAGCAAACTTTAAATCTAGATGAGCTAGCAGTCTCATGTAACATCCTATTGCTCCACACTCAATTCATAGGCATGTGGCATGCTTGTAGCATACTTCTTTTCATAATGACATACTTCTTTTAAATGGTGGTATGCTTGAAGCATACTTCTTTTCATTTGTGCACTGTTGTGCCCTTTCTTTTTGTTTACCATGGCATACTTGAAGCATATATATTTTTAACTGTCTCTTTCTCATTTTTTTATAATATGCCAAATTGAATAATCATAAAAGGATTACAATATGAAACATGTGAGCCTCATAGCTAAGATTTAAAATAAGACTCACAATCAAGCTAATCCTTTTCGATGAACATCGCAAAATACTATTTATAATCAATCTTGTCAAAATATTCCGCCATGTCATATTTTAGTTCAAATACAACAAATTAATTATAACCATTTATGATAAAAGCTACACGGCATATGAGTAAATATGAAGAAGAGAGCTCTATAACTCATTTGATTTCAATAGCTTGAACTGGATGAATTATTTGACAAATGTAATAAACAAATCTTCTGAAATTTTTAAACAGCAAGCTCCCCCTCAGAATAATCTCATAAGATGTTGTATACACAACTCACTTTGCAAATGAGCAAAACGAGAGGAATCAAGTGGTTTTGAAAGATATTAGCAACCTGAGAATCTAACTCAATAAGGTGTAGGACAACATCACCTTTTCCACATGGTGTCTTAGAAATTGAAATATCTTGTAAGCCATCAAAGAAAGTGGAGAATCATCAAATGTTCTCAAGCTACTGTAGCAGGGATATTCGGGGTTGAGCTGGTAGAATATTGGTGTTTGATTTGAGGATTCACCTCATTCTACAATAGGTTAGTCTATCACGAGGTCATCCTACAATTTTGGAGGGAGGATCTAATTCATCATTTTCTATAGACTTCATGGTCATGAGAAATGACTTATCATATAACTAACTTAACACACTCCTCAAACCAAACAATAGGTTAGGGTTAGAGTTAGGATTGGATTGCCCATTCAACTTCTGGTTCCTCACACCAAACATGTTACGTATTGGTCATGCTAGGAGGCAAGCACAGGAGGTAAAGGACAATAAGCTACCAGAACGTGACAATACTATGTGGTGTAGCACAATTGAGAACACTGAGAAACTTGTGGTGCATTTGACGGCCATTTACGGAAGTACAAAATTGCAGTTGTCTTGAGATCCAAGTGACTCTAGGATAGTTCTTGATGGTTCCACTGCATCGGTTTGGGGACAAGACGATACTTAAGGGGAAATGCTTGCATGAACATGGCTTTGGGTTGGTCTGTGCTATTGGGCTGTGGTAGGATTCTTGGTTGGGTTGTGCCCCAAGTAGGCTAGATGTTGTGGCACTACCAGGGAACAATAAAACCAGGTGGGGCTCCAATAATTCATATGGAAAACGGTAGCTCTTCTCTCCTCAACTTTTCTTTTACAGGTTATTTGGATCTCAAGTTTTATCAAAACCACATTCTGTCAAACTAGATTTAGGATCTAAACCTAAAACCTTGTTTAGTTTCGATAGGATTTACCTGGATAACAAAAAACAATTTTGCCAAAACTGAAATCATGAGTTTTATGATAAACCACTTCTCCCTTGTTTCGGCAAAACTAGAATAGAAAAATAGAAGAATAAGTGAAAGCCACTTTTAGCAAACAATATTTTCACTAAGTGGTTGTTTGGATCGAAGATTTGGTTAATAGGTTTTGTGAAAATGCTTTTTTATAGGTTTGAGCGATACAAATTTTAAGCTGCTATTCGACTAGCATAGCATTTTAGGGAAAACATTGTTTGTCTAAAAGTGGCTTTCATTTATTCATTTCTTCTTGATTTTTGAAAACCATGTGGGGGTGGTTTTTCCTAAATATAGCTCATAATTTAAAATTTAGCCAAACTGATTGTTGTTTTTCCGATTTCATCCTATGGGAAACCTAGCAAGGTTTTAGGTCGTTAGTCCATAGCTCTAATTTAACAAAATCTGCTTTTTGGCAAAATTTCAGTGAGATTCAAACAATCCGACGTTTCGTCTTCTCCTTCTTCTACCTCCCCGATTCTACACCTTGGCTTCTCTGCTTTCTCACTCCTACCCCCAAGACCCCAAATTCACATTAACCATGTGAAAGTGTATGACCGAGTTCTCGAAGTGAATGAATCAATCTGGCTTAAACCGCCGAATGAATCCTGGTGTGCTTTATGTACTATTATCGGATAGTAACGGTACAATCTGAGAAATAACAAATAGAGAAGGGTGGGAGTGAGTATTCAGCTACTGCTTGCTGAATTTTCGGTTGTGCTAAGAATGGCTAAACTAACTCCTGAAGAATAGGACAGCACTACGAATAAGTCTAATGGTAAAAATTCTAATGCTTTTAACATCCTCCCACAATCTCAACCTATATCAACAAGATTGAGATTGTGTTGAAATTCTGAAAAGTCTTACTGGAAGTGGCTTGGTGAATACATCTACGACTTGATCTTTTGATGATATAAACCTGATGTCCAGTAGCTTCTATGCAACCCTTTCTCGCACAAAATGGAAGTCAACTTATATATGTTTAGTTTTTGTATGAAAAACTGGATTTGCAGACAAGTATGTAGCACCTATATTGTCACACCACAGGCTCAGTGATCTATCTTGGAACACCCCCAATTCTTTGAGTAGAGACTGCACTCAAACTATTTCGGCAGTAGCTTTAGCTAATGCTTTATATTCAGATTCCGTACTGGAATGGGAAATTGTAGGTTGTTTCTTTGAGCACCATGATATCAGATTGCCTCCGAAGAACACTGCAAACCACTAGTTGATCGTCGATCATCAATGCATCCTGCCCAGTCAGCATCATTAAAGGCACTGATCAGCCGAGATGCAGACTTCCTTATTTTCAGACCTCTGGATGGACTATGTTTTAGAAAACGAAGAATCCTTTTGATTGCAGTCATATGAGTACTTGTGGGATTATGAAAATACTAACAAGCTTTATTCACAGAGAATGCAATGTCTGGTCTAGCAAGAGTTAAATGCTGAAGACCACCAACTATGCTTCTGTATTTCGTGCTCTCCTCAACTGACAAAGCTTCACCATTGTCTTTGGTTAGCTTGTTAGAAACACTCATTGGAGTTGTGACAGGTCTGCGGTCCTGCATGTTGGCACGGCAGAGAAGGTCATGAATATACATGTGTTGTGTCAACACAACACCATCTTGCATTTTCTTGACTTCTATACCCAGGAAGTAATGCGGCTCACCAAGATCTTTAACTACAAAATCTTTCTGCAATTCAGACAATAGCCTCTCTGTTGCCAGCACAGATGAACTGACCACAATAATAGCATCCACATAGATGAGGAAGTATATGGTATTGCCATGATTATTATAAATGAACAATGAAGGATCTGACCGAGATGGTACAAAACCTGCTTCCTATAGCTTGGAACTCAACCGATGATACCAAGCACGTGGTGCTTGTTTAAGCCCATACAAAGCTTTGTCCAGTTTGCAAAGATGATGAGGATACTGTTGATTCTCATACCCAGGTTGGTACGACCCAATTAGTATACACAAATTGGGACGTGAATTGAGGCCCAATCTTTCACAGTATGATAAATGATCTGCAGTTTCTTCTTCTTGAGTGTGCAGCACCAATCAACAAGGAGCCATACGTTGGTGTATATGCTCCAAAATCCCCAAATCCTGGTTTTGGTTCTCCTCAAACAGCAACACAAACATCTCGATGGCAGCAGAAAATTCAGCAAAGGGATATGCATATACGGCAATACTAGATTAGCCACGAACCTCTGCTTCCTAGCACCAACAACCAATGGTAGTAGAGACCCTACAGCTTGGATTCTAGCAGCAGCGATCTCTTCTTGATCCAAATAGCAAAGAACAAAATAGCAATTCGTCTGGCAGCACCGGCTCACAACCAAACCCCAGCAATCCACTGACCCGTGACCAAAAAGCCCACGAACCAAAAAGGAAAGATCACAAGGACCAGCACGTAAGAAAATTGATACAAAGATCAAAAACCCATGTCGCTCAATGAAAACCCTAGATGAGAATTCACGTGAACAAGAACACCAACATGGCTGCCAAACACTCGGCAATTTTCTGATCTTTGATACCTAGAAAATAATGACGCCCCCTTACAAGTTCCGAGCCCTTAGCTTTTGTATGCCATGCACACACGCACCACAACTCGGACTCCATGTTAACGTCTAGTCGGACTCAACTAACACACCAATTCAAGCCAAAACATGGAAACGACATTACTACAGAAAAGATCATCACAGACGGTTCGAAAACGTCATCACAGACGATTTTATGAACCATCTATATTTATAGATCGCTGATAATCGAAGTTATCACGAGCGGTTTCAAACCGTGCGTGATTATGAGATATCACGACGTTTTTACTTAAAACCGCTCGTGATATTCGTTCCTCCTAAATCAAAATCTATTTCGTTTATTGGCTAGCCTCAGAAATGCTAGCCATGCTCTCTGAAACAAGCGATAATCACGGACAAAAACATACAATTCACACATCTCATTTTCTTTCAGATACATTTCACAGACATAAAACATCCAATTGACATCGCACTTCATTTCACAAACATAAAGCATGCATTCATTTCGCAAATCAATTAATTGAATTGAAATGAAATATCCATTAACAAATGCACAGTTACAAACGATCTACACTGCATTTGCACTTAGTGATAAGACCAATAATAAATCATGGTGCGCAGTGGAACCATCCTCCTGGCTTTATGACTTGAGTCAGCAAAAAGTACGCCAACTCTCCTCGAATCCCTCCTAGATCAGACTATTTCAATGCAGTTGACGGGATGTACGCAGCTTGTCGATAGAAAAATCAATGTGCGTATATATGTAACGTGATAAGTATAAAGTAATTATGGGAAGAGTGACAAACCTTGCGATTGGTGAGCCTCGAGGAATCGAGGAGTAGTTCCATATGTTGGCAAACGTAGTATCCACATGTGTTGCTGGCTCGCTGATGGCACCGCAAAAATGGAATGTGTTAGTTCAAGAGGCATTAGTACCAAGCTGTTGCATAGGATTAATTAATATGAAATAGCGAATACCTTAAAATCTTGAACATGTGTCAGCAGGCCTTTGGCCCCGCACTTGAGTCACCTCCCTTTTCAATGTACATCGCGAACGCCCTACGTAATTCGAAAAAGTTAACCTTAGTCATTCGGAAGGAAAGAAAGAGTACAATGTAGATATGTATGGGGAATATGTGCTTACCTATCGATTACTTGGCTGACAACTGTGAAGTCCATTTGATTCTTACTTAGGGAATCAAGGTAATATACCTTGTTCCATTTTGGTACAATTACTATTAAAATCCAATGAAAGTTCGATGGAAGGGTATAAGTATATAATCCTTATTGCGGCAACCCAGATCCGATGCAATGTACCTCTCGACGAGGGTGTATCGATCGATGGTATCATGGCGACCAAGTGTGGGTCCAAGAAATCGGTGATGAGTTGGATAATCTAGCTCTAGTCAGCATGTGTCTATATATATACACACGAAAGCAACAAATTAGATATGGCATTTATCGGTATGACATTAACGGAGACTATGATTGTACACACTTACGGCGTCGGCATTGAATGATTGAGACGCCAAGAGCGTTGAGCGTGAACAGATCGAATAAATCCTCAAAGGCGACCACGAACATACACTCTTGAAGACCGTGGTATAAATCATCCGACGTGAATTTGTGGTGATACTTGAAGTCCGTTCTCCTCTAGCTTATTAGATCTGCTGGATATACCACGTGTGCAATTGCATGCAACTATATGGTAGCTTTTGGAGGTCTTTTGCTCGAGCAACGCTCGCCAAGCACAATTTGCGGGCCAAAGGTAGGTACGCTATATCATCATTGGTCTTCTTTGCTTTGCCCTTGCCGCCTTGCTTGCCTCGGCTATAGGTCGACTTCACGGCGATCGACTTTGAAGATAGCAGCGGTGCAAGTTGCTCGCGAGAATAGGACCCATGGAGATAGCACCGTGCGAGATCCGGTGGTGGAACCGATCGGTCTTGTAATGGAGATAGCACCGGTGCATGTTGCTCTGGCGAGTATGACCGTGGAGATAGCACCGCGCAAAGATCCGGTGGTGGAACCGAGTGGTCTTGTAATGGAGATGGCAACAGTGCATGTTGCTCTGGTCCCGCCACCGTGAAGAAGCCTCGAGGAGATGTCGCTTTTGGGCCCTTTGGATGAATGTTCCAATGGCTGTCCTAGAGTCACGATCTCGTCGTTGGGGGCTTCGTAGCGGGACCACCTCAAAATTGACATGCACACCATCCACATTAACTTTGCGGCTCGACGCTAAAGCTTGACGTGCACCATGGCCCCGATACTGCATTTAATATGCTCGGCCCCAAGCAACAGTACAAGGGAATAGAGTCATATCTCACTTGGAGCACGCACCGTAGGCTCCTACATAATGATACAAAATTAGCTACTCGAATAGGCCTATCAATGGAGCAAGCATTCGAGAGGTAATAATTATTACGGATGTCGTCCACAGGAAATTTGGCCGGGGTTTGCATCGGATTGGGACGCGCACTACTCGGACGGTTGTGCGGGCTAGCTAGCACGGAGGCGCGCGTAGCGGCTGCTAACTTTTCATTTGTTTCGCACCTCATCTCTCGATTACACCAGCCAGCTCACCCATTAGCTCCTCTCTAAGAGATTCCTTGATCTCTTCTCGTAGCTGTGCGTCACGCTCGCTTTGTTTCTCTTCCTACGCCGATACATTCCGGAGTCATCTTGGAAACCATGTTTCCAAGGAACGTAAAGCCCAAGACCTCTCGTACGACCTGGATGCTCCTTGTTTCCCAGGGCCACGGAGAGCATATCATTCTCCCTTGTTCCCTGGAATGATCCCAGGGTAGATTCAAAACTCAGCTCTTCCTGCAAGAGCACGAAATTTCATTTCAATTCGTATGAAGTTATGGAGTAATTACAAGCTACGTAGTTCTATCGATATCTTACGGTATTGGGACACTTGGCGGGTGCAGGGTTTGAAGGAGACATCCCCCGATGTCGTTGTAGATGACCTTGCTCTAATCCAATTTCGAGCGCGATCATCCGCGATATTGGAAAACAGCGGGGCGATGTCCTATGCAGCTGCTAGGTCATCCTCCTTCCTCCACTGCGGGATTTTACCCGCATACCTAGCTGTGCCAAGTCTGTGGGGGTGTGTGTTTTTTGCCTGGAGGGCCTTGTGCGCCGTACTTGTACTTTTGAAATCTTTGGATGTCTTCATCGCCTTGAACTCTTCCCATTGTGGTTCCAGGAATGGGTATTTATGAAAAGGCGTTTCGTCCGTCTCCACGTATTTCCTGACAAGCGTGCTCTTGAAGTTCTTCCATGCTTTGCACGCCGTTAGGTAGGTTGTTGTTGCACAGCGTATAGGTGTTCTTCTGGGAACTCGAACGATGCCAAAATTTTGGTCCACAGCTCACGTTTCCGAGTATCAGGCACGTTCTTCCACAAATTGTATGTGATCTCAATTGTTCTCGCAACTATTCCGACCATGCTTCGAATGCGTTTACCGCTTTTGAGGAAGGATAGGGACCCCGGATCGCGCTATCTTTGTGATGGTCTGTCGGCCCTCGACTTCTTCGATAGCCCTCTTCCTTGGCGTCTTGATGTTGGAGCAGACGCCTCCGGCGATGATGTTGAAGAATGCGTGGGTGACATGTTGCTTATTTTGTGGGTCTATTAGGATAAGATGAGAAAGTGTCATACCATAAGATAAGAAAATGCAATATCTATCTATTTCGCTCAATATAGGCGATTACAATACATATATATGTGTATATACATACATATACATATTTATACCTACATATATACTCTTCCTTGATTGGTTATGCCATATAATGAATTCAATATTTTGAGCTCTAGATACAAACTCTACAATCTCAAGATCAAGATATATTCAGCATGCATATATTCGAACAATGATATTCATACAGATCAAGACCATACAAGTTAACTTTGCCCAATAATTCAGTCTTTTAACTTGTCAAGATTAAATCCTAACAGATCAATTTAATAACATGCTATAACCTGAAAACTGCATGAACCGACAGCTATTAGAGCTCAAAGACCGAATGAACCAATCTCAGTATATGAATTTATCATCATCGAGCAACTGTAAATCTCACAGGCAATCTCAGTATATGGAAGTAAGCAACTAACAATAAGCATATACATGACAGTAAGCAACTAACAGTAATCATATACATGACAGCAAGCAACTAACAGTAAGCATATACATGACAGTAAGCAACTAACAGTAAGCATATACTAACAGCATCAACCCTAAACCCTAAAAGTAAGCATGAAGCTCGGGGAGGGTTTTGATGACCCTAGGGTTTTGGTGACGGAGGAGGGGGCGGCGACGCAGGAGGAGGAGGAGGAGGAGGAGGAGGAGGAGGCGACGACGGAGGAGGAGGAGGCAGCGACGCAGGAGGAGGCGGCAGCGACGGAGGAGGAGGCGGCGGCGACAGAGGAGGAGGTGGCGGCGACAGAGGAGGAGGCGACGGGCTCGGGGAGGCGGCGACGGAGGAGGAGGAGGCGGCGACGACGACGGAGGAGGAGGAGGCGACGGGCTCGGGGAGGCGGTGACGGAGGAGGAGGAGGCTGCGGCGACGTCTTCGGCCAGGGAGGCGGCAGGTGAGGGCTCGGGGAGGCAGCCGGCGAGGGCTCGGGGAGGCGGCGGCGACGACGGGCTCGGGATTTAGATCTAGATCGAATAACTGCAGCGCACACGGAAAACCCTAGCGAGAGAGTATATATAGGGAGGTTATCACAGACGGTTCTAAGTTTATAACCGTCTGTGATAGTTTACTATCAAAGACGGTTCTAAACTTAGAACCGTCTGTGATATGATATCACACACGGTTCTAAGTTTAGAACCGTCTTTGATAAGCCTTTGCCGACTGTTGTTATTAAGACAACACCAATAACTACACAGCTGCATTCATTTCAACCACCAAACAGCTGCATTCATATACAACACCAACCAGCTCTATACATAAATGCATACCAATTCACATGTACATCACACATATACATCACATATACATAAATGCCAATACACATATACATTTTGTCACACATTTTAACATATACATCTCAAAATTGACTACATCACACATTTTCACATATACATCTCAAAATTGACTACATCACACATTTTCACATATACATCTCAAAATTGACTACATCACACATTTTCACATATACATCTCAAAATTGTCACACATTTTCACATATACATTCTTATTGTACTTGCTTATTTCCTCTAAAAATTAGCCCTTCATCATGATCAATGCGTACGTAACTAGTTTTGTCACGTTGTTCATCGTCGACCCTTATGCCATTTCCAAAAGGAGGTAACTCGTCAAATTGATTGTATTCCTTCTCGTCCACTACATTCTCCACTCCGACAATTCTCCTTTTTCTATGAAGAACTACATGACGTTTCTTATTTGCCGGGTCGGTTACATAGAAAACATGAACAACTTGATTGGCGAGTACGAATGGTTCGTCTTTGTACCCGAAACGTTGGAGGTCCACGGTCGTGACACCGTACTTGTCAACCTTCACCTGTGGGAGATGCATCCAACGGTAGCGACATAAGGGGATCTTGAAAACCACATAGTCCAGTTCCCAAATCTCTTCTATGAAGCCATAGTACGAGTTTCTCGACCCATCGGTACTGAATGCATCTATGCGGATACCGCTGTTCTGGTTAGTGCTCTTGACATCCTGAGACTGCGTATAGAATGTGTACCCACTTATATCATATCCTTGCCATGTCACAACTGTAAATGTCGCCCCTTTTGCCAACCATGTCAGCGTCTCGCTCGGCGAGCTCCTAGCGATTTACTCCTTCAACCATTGGTTGAACCGACGGTTGTGTTGCCTCATGATCCAAACATCCGACCGCCCGGATTCATTGCGAAGCACATCCTTGTGCTGGTCCACATAAGCGCCACTTCAGTCATGTGTTGCAACACCGTGAAATGGGCTTGAGTATACGTGTCCATATCCGGAGTGATTGCTTTCCTTCCGATAGTTCCGAGACCCTTCACCTCCCTCATGACGAGATTGAGGGACACCTATCGGTTGAATCTGAGCCATATAATCGACACAAAACTCAATGACCTCTTTGCTTGCATAACCTTCGACGATGCTGCCCTCTGGGCGAGAATGATTCCGTACGTAGGACTTGAGAATTCCCATGAACCTCTCAAATGGGTACATGCTACGTAGGAATACGGACCAGCACATTTTTATCTCCCACACAACGTGAACAATGAGATGGACCATAATATCGAAAAACGAAGGAGGGAAATACATTTCAAGGTGACATAGAGTCATCACCACATCGTCCTACAGAGCATCTAGTCCTTCGGGATCGATGACCTTCTGAGCAATTGTGTTAAAGAAATAACATAGCCTCATGATTGTCTCTCGGACTTTGATCGGCAAAATATTTCTCATTGCAATAGGGAGCATCTGTGTCATCAGCACATGACAATCATGAGACTTCATGCCATTTAACTTCAAATCTTGCATCGAAACAAGTTTCTTCACGTTGCCGGAGTAACCAGACGGAACTTTGACACCATGCAAGCACTGGCACAGTTCTGTTTTCTCAGCCTTGGACAGAGTGTAACACGCAGGGGGATGGTACGTTCGTCCATTATCAGTGCGTGTCGGTGCTAACTCAGGCCTGATGTCCATGTCGGCCAAGTCAAGCCGTGCGTTGACGCCGTCCTTTGTTTTATCACGGATGTTCAGTAAGAGACCAATCAAGTTGTCGCATACATTCTTTTCTACGTGCATGACGTCGATGCAGTGTCGAACATCTAGGTACTCCCAATAAGGTAAGTCCCAAAATATTGATCTCTTCTTCCTGGTGTTCTTCTCATGAGCCCTCAATTTACATCCCTTTTTGAGGAGAACATCTAAATCCTTAACCATATCATAAACCTCGTGTCCCCTTAAATGCCTTGGAGTTGAACCGTCTTCCTTCTCTCCGTCAAATTGTTTCTTCATCTTGCGGTATGGGTGAGCCCTCCGAAGGAACCGGTGGTGACGTATGTAGACGGTTTTGCGTGAGTGTCTCAGCCACACACTCTCGGTACCATCTAAACAGTGAGTACAAGCTTTGGCACCTTTTGTACTATGACCCGATAGGTTACCAAGGGCAGGATAATCATTTATGGTGCAGAACAATAAGGAGCGCAGAGTGAAGTTCTCTCGTTTGTATGCATCCCACACCTGTATCCCTTCGTTCCACAGTACTTTTAGATCTTCCACCAACGGTGCTAGGAACACATCGATATCATTCCCAGGTTGTTTTGACCCTTGGATAAGTATCGACAGCAAAATGTACTTTCTCTTCATACACAACCAAGGAGGAAGGTTATAGATGCAGAGAGTCACGGGCCATGTGCTATGTCGGCTGCTCATGCTCATCAAAAGATTCATTCCATCTCATACTCACCCAACCTTATATTCCTTGGTTCTGCACCGAACTCTGCAAAACTCCTATCGATGTTTCTCCACTGCGCAGAATCAGCAAGGTGTCTTAGCATTCCATCCTTCTTGTGCTCCTCCGAGTGCCAACGCAGCAGTTTTGCCTCCTTTGGATTTGCAAAAAATCTTTTCAAACGGGGAATTATAGGAAAATACCATGCCACCTTAGCAGGAGGTCCTTTCTTCGCCTCTGTTCCCTCACCATCATCTGATTGATTGTTACGTTTGTATCGGGATGCGTTGCACACCGGACATACATGCATGTTTGCATACTCTTTACGGTAGAGGATACAGTCGTTCGGGCATACATGTATTCTTTCTACTTCCATTCCCAACGGACAAAAAACCTTCTTGGCTTTATACGTGGTTTTAGGCAACTCATTTCCCTTCGGAAACATGTCCACTAAAAGACCTAGCAGCGCCGTGAAACTCTTGTCGGACCAACCGTTGCTTGCCTTCAATTTCAACAGTTCAAGCACGGCCGACAACCTCGTGTACTTGCAGCCCGTGTACAAAGGTTTCTCCAAGTCCTCCATCAAGCCGTGGGATTTAACATACTCTCTCTTATCATAGTTCTCTTCTACATCGCGAAGCATCTGATCCAGATTATCATTGTGCAACCTATCCGAATCCGAACCACAATCGACATCAGCCGGCGGCATGTCATTCACTTCACCGGCGATGTCATCCGGCGGCATATCATTCACTTCACCGGCGATGTCATCCGGCAGCATATGATCATTCACTTTGCCATGACTGGTCCAACGTGTATAATCCTTTTTGAAACCCCTCCGAATCAAGTGCGCTTCAATTTGCCCTCGGTTCTTAAACATCTTCAAATTCTAGCAATCAGTGCATGGACAACACATATATTCCACCCCCTTATTCAACATATCCTCCTCGGCGGCTCTTATAAAAGCAGACACGTCATTAATGTACTCTTCACTCACACGGCTCGCGGCATACATCCAGCTTTGGTCCTACGTTACGTACATATATAACAACTTAGTATTAAAATCTAGATTAACTAATTATAATTACTACATATATACCGGCCACATTTATTATATTGAGACTTAATTTGCTAGCTCAATTCATATTATAAACACAATAGCTATTATATAACCAACAATTTTGCAAATTAACCATCTTCAATAACACTCATGGATTACTTAGACCTAAATTGTAATGCAATTAAAGAAAAAATAAATTTCACTACTAACCATATCTAGAGCAACCAGGAAAGTCTGAATCTTCAAAGCTCAATCTCTGCCTCTTCCCACCAAATTAACTGGCCTTAAATCGCCTAACTTCCTCCCGAGTGAAAAAGTGTGCAACAGTGGCTAGATCTGGATCGAAATAAAGACAGATGCGTCCGAAAGCGCAATAAATGCCTTAGAGTCATTATCACAGATGGTTTTAATTAAAAACCGCTCAGGATATCTGGGATTATCACAGACGGTTCTTAATATAGACCGACCGTCTGTGATAATCCTTTTTCCCACCACAAATACCACAGACGCCCTCCAAAATACAACCGTCTGTAATAGTGTTAATCAGAGACGGTTTCACAAAACCGTCTGTGATGAGGCATCTACTATGAGGCTTTCTGTAGTAGTGTGAACTCGTACTCAACGGCCGTATGCACTACATGCATGCGTATATACACGTGACATACCCACATGCATGCATCACAACGGCCATGCATGCATGCATGCAATTGCCCACGTGAAGAGAGAATGACTAGATAAACTCTTAACACTAGACTCTTTGCATGTAAATAAACTTAATACTAGACTTGTGAATATTCTGTTGATTTTAAATTAAGAGATATGTGAAATCCAAATATCTCCTATCAAGAATCCTAACCTACGCATGCCTTGGTCGTAGGCTCACCATGCTCGCACCTCACGGACTTGCCACGCTTGCGCTCAGTTTCCAGTTTGTTCTCCTTAACCTTCCTCCTTATTGGCCACCATACATGTAGTGGTAGTGGTACTTGGAACCGTATCATAGGTGATTGGTGCATGTAAACTTCCTCCTCTAGTATGTCGTGCAGGAAAGCATTATGAACATCCAATTGCCAGAGATGCCACCCTTTTGACACAGCAAGGGAGAGTATCAAAAATGAACTACCATAGGCTTTACCACTGGACTAAAAGTGTCCTCATAATCAAGACCATATTGTTGTTTAAATCCCTTTGCCACCAAGCAAGCCTTGAAACGATCAATAGTGCCATCAGCTCTTCTTTTGATCTTGAATACCCATTTGCTATCAATAACATTTACTCCCTGCCTGGCTGGTACAAAATGCCAAGTTTTATTCTTGACCAATGCAAAAAATTCATCATCCATCGCTCGAACTCATTCAGGATGCTACATTGCTTCCTTGTGATCCGACGGTTCTATATAGAGAAGAAAAGCCTGGCGATGACGAGTGTTGGTGTTATAGAACATAGTGCCATCAGTGAGTATACGAGGTACTCTAATGTTGTTCTTTGCTTGAGTTGTCACACGATCAACATGCAGTACCTCTCCTGAAGCACTAGGCTGATTACCGGGAACATCAACAGCAGGGTTGGCATGCGTTACTGCTTTCCACCCGTAGATGGATGGACAGTCCGAATGCACCATTCAGATAGGTCATGTGTTCTGTCTTGGAAGGGTAGCTGGGAGGATCATTTGGCACTCGCAAAGGTTGCCTATAATAGCTACCACTCTAGTGTTCGTGCAGTGCCATTCAAGATTCTGTATGGGCAGAAGTGTAGATCGCCACTGCGTTGGGATGCCGTGGATGAGAAGGCTGTACTGGGCCCGGATTGGGTCCAGCAAACAATGGAACAAGTGGCAGAAATTAGATAGAATCTGCTAGCTGCCCAAAGTAGGCAAAAGAGCTACGCGGATGTTAGGAGGCGAGAACTAGAGTTCGAAGTGGGGGATCAGGTGCTCCTGAGAGTATCTCCTACTAAGGGCATAATGTGATTTGGTACCAAAGGGAAGCTTAGCCCGACATACATTGGGCCATTTCCAATTCTGGCACATATTGGAAAGTTGGCATATCGCTTGGATCTCTTTGAATCCATGCGAGGAGTGCATAATGTGTTCCATGTTTCTCTGTTAAGAAAGTACTTACAAGATCCAGAGCATGAGATTGTTTTAGAACCGGTGTCCATAAAGCAAGACATCACCTTTGAGTCCCATCCAGTTCGGATTCTGGAGGAATCAGAGAAGGTGTTGAGGCATAAAACGATAAAGTATGTTAAAGTGCTTTGGACACATCAGTCCGAGCAGGAAGCGACATGGGAGTTGGAGTCTCGCATGCGCGAGAAGTACTCATAGTTGTTCTCTACGGGTATGAGTTAATGCTACTTTATGTGAAGTTCATTTTATTTTGTTCTTTTGTGCGGATTGTTGAACGCCAGAATTCGGGGTCAAATTCTGTTAAGGGGGGTAGAATGTAATACCACTAAAAATGCAAAAGGGAAGCAATGCATGGAATGAAAATAATCCAAGGGAGAGTAAAGGAAATTAAGTAGAGTTTTGCTGTCAGGACCATCAGCTTTTAGAATGTTGAATAAAGGTAGTGCTCACAGAGGTTCCCAGACCGTTCGGGGCTGGTCAGCGCCTCTCGCTAGTGTCGGCTTCGTCATTCACCAGAAAATTTAGCCAACGCCAACTTTTACCTACTTACCTCCCGCAGTAGAAAAGCCATCAACAGTGCAAGCCCAACCTTTGGACCAAAAGGTCCCTGAGGCAAACAGTTAGCTAGGAGAGAGTTAGGGATAAGGTGAGGGTAGCATAGACATTACACAAGCCAAGAGAGGGGGGGTTGTCGACTGCCCTCTCCCCCATAAGCAAAGCACCCCACAAAGGTCATCCATTCCCTTAGTCGTTCCCCACCAAGAACTAAGTAAGAGAGCCAGTGCATAGCTCAGCCAAGGGCAAAGCAAGACTCAACACAGGTCAGTACCTTCACAAGCCCCAGTCCCATTTCACCTCAACCAAGAGCAAGCCAACAAAAGCCAATAACCATATTGCCACTCCATCCTCTAGCCTAGACAAGGAGTGAAGCCATGCAAGCCCACCACCACCCTCACTTAGTCACTTCAGCTGACAGCGTGCGTCACGAAGGAAGATGAACAACGTCGGGCTCAGCATTACATCCTTTGTGTGGGAGGCTCAACAGAAGATGATGAGTTGTGCAATGACATTAGGCGTCCACTGCGTGAGCTCCAGCTCATACAGTCGCAGGACCTTGTCAACGAAGGATGTAGTGGGGATGCGAAGGCCGCATCGAAGTATGTGTCAAAGACGACTGCCTCGGACTCCGTTGGGTGTGGTTCCACCTCACTATCAGCAGGGAGCCGCACGACTTCATGAGCAGAGATCTTCCCATCAAGCTCTACAATGTGAACTAGATCCTCCGTCTCCATAGTAGGCCCAAGTGTATTCATGCACGTGCCATTCACCTTCTCTGACACACACCACCACTTGTTAGCTGATGACTCATCACGCTTGACAGCACCGGTGCTGCTCAACGGAGCGAAAGAGTGGCCCCACAACGAGAGTGATGATCAGCACTGCAAACCATCCTCAACAAGTGACACGACTGATGACATAGGCATGGCAGACACAACAAACAGCGACACACAATGCGGCCGAGCTAGATGATGGGCTTTGGCATAGGAAGGTGATGAACGAAAAAGCAACAAACAGTCGGGTGGGATGGCAACTGAACCAGCAGATGATGTCTTAAAAGGGAAACCAAAAGTTAATGAGCACACCTTTTTGGGGTAAGTGTAGGAACCAAGACAACGCATTGCATGATGACCCAAGACGCTCACGCCGACACGACGCCACGCCACATGACCTGCCAGTAGGAAGGGGACGCGTGTCCCACGGCATCAGAATACGAGGCGACTAGGTGATAAAGGCAAAATTGGCTCATGGACCTGCCAACCAACGAGCCGAAGGGACAAAGGGAGCCAAAGGGCAATGCAACATGGTTTCGACCTACGGATGGCGGAGCCCTTTACCATGTGAGGCCCCCACCTTTGTCCACTCAACCTACTGGGCCAAGATGCTCACTACACATGTAAAAGGATATTTGTACCCCTAACCTAATGGGTCCTAACAAGGGCATTCGTGTAATCCGACTTTAAGGCCATGTATATATAGCCTTATGGAAGAAAGGGGCATTTTACTCATCCCCACTTCTAGTGTTCTCTGGGCAGCCTCTTGTGGTCTTCCATAGCCTCTTATTTATTGTTTGGCCTGTAACTACAACAGTGTTATTTTTGCTACACTCGGTGCCTGAAACCACCAAAGTTTGTTCCAGTGTATACCTTATACTGGTCTTAAGAGTACTGGGGTTAAATGCCTGGTAAGACTGGTATCTCACAACTAGCAATACATATTCTACATGCGGAATATAAAAATGTTTCTGGAAAGGGTCTTGGTACTCCAGTATTTTTGCTGCACATAAACCAGCAGCTGTCGCATGATCCTCAAACAGAATTTACAAGCTCCCATTACTTCTCTGCAAACGAAATGTGTATAATGATGATGGCAAATTGCATGGAAGGGGAAAACAGCAAGCACTATATATGGCGCCGCAGTCCTGCCGTCGTAGAGAATGACGCTTCTGTTGTGGTCACCCATGCAATGCCGTGATTCTGCGCTGTTTCATACCTGAGTTGCCAGCTCCAAATACGGTGAGCTTTTCTTACCGAGGCCACGTGAAGTCAGAAGAACTCCAAGTAGCTTCCCTACTTGCGTAGCCATATGATGTTTCTCCGCTTGTGTCCTCTGCCCGGTATAAATCTGGCAGCTTAGGGGCAGGTATAATGCTCTCACTGCTCAGCATCAGAAGTACATCCGACATGGAGGGCCGGTCTGTTGGATCCGTTTGAATACATAGCAGTGCTATCTGAATGCATCTTGTTATCTCGGTTGTTCGAGCTTCATTGCGCAATGATGGATCTATGAGCTCAATTGTTCTCCCGGTTGTCCACAAATGCCAAGCCTACAGAAGAATTAATGCTCATGGAAAATAGAACACAAGTTTTTTTAAAGACTAAAGCAGAAATAAGAATTAAGTAGCAGTGAGGTAATAAGTATTGTAGGCCAACTTGCCGTGATATATATGCCCTTGCACCGTGGAATTAATTTATTTTTTTGGAAATCAGGATAAATAAAAAACTAGACATCACTGCCTTTGTCACTTACTCTTATGTAAGTTATTTTAATTTACTAACAGCTCTGTAAGTATTACTCACGAGTTGCCGTATTTCTTTCCGCATAGAACGCCACATTATTTGGCAAGTTCCTGCACGCAGCACTGGTCCGAACACAACACCCATACTCAAATATGGAATAGCCATGTTCACATGTCCGCAATTCCACATAGTTCAAGAATTTGACTCCGATATAATAAAATAAAAAATATATAAACAAAACAAAGCTATGTCAAAACTTTTGATAGGAAAAAAGTAATAGGAAACATAGAGAAATTAGATACAAACACAAGTGCAAAACAGGGGTTTAAACAATATAGGAAAATTGCTGGAATAAACGTTTGGATGGGACATAGGAAAAATACAGAAAAATAGTATGAAATTCATACAATCTAAAAGAGCCCTAAAGTTTTTTAAGAAATATTTAGTCATGCAATTGGGCGGGCCACCATCCTAGTTTATATAAATAATCTGTATAGAATATTGGGTAAAAGAATCGGGTCCACTTTGGTTTGCTAGAAACCAGTTGGATACGGTTGGTTCCCAAATTTTCTCAGAAAAATCTTAGCTTGGCTGAAATCAATCATAACTTGGATTTAAAACTGGCTAGAACTTAATATCCCTTCGCACCCTGACCAATTTTAGGCCCTCTTTGGATTGTAGGATTATTGGAGGAAAAGTGGAGGACTCCATTCCTATGGAATTGAGCACTGTTTGTCTTGGAAACGACCACAGGGAAACCAGAGGAAAATTTCCTTCGACGCTGATTTCACAGGAAAACCACTCTGATCTCATTGTTTTCTTTCCTTTGCGAAGGATCAAGGCCCCATTTCGAGGCCAGTATGGAACTCCCACATGATAATATTTCAGTGTCCATGTCTATTGTGGCTACTGACCAAAAAGTAAAGTAGAGGAGTAGTGTAGAGGAGATGATGGATGGACAATGCTTACCCTTCCTATGGCAAGGGCCTATATATATATATATATATATATATATATATATATATATATATGGGACACCTATATATATATATATATATATATATATATATATATATATATATATATATATCCAAAGGTATATATATATATATATATATATATATATATATATATATATATATATATATATATATATATATATATATATATATATATATATATATATATATATTCCATGAAGCGTATTTTACAATCCTACCCTTACACTCATGCGCCATCTATAGGGGTATCTATGTCATTACACACATCCCATTTTAGGATTTACAACCCTTTAGCAGGCTGGATGGGCTTAGGTAGTGGTCACCCCTATAACAGGAGCCTCTCATGGTGAAGGGCTTCACGGGCGAAGCCATGTCACCGAACCATTTGGCCCCCTCCGTCCCTGCGGTCTGTGATCCTTTACGTTGTTGGGCGGAGAAGATGATTTTGCTGGTGCGGGCCATGAGCGTTGGCCCGTTGTACGGCCCAGCGGTCCACGTTCCGTAGCAGTGCCTGATGGCACCGAGAGTCACCTCGTCTGCTGGCGCGCGACGGGAGTTGCACCATCTACTGGTGCAAAATGGGACACGCGGCAGGACGGTAGTGGCGCATCGTGGGATATCAGGCGGCAGGTTGACCATGGTGGTGCACCGGTTCCCGAGATTGTGGGACACGTGTGCACGCGTTATTGGTCGGCCGTGCGGCTACGGCTTCCGCCAGTTGAGCATCCAGATCGTGGGGGGAGGCGAGGAGGCTTTATATACGCTATCGCCGTTGTACCATTGTCCCTCCCCGCTCACTCATTGTTGCCAAATTGCTTTCTTGCTCCTTGCTTCCGTGCGCACTGCTCCCGCACCGTCGTTGTTGCCACCATTTGCCATTGTGCCCGTACACCTCACTGTGCACTTGCAGAAGAAGATGGCCCGCTGTGATGACCGCTCTCGCCGGCCCAGCGGTGGCGCCTCGTCCAACCACGGTGCCTCCTCCCACCGTCGTAGCTTACCGACGACGAAGATGGAGTACGCCCTGGTGGGGCGCGACCCGTCCTTGGCCAACAAACGGTGGAGCGCGGAGAAGTAGCTCAACGACATC
Organism: Dendrocalamus sinicus; assembly: GCA_036346575.1. Classification (NCBI taxonomy): domain Eukaryota; kingdom Viridiplantae; phylum Streptophyta; class Magnoliopsida; order Poales; family Poaceae; genus Dendrocalamus; species Dendrocalamus sinicus. Next base: position 20,257,398 of record CM070662.1, on the reverse strand, counting down.
TGCTCGAATGTGTTAGGGCAAAGCCTTGTGACGGAGGAGACCATCCGGTCTCTTGTTCGCGAGGGGAAGCTATCGGACTGCAACGAGGTTCATCTGCCACCCAGTGAGGAGACAAGCCACATCCGGTGGAGTCGAAGGTGGTTGTCTTCGTCGCGTACTTCGAGCCAGTTCGAATCCCGGCGGCCATGCTTGTTGGCGATGTTCTCCGAACATATGGGTTGGAGCTGTCGCAGCTGACTCCAAACGCGCTGGCATACCTGGTGGTATATTGTTGGGCATTGCGTGGATTGTCCTTGCCCTCCACCACCGGGGGTGCCTCCATGTGGGCGAACTAACCACCCCTCAACTGGAGCTGCCTGCTGGGGGCGGGGTCATGTCAGGCGCCGTACACGCCATCCGTCGATCCACCCGGGCCTTCCACCAGTGGATCTAGGACTACATCGACGAAGCTGCGGCGAAGGTGACAATGCGGCGAAGCCTACGGGGCGACGTGGACTACGGGGCTTGGCTCGACGGAGTCCCATGACGCGACGAAGGTGGACCCGCCAGCTCGGAGCATGGTGTCGACCCGTAGGTGTGATGCCGAAGTCCCAGGGTTGTGGCGTGTGTCACAATGTATCCCCTAGTCATGTAAGACGGTGCCACACAGCCGGAATATTGGAAATGAAATGAAAAAATTGAAGTCTTTTGCTCATATACACTGTTTATTACGAGCAGGTGCTTGATAGGGGCCGCCTGCTAGTCTGAGACCTTATGGTCCGGCGGCGCCTTCAACATTGGGGCTAGGCAGAGGACTCCTTGCGCTTCTGGGAGACGCGACACTCGACTGGGGAACTTCGAGGCGAGATATGTTAAGATAGAGGAGTCGGACGAGTAGTGTTCTTGATTAAGTGAATGTCTTGTAAACATTACTCGTGGCTATGCTTGTTTTTGCCCGATAAGTAGGGCTTTGCCCTCAGCAAGTAGTACGCGATATGCATGGAGTAGGATAGGAACGAAGCGTCGACACGGTCTTCCCTGGCTAGACAAAGTAGACGTGCGAGAGCTGGTGACTAGCTGAAGTAGACGCATGAGTGCTCCGTCCCCTACCCTTCGAAGCGGCGGCAGCGGAGCTGGCAACTAGCCAAAGTAGACGTGCGAGTGCACCGTCCCCTACCCTTCAAAGTGGCGGCAGCGGAGCTGGCGACTTGCCGATGTAGACACGCGAGCGCTTCATCCCCTACCATTCGAAGTGGCGGCAGCGGAGCTGGCGACTAGCCGAAGTAGATGCGCGAGCGCTCCGTCCCCTACCCTTCGAAGTGGCGGCAGTGGAGCTAGCGACTAGCCGAAGTAGAAGTGCGAGTGCTCCGTCCCCTACCCTTCGAAGTGGCCGTAGCAGAGCTAGCGACTAGCCGAAGTAGACGCGTGAGCGCTCCATCCTCTACCCTTCAAAGTGGCGGGAAGGATACCGGTGTGGCGTTTACTTGGAAAGGCACGTGCGGAGAGTCCCCATGCGATTATTTATACTCCGAAGAGTCGCCTGGGACGACAGGGCTCCCGGCACTTTATACTCCGCAGAGTATGCCGAGGCTCGAAGCCATCGTGTGATTTTTTATACTCCGTAGAGTTGCCTAGGACGACAAGGTTCCCGGCGTTTTATACTCCGCAAAGTACGCCGAGGCTCAAAGCCATCGTGCAATTTTTTTATACTTCATAGAGTTGCCCGGGACGACAAGGTTCCTGGTACTTTATACTCCACAAAGTACGCCAAGGCTCGAAGCCATCGTGCGATTTTTTTATACTCCATAGAGTTGCCTGGGATAGAAAGGTTCCAGGCGCTTTATACTCTGTAGAGTACGCCGAGGCTCGAAGCCATCATGCGATGTTTTTATACTCCATAGAGTTGCTGGGGATGACAAGGCTCCCGGCGCTTCATACTCTGTAGAGTACAACGAGGCTTGAAGACATCGTGTGATTTTTTTTATACTCCATAGGGTTGACTGGGACGACAAGGTTCCCGGTGCTTTATACTCCACAGAGTACGTCGAGGCTCAAAGCCATCACGTGATTTTTTTATACTCCGTAGATTTGCCCGGGACAACAAGGTTCCCGGTGCTTTATACTCCAGAGTATACGCCGAGGCTCAAAGCCATCGTGCGATTTTTTTATACTCCGTAGAGTTGCCCAGGACGACAAAGTTCCTGGTGCTTTATACTTCGCAGAGTACGCGAGGCTCAAAGCATCACACGATTTTTCTTATACTCCGAAAAGTGCGCGCGGAGGCTCACCTCCGCGTGTCTTATTTATACTCCGAAGAGTGCACACGGAGGCTCACCTCCGCGTGTCTTATCTATACTTTGAAGAGTGCACGCGGAGGCTCACCTCCGTGTGTCTTATGCAGAATGATACACTTATGCAAACGTTGCCCTTTATTGATTTCCCGTTTACATGGGTGAGCTTCTACAAAGGGTAGAGCGTTAGCCGTGTTGCGAGCATCGCTTCAGCTTCATGCATAGTACCGCCGCAGCCAGTTTGCATTCCATGTGTGATGGAGAGTTCACCCCTCCAACATCACAAGGCGATGGCCCTCCCATTTGGATTCCAGCTTGCCTACTGTCGCTGTGTGGAGCGCCATTTTGAGGACGAGGTCTCCCAGCTGGAATTCTCACGAGTACACGGTGTGGTCGTGAGCACACACTACTTGACGCGCGTACTTCATGACATGTTGGGTGGCGCTCACCCAATCACCATCAAGAAGATCGAGGGACAACTCACGCTCTTCCACCGGGGCCTGAGCGAGGACCCTCCTCGAACCGGCCTTGATTTCTTCGGGTGTGACTGCCTTATCATCGAAGAGAAGCTTGAATGACGTGAACCCTATCGAATGTGTTACCGTCATGCGGAGGGACCAAAGCACACTGGGATGTTTGTCTGGCCATTTGTCCTTCGGTAGGCCGACGAGGCGCTTTTTGACTCAGGAAATGCGACGTTTGCCTGCTCGACCGCTCCGTTGGACTGTGGGTCGCCAACCAAGGCGTATCGACGTGTGATGCCCATGCGATCGTAGAACGTCACGAACAGGGTGGAGTCAAACTGCAGGCCACTATCGACGGTAACCTCTCTGGGGACTCCAAAGCGGCAAATGATGTTTTGCTAGAGGAATCGCTGCATGTCTGCAGAGGTTACCTTAGCCAATGCCACCGCTTCGGGCCATCTGGAGAAGTATTCCTGGGCAACTACGATGAACCGAAGATCCCCTGGGGCACGCGGAAGCGGTCCAACGACGTCAATGCCCCAATGCACCAATGGCCATACAGGGGGATGGGCTGCAGGTTGCTCGGGGGTCTGTGGATGACCCATCCCATCCATTGGCACCCTTGACAGCAATGCACGAAGTCTTGCGCGTATCTCAGCGAGGAGGCGCTTCCCTCATTGTGCGAGAGGCATCACAAGAGTGGGGTGCAGACTCCCCGCTTATAGAGGACGCTGTCCAGGACCTCAAAGGACCTAGCCTGGTACTGCAGACGCCGCAGCTCAAGAGGGTCGTCTGGCTCGGCTATGCCCTGCAGATAACCGTAGATGGGCTCTCACCAGTCGCCCTGTTAGGCAATTTGATGAACAAGGGCAGCATCACGGTTGTCTTACTCGATAGCTACCGTGGGTAGGACCTCATAGAATGCCCCCTCGGGGAGGGGAATCTGCTAGCTGGCGGCCTTGGCGAGGGCGTCGGCCTGCTCATTGTCCGCTCACGGAATGGCCTTTACCATGACACCCAAAAAATGACGTTTGTTCGCCCTTACAGTGGCTAAATACTTGGCCTAGTCAGGGTCCTTGGCTTGGTTGGATTTGTCCACATGGCCCACGACCAGACGCGAATCGGTGCGGACAAGGACCCTTCGTGTGCCAAGGGTTGTGAGCTTCGCGAGGCCGAAGAGTAGCGCTTCGTACTCGGCTGTGTTGTTCGTCGCCAGGAACCCAAGACATGCCGAATACAGCAGGCGGTGCCCCTCCGATGTAGTGATCACTGTGCCCACCCCGGGGCCCAGAGCGTTGTAGGCCCCGTCGGTGTTGAGTGTCCACACTAGGTCTTCTAGCTGCTGTGCGTGCGGCTGAGCTGGTGGAGTCCACTCGGCGAGCAGGTCCACGAGGACTTGAGATTTTATTGCCGTGTGAAGCGTACATCAAGGAGAATGGTGCGAGCTCGGCCGCCCACTTGCCGATACGCCCTGTGGACTCCTTGTTATGCAGCATCTCCGCCAAGGGGAAGGAGGATGGCACAGTGATGGGGTGAGTGAGGAAGTAGTGACAAAGCTTCCTCGAGGCCATGACCAATGCGTAGGCCAGCTTCTCGAGTTCGGTGTACCACGTCTTGGTGCCCTGGAGAGCTTTGGAGACGAAGTACACGGGCCGCTGAAGGGCACCTTCCTCAAGAATGAGGACCATGCTGATTGCTGCTGCGGTGGCGGTGAGGTACAGCAGGAGAGGAGCCTCTAGTGCTGGGGCGACTAAAGTCGGAAGGCTTGCGAGGTGCTTCTTGAGTTCGTCGAAAGCCTTCGCATAGTCATCATCCCAATGGAACCCGTCATAGCCACGAAGGGCCTTGAAAAATGGCAGGCCTCATTAAGCCGCCCTGGATAGGAAGCGACTCAACGCGGCCATGCATCTAGTGAGTCCCTGGACCTCCCTCGTTGTTTTGGGCGGCTCCATGGAGAGGATCGTGTTAACCTTGTCAGGGTTCGCCTAGATGCCGTGCCCGGACACCAGGAAACCAGAAGCTTCCTAGCTTGCATGCCGAAGACGCACTTGTCTGGGTTGAGCTTGATGCTCGCTCGTCTGAGGTTGTCGAAGGTCTCTTGAAGATCTTGACTGTGGGAGGCAAGTTGCCTAGTCTTTACAACCACATCGTCAACATGGGCTTCGACATTCCTCCCAAGCTGGGAGGCAAGCGCGAGCGCGACGAGGTGCGTGAAGGTGGTGCCAGCATTTTTTAGGCCAAAGGGCATCCTAACAAAGCAGTATGTCCCTATCGGCGTTATAAAGCTGGTCTTGTCCTCGTCGTCCTTGGCCATGTGAATCTGATGGTAGCCGGAATATGTGTCTAGGAAGCTCATAAGTTCGCATCCTACCGTGGCATCTACCAGCTGATCTATGTGTGGCAACGGGTAGTTATCCTTTGGACATGCCTTGTTGAGGGCGGTGAAGTCAATACACATGCGCCAAGCACCGTTGGCCTTCTTCACTAGCACCGGGTTGGTGAGCTAGTCCAGGTGCTGGACTTCACGGATGACCCCGGACCGGAGGAGCTTCACTACATCTGCCTTGACCGCCTATTGCCGCTCGATTGACATGCACCGGAGTCTTTGCCTGACCGACTTGGCGTCAGGGCGGACCGCTAAAGTGTATTCGATGAGGGCGCGGTCCACACCCTTTATGTCGGTTAGGGACCACGTCAAGACGTCCACGTTGTCCTAGAGTAGATCTTGCTTAACCTTCGGGGAAAGGCCCTCGCCGATGGACACGTAATGATCTTCAGTGTGCAGGGCACTCTCTTGACCTGTCGTCCGCCCAGGGTTGGGCGTGCCTGCCTCGGGAGTGTCCGTGAGCACATGCACCTTTCGATGCAGGCCTTACCAAGCTCTATTTGTTGGGCAAGGTCTTGGTCACCGAAAGTGGTGATGATGCCTTGCGGGCCTGGGAGCTTCATGCACAGAAAACCATGGTGCAGGACCACTCCAAAGGAATTTAGGGTCGGGCGTCCCAAGATGGCGTTGTACGAGTATGAGAGATCGACGACATCAAAAGTAACGTCCTTGCTCCTCGAGTTGTCACCTTGGCCAAAGGACACTTGCAGTCGTATCTGGCCCAAAGCCTTCAATGGCTGACCCCCAAAGCCCTAAAGTGGGATTCACGAGGGGCCTAGCCGACTCCGGGGGATTCCCATCTAGTCAAAGGCTACCGTGAATAGAATGTCAGCAAAGCTGCCTTCGTCGACCAGGACACGCTTAACATTGCAGCCTACGATGGCGGCCTCGATGACCAGGGGATCTTTGTGAGGGAAGTCGACGCCATCTGCGGCAACGCGGTGAAGGTGATGTCGTGTTGCACCCAAGCCGGTGGTGCTTGTGTCGGGTATGCCGCCACATGGTGCAACCGACTCGTGTAGGCTTTCTGCTGCCACACAAAAGAAAATTCAAGGGAAGAGCTCCCAGAGATGGCATTTATGATGCGGCGTTGGCCTTTCTCCAAGGCATGTATCCTCAGGGGCCCTCTTGGGGCTGCTGCACGTGGGCCACCGCTGGTGGCCCCGCTTCCATGGCTCTATCCCTGGCGACGCTTTGGCGAAGCATCGCGATGGTGGGGCATGTCCGCGTGAGGTGATCACCGCGGTCATGCACTTCGCACCACAAGTCGTGCTGGTGGTAGTCTCCTTTGCCGTGGGCACTATCGTCTTGACCCTGGCCGCGCCCGCATCCCCGGCCTTTGCGACCCCGCCCTCAGCCAGCGGGGGCACTGTTGTCGGAGCCGTCCTCAATGTCGAAGACGCAGCGGGCCTTCTAAGGCCTACACTGGTTGTGCTTGGGTTTGTCATTCGACGAATCCTATTTACGTTTGGAGGTGTCCTTTGAGGGATCGTGCTTGTGCTAGGAGGTGTCCTTCGAGAATTCTTGCTTGCGTTGGAGGTGTCCTTCGGTGAGTCCTCCGCCTGATTGGTGTCGGAGTTGTCACCTCTATGCCACTATGCATCCTCTTCCGCCCTCGTGTACTCCATCTTGTGCTCTGGAATCACCGGGTTGCACCAGCCTAGGCATCGACGCTATGGCCTGTGCTCTGGAACTGTTCGGCGTACCGGTGCGATGGGCCCCGGGGTCGATGACGAGGTCAGTGTGGCCGCCGAAGCCACTCGTCACTCCCGCACTAGGCGCTGGTTCGCTACCTGCATTGGGCTGGCCGCTGCACCACGGATGTCGCCATCGGCGCTCGCAACACCAGCGTTGCCATCCGCACCAGTTGCTGATGTAGAGGCCCTGGCATTTGCGAGCGCCGCCGCCGTGCTTATCTTCTTCCTTGCTGTCAATAAAGCTTCTTTGGGTGCCATCACTTCTCAAATTTCAAGGCTTGCTCTCCATCGTCCCCACGGATGGCGCCAACTGTTGTGGCTACTGACCAAACAGTAAAGTAGGAGAGTAGTGCAGTTGAGATGATGGATAGACAACGCTTGCCCCTTCCCTATGGCCAGGGCCAGTATATATATTTCCATGAAGCATATTTTACAATCCTACCCGTACACTCATATGCCCTCTATAGAGGTATCTATGTCATTACACACATCCCATTTTAGACTTTACAACCTTTTAGCAGGCCGGATGGGTTTAGGTGGGGGCCACCCCTACAACAATGTCAAATTTGAAACCAGAGGAAAACATCCACTCTGATCTCACTGTTTTCTTTCCTTTGCGAAGGATCAAGGCCGCATGTCGAGGCTGGTATGGAACACCCCACATGATAATATTTCAGTGTCCATGTCAAATTTGAAACTAGAGATGCTTACTTGGAAAACTGTAATGGTTAGAACATAAAAATAGAACTACATGTGAGTCTAGAAGAACCTTGGTGTAATTTATTCAAAAGAGATACAAGCAGATGCTTCTTTTTCCAACTGGAAATTGGTGCAAAATTTTCAGAGACGTGCATAGTTTCAAAACCTATACTTACATGCTCAGTGAAACTCACGTACTCATGTTGTAGACAAGGAATAGAGGACCTCATTGCAGCAATGACCTCAAGAAGAATGATACCGTAGGCATACACATCAACCTTGCTTGATAAAATACCTCGGCGAAGATACTCAGGAGCCATATAACCACTGAAAGGTCATAACAAATCAAAGCAATTAACAAAGGAAATGGGTGTAAAAATATGAATGTATTGAAGCACTCCAATAATTTTGTAAGTTCTTACAATGTGCCTGATATACAAGTGTCATGGTACCATCCGGGGCTTAACATTTTAGCTATACCAAAATCACTTATCTTAGGATTCATATCCGAATCAAGCAGAATGTTGCTTTGTTTCAAATCCCTATGCACAATGCATAGCTCAGTATGTGTGTGTAGATAGAGAAGACCCTGTGCTATCCCTTCAATTATTCGGAAGCGCGATAGCCAGTCAAGCGACACCCCTCTTCTCAGGTCTGCAACATGGGGATCATTATAAGGAACACACTGTGAAAATTGGTCCGAGATTAATGAACTATGCAAAATCTGAGAAAGACATGCCAAAGATAACTTTGTCCAAGCTCCCGTTGGGCATATACTCGTAGACCAAAATCATCTCCCCTTGCCCGGTGCAATGTCCCAGAAGCTTAATTATATTTGTATGCTGAAGCTTTGTAAGAACATGAAGTTCACTTTCATACTGGAAAGCTACTCTTCTTTCATCGGCAGGAAATCTTTTGATCGCAACCTCAAGTCCATCACGCATTTTAGCCTGAAAAGCAATGTCCAAGTGATGATCAATCTAAAGCTAGGACGAAGGTTTTGCAAATATTTTGTATTTGGAAAGTTGAAAAGACCCCAACGATACGAGGAAGCATGTATATTCAATCTAGTTCAAATTTGTGCAAAATAAGTTCCATGCACTTCCAGACTAGTAGAGTGAGGTCACTGGCGACTGGCCAGCTTCACTTTTACTTCTTTTCTATTTTGTAGACATGCAAAACATGCTTTCCGTTTCCCTTACGCCAAAGAAAAGGGGTGTTGAAGGGAATGGAGTACATCCATACGTGCAATGTCCGCCTTAAGGCATTCAAAATTCATTTCTCACTGAAGTTGTTACCGTCGCTGCAGCAGCAAACTAATGAAATCAAATACTACTTTTCAGAAGGATGCAAATTACGTGAATATTAACAATATCCTTGTCATTTGTCCAGACAAAAGGTATTCAACTGGTACAACAGACCGCAACAATAAAAGCAACTTACGTCCAAAGTTAGAAATTTAATCAACTACTAGTGCTGCTCTCTCCATAAGTACACTAATAAAACTGGTTTTTTCACTCGGAAAAAACTGGTTTTCATATTGTGACACCAAGGAAATAATCTTGAACAAATTCATTTCTTACTCCTAAAAATTTACTGAAAAATACAGGAGAATTATAGAAAGTCCCTTTGACAATAGCATTTCAAAAACAAAATCTGTAAATAGTGGCACACTTGCAAATATGTTATTTTTAATAGTATTTGTTACGATATAAGTTTGGCCAATCACATTTTCAGTATTTCCCATAAATTAATATGTATTAAATTATAAATTTAATGAATGAATAGCACCACTTCCTCCCATTAAGCACATCAATAGAATTGATTTGTTAATGTTGCACTTAATCAATAATCAGAAAAATTAATTATCAATCCTAACGGTTTATTAATGAGCACGAGAAATCTTGATTATGGAACTTACACACACACAAAAATCCATGTTCTACTTTCTTGGCAAATTTTTTTACAGAGACAGAAATTAAGATAGCATTGCTTTCTCCATCACCAGAAAATGCTTACAGAACATGACAGATGTTATGATTTATGAGAACATGTACACTACCTTGTAAACAACAGCCGAACCGCCACATCCAATTTCGTTTTCAGATGAGAAATTATTCGTAGCAGCCTTCAATAAGTCATAAGCTGGAAGCTCCTTCAAACAACAAAGTTCAGTTTCATGGATTGAATACTTAGTATTGCAGAGCTTCAATATTCGTTTCTTTATGTTTAACAACAAAGTTACAATTGTGACTTGTACTTTAAAGAAAGCATGAAAATCATGGTGGATGGCATAATTTGATGCTGAGTTGGCGCTACTCGCTACTACTTGTACCTGGTGCGTCCTGCTGAGGCCACCAGCAAAGCCATTTCAATCTCTGATCTCTGGCCAATAGCTCTTCCAAACCTTCCGGATGACCTACAGAGAATCTCATTTAACATTCTACTTTTCTATCGCCTCATTTTTTTTGGTAAAGGATATGATAAATAATTGGGTAAAAAAAACAACATAATTTGACTTCCGTAGAATCGAGCGTATGCCCCTATAAGACGCTTACATTACAAACTTATCACTGCAAAAGAAGAAACGTTCTAAATACCACTGTAAAACTGCATCAAATAAGTTTCACACCCCAGGACCTACTTTCTTTTTTGTTTGCATATAAGAAATTTGATGGTATTTTTAACATTATTTTAAAAAAGCCAAAATGATCCCCGTACAGTCATTGAACCATCTTGTACACATGAGCATGTGTATCTGGGGTGCTAACGGATCAAATATGAATTGAATAGTGGTCTTCCCACATTCTTATTCGTATTTTTTTAAGTGAATACAAATTCAAATATACCCGAATGCGAATACAAGTCGAATGTTGTAATGAATACGAATATGCATCGAATAATTACGCAATTTGGTTCGATCTGAATATCCTACAACATAATAAAGTTTAATGAAAGGGTTTGTTGAAACTGGTTTTGTAGTAATATTTATGTCCCTTTTTCTCTGGTTTATCACATAATCATTGGTTTATCACATAATCATTAGTGCCATTTGCAGTTGTGCCAAAATGAACATATCGAATATGGCTAAAAAGAGCATGCAACGAGCTTCATCGGGGTGTGCCAAAATGAAAAACATCAAATACCAAATTGGAGGTCTAGTATGACAATGGTCTCATCAAGACAATCGAAATGCATATATAATATGCCTAATTTGGAGGTTGGATGCAAAAGATACATAGTAGTTAGCTGCCGCTATGTGCACCGAATATGGATATTATTCGTATTCGTATTCAATTCGACACCAATTTGGTATACCATATTCATACTCGTATTCAGCAAAAAAATCCGGATACTATTCGGATTCATATTTGTTTTACAAAACAAATGCATTTTTGCTTACCACAATCGCTGCCATTCGAATACGAATGTCAGATAAAATGGATTATCTAGGTTCATTTGACACCCTTGTGTGTATCACGCAAAATTTAAACCACGGCTCATGTGATGGCATCACATATTAGTTGCTGGACATCCTTGTGCGGGTCCATCACACGTCGGGGACTTGGAAGGTGAAATGAATATAGATTATCTGAACTATTCGATGGAAACAAATATGGATGAGATACTTCCATGCGAATAGTAGTTTCTCCACTATTCAAACTTGTATATTAATTTAACATAAAATATGGATGTGAATATGGTTCAGTTTTTCCATCCAAAATGTAGTTTTATCCACATTTATATTCGAACTTGACAATATGATTTTTGTACTATTCAACATTCATTACTGTTATGAATAGCGATTGTATTCAACATTAGTCCAATAGGCCAGTATACATATACGTATAGGTATGGCATATATGTAGAAAACCACTCATACAATAGGGTAAATACACAACTATATAATATATATCTAGCACCCCCTCAAATTTATGGTAGATCAACAACATGAAGTTTGGAGAGGTAGAAGGGCTCTGGTTTGTGCCTTTATGAAGAAGTTTGCCAACTAAAACTCTGAAGGCACATACTGAAGAATAACAAACCTGGTCCTGCACCAGTGTCCTTATATAGGAAGCATCAACACCAATATATTTTGTAAGCTCATGATTTACTGGATTGTTTTGTAAGCTCATGCTTCACTAGATCCTTAGCAATGCTAATAACACCTATAGTGTCAGACAAAAAAGTAGTCGGTGTAGAAACAGAAACACCAAAATCATCAAGTAACCACCGTAGCCAAGTAAGCTCTGCAGTCAACAAAGCTATAGCTCGCAACTCGACCTCAGCACTCAAACGAGAAACTATTGTCTGCTTCTTAGTCTTCTAAGCAATAAAAGAACCACCAAGAAAAACATAATAGGCAGAGAGAGACCAGCGATTAGAGTGATCACTAGCTCAGGTGGCATCAGAATATGCCTGGAGTTGTAAAGAGCTGAAGCGAGGGAAAAAGAGACATGAGATAGTTCCACAAAGGTACCGCATAGTACGAAGAAGATGACTATAGTGAAGCTAAGTGGGAGCAGAAACAAACTGACTAAAGATATGCACAGGGTATGAAATATCAGAACGAGTGACACCAAGGTAAACAAGGCTCCAAACAAGATGATGATAATGAGTAGGATCAGTAAGAGGCTCATCATTAGTGGGACAAAGATGAACATTAAGGTCCACAAGAGTGTCAACGGTGCACTGATCAGTAAGAGAGGTACGAGCAAGAAGATTCTGGATATACTTTTCTTGAGACAAATAGAAGCCCTCAGGAGTAGAAATAACCTCAATCGCAAGAAAGTAGTAAAGAGGATCTAGATCAAATATGAGAAACTGCTTATGAAGACCCTCCTTGACAAAAGTGATGTACGAGAATCATCTCTAGTAATGATAATATCATCAACATACAAAAGAAGCATTCGATCACGAGGCGAAGTGTGAATAAAAAGAACAGGATCATGAGCACTGGCAGAGAAACCAGCTGTAGTGACAACAGAAGAGGAATGATCAAACATGTCATGAGAAGCTTGCTTGAGGCCATAAAGAGATCGCGAAGGTGACAAACCATACCCTCAGGAACATAATACCTAGGAGGCGGCTGCATGTAGACCTCCTCACGCAACTTGCCATTGAGAAAAGCATTCTTGATGTCCAACTGAGAGATAGGCCACTATCGAACAGAGGCTACAACAAGAAGAGTACAAACTATGGTCATGCGAGCGACAAGAGCAAAGGTCTCATCGTAGTCGATTATGTTCCTGCTGAAAACCACGCGCTACAAGATGAGCCTTATAGCGCTCAAGAGAACCATGAAAGTGGGTCTTAACCTTATAGACCCACTTGCACGTGATAGGAGTAACATGCTCAGGATGAGAAACAAGATCCCATATGCCCATGCGCTCAAGGGCAGTGATCTTCTCTGCCATCGTATGCTGCCACTCCTAATGAATAGTAGCCTCACAATAAGAAGTCAGTTTGGCAAGAGTAGCAGCAGTAAAGCCAAAATACTTAGGAGGCCGAATAGACTAGTGATCACAAAGAACATATCGGGGAGAAGAGGTTGAAGGGGATGACCCATCAGAAGAAGATGGCAGATTAGAAGAATCCTCAATTCGCGAATAACAAGTATAGTAGAGAGAATAAGAAGGAGCAAGGTCATGAGTAACCTTTGGAGAGGGTGCCAGTGGTGAAGAAGATGCCAATTGGGAAGGACCGGAGAGACTAAAGGCTGTAGTGGAGGAGTAGTGGCTATGGGAGTGGAAGGAAAGGTCATGAAAGAAAGTGGCTCGACAAGAGATGCTGAAGTGGAGGAAGAAGAAGGCGAGAATAGAAAAGCCGTTGAATTGTAGCATGTTTTATTAAGTCGTTGTCCGACTCTACTCATTGGCTATGTCAACGAACAATGGGCTAAGGCAAAGTTTATCAGTAGCCCCATTACCCCATACACATTGTAGGATCTTACGAATTACGATACTACAATCCCATGGAACATTTCAATCCATTTCACATGTGGGATCTAAATTTGGTAGGATCATGTAAGATCCCAATCCTATTACAATCCTACCTGGTCCTACATTTGTAGATAAGATCTAATATTAGTATTTATATAACATATATTATTTCATATTGACCATAGCACAAAAGTAGTTACAAAAAAAATCGTGTACCATTTAGTAATATGTGATAACGTGTTTTTTGCTTGGATATGCCCTCACAATTTTTTAACATGTGACCCTTCTGTTTCTAGATCTGAATATTAGTCCATAGGTACTCAATACAAATATGTAACACAATAGAGGCAGAAATGGCAACATAGTTTGATTTAACATTGATGTACCTGGGAAAATAGAATTCAAGAGGAGTACTGCAATTGTGTTCTGGTAAAAACTTAGAATAAATAAATTATAATAATTGTAAAGCACATGCTGCTACTAGAATTACTCTTAGTGAAGTGTATACATGACTTACAAGCAGTTTTATAGCTTAATACGATTCAGTTTTGTTCTAATTAATCATTAATTGTCAATAAAAAATAATGCTACCAAAATAATAATCCTAATAACATTCAAAGAAAATTGTACCTCAGTTTTATGTACTTTGACATCCAAGTGACAAATTTCAAAGTGACTTAACCTAGAACAACAATTTCTCAAAGTACATGGGCCTAAGAAAGTACGCAGGCCTACATAAACAATTCTCAAAATAGAAAGATAAAAGACTTCAAAGATGAAGTTGAAAGTACATGGACCTACAATAACAATTTCTCATATGACTTAAGGTGCATTTTACCTAAAATTTAGCTACAGATTTTCCAAAAATTAAAGTTTCAGCTCCATGAACACAAAGTTAAATTAATGTAATATTGTAATTACCCACTCTTTGGTGTTCCTCAGCCTCACAAGGCTCTGTTACGGTTCGATTGCTTTCCAATTGAAAAACCCCCAAGGCGCTTTCTTCGTTCCTGAAAGTCACACAACAGTTACAGCATGAACCAACTTGCTCAAGAAAAGGGAGAAGCTTTCATTATCATTCTCTTGCTTTGAGATGAAATACCCATTTGGAATGCAGGAATCCAAAAATGCAAGAACGGAAAAATACATGAATCGGGCTTTCATGTCTAGTAAAATCCTTTGGAATTCTATAAATTAAGAATTGTTCAAATGAGCTAGCTGTTTGGATGCTTCGTACAAAAAATTACAGAAATTTGGAAAGAGAGAAAGACACAAAAGAAATTTTCTGTGATGTCTAATCTCATGTCAGATTTCCTCCAAAATTCCTATGGACTGGACCATTCCATGGGAATATCATAGATATTTCAAATGTTCATTCATTTATTCCAAAGAGAAATATAGGATATTTTCCTACATGATTCAATTCCTAAAAATATTCCTCCAAAAATCCTATGTTGCAAACACCCCCAAAGTCTCATTTGGACCTCAACTTTAAAAATAAAATACAAAAGAGCCTTAAGTTTCAATTTATGTTGAAAAGAGGCCTAACATTTAAGAACTTATCATGTAAGTGTCAATGACACTCAAAATGACAGGGGACCAACGAACCAAGCAGCGCACTGTTGCACAAAGGGAGCTCTTAATTGTCATTATGCACATACACTGCTGAATGTAACCCCTAAGTTTGCCGACATAATTAGACAGGACTGTACTCCCTCGTGGGAGGTATAATTGTATAAATAAATGGAGAGAGCATAGCTTGTGTTCAGAAAAAAAAAAAGTTTTATGACATGCACGATCTATACACACACCTACACGAGACACATAGGACTTCTTTTTGCTTGGGTTCAATTCTCTAGGTGCTTTTTCTGATGGTTGTTGAGATCCTGATTCCTTAGGATCATAAGCTGAAGGGGAACAAAAATAGTATATTTCCCATGATAGAAATTATTCAAATTAATATTGTTTAATATTTCAGTATGTATGTTCTTGAAAGAATCCAAATTATTGGCTAAGCGGAAATAATATCTATGATTCCCAGATGTTGTTGGAGAAAAAATTGTGCTGTGAACTAATTGTTTCCATGCTAGAAAAAATCAGCATGTAAACATGTATTACTGTGATACTCCATAGTGTTAACAACGCTTGGTGGCCTAAAACAGAACCTTGTTTTATCTTTTCTCACTGTATCATGTAAACGTACAAATGCAGGATAAAGTGGGTTTATGTTGGCATGTGAGATGTAGATATACATTGCAAACATTCTACCTAGCATCAGGTTTCAAATGGCTGGTGGGTGAACCCGGCAACTCCTCCGACACCTGAAATACGAGCCCCATTTGATGTTACGCTCTCACAATCAAGAAAATCAAGAGAAGAACCATAAGTTTCATAAAGAAAAAAAAAGAACAGAGATGGGCCCACATGCTCAAGTTCCCTGGATGTGTGAGACAACTCCCAAGTGAACCAATGGTATCATCAATTTACTACTAAAATACAAATATTTTCTTACGTTCCTCAATCACAAGATACAATCTGCAGCCAATTGAGAGAATTTGGGTAGATTTAAGGTCAACTTGACAGGAGTTCGAGAATGGGAAAGAGAGACAAAGGAGGAGCTGAGAGAGCAAGAGGGGTAGTCGGGGTGCCGAGAGAAATTGTTTCACTTTGTTCAACCATGGTTGTCACGGTGAAACAGGAGACCACGGTGAGTGAGGGACGCTAGGACGCCATGGCGATGCCGCTGCGGCGCCATGGCGAATGCCATACGAGCATATCCTATACATGAATACGGTCACCTCTCTCTCTCTCTCCTGTCTAAAAGCCATACGTGTACGGTCCCCTCCCCTCATAAACCTCCTCTCTCTCCCATCTCTCTCCTGACCTCTCTCTCCCGTCTCTCCCGCGGCGACTCCTCCCCTCGGCGCCTCCCCCATCCGCCACCTCTCTCCCCGCCTCCTCCCCTCCCCAGCGCCTCCTCCCACTGCCCGCCGCCTCCTCTCCTTGGTGCCTCCCCCCTCCCCGCCGCCTCAACTCGAGACTTCAACAAGTAAATCCAAGTATGCTTATTGTAATCATCAATAAAGCTAACATAGTACTTGAATCCATTTTTTGACGAATGGGCAGGACCCCAAACATCAAAAAAGATGAGTTCTAAAGGAGCGGAAGATAGACTGCTAGAAGTAGGAAACGGAAGTTGTTTGCTCTTTGCTTGATGACAAGCATTACAGAAAGAATTTATTGGCCGCAGAGAGGAAACAGCTAGATTATTGCCTTGCAAAATATGTTGAACAACGGCCGGAGATGGATGTCCAAGTCTGTAGTGCCAGTCTTCAATAAAGACCCTTGTACTAGACAGGACCTTCATGTGTGGACTGCAGCGAGTAATATTGGAACAAGTGAGGCTTGGGTTTATTGGAAATAGTCCTCCTCTGCATTCACCTTGAAGAAGAGGCATCTTCGTGGTTTGGTCCTTCATGATAAAGTATTTTGGATGAAATTCAACAAAAAACGTTATTGTTAGTGGTGAGTTTGTGGACATAAAGGAGATTCTTAGATGTTTTTGGAACATGAAGGACATTGTGTAGATGGAGAGGTTGAACAGGAGTCTCAATTTCAGAATGACCATAATGTAAAATAGACAAACCTAGTCCTCCTGCGGTTTGAACTTGATCCCGGCCAGAATATTTCTCCTTGATTGCCATCTTGTCAAAATCAGCAGTTATATGATCAGTGGCACCACTGTCGGTGTACCAATTGTTGTCAATGGTGTAAGATGGTGCTCCAGTTGTTGCTGACATCGCCGAGGACCTTCCTTCTTCATCCTGATAGGAATAATCAAACCTATGGTAGCAACAAAGTGCTACATGGCCGATCTTCTCACATACTTGACAAACTGGTCTACCATTGTTGTTGCGAGTGTTCCCTTCAGCAGAATTATTCCTTGACGGTGCACCATTTGTACTGCATCCACAGCTCTTGCCATGGCCACCACTATGGTTGTTTTGTTGGTTGCGCGAGGAGAAGTTTATAGAAGAACCTACAGTCTGGATCAGCGTTCAAGAAGGCGGCCTGGGCGGCCGCCTAGGCGCCGCATAGGCGCTGGGCGGCAGGGTGCCGCCCGGCCTTGGCCCCTAGTCGGGTGGCTAAGCGGCGAGGCAGTCCAAGGCGGGACCAAGGCGGGGGCAGGCGGCCTAGGCGCGGCGAAGGGGCGGCGCGGAGGGAGCGGCGGGGATGGAGAAAAAACTTACCGCACACGAGGCCGTCGCCGCCGCTGTTGACTCGCCGGACCCCCGCGCCAGATCCCACCGCCGCCGCTCCCGTGGCCACCGGTGAGGGAGACATCAGGTGGCGGGGGAGGCGCGCGGAGCGGGGGACGCCGAAGTGGCGGCGGGGATGGGGCGGCGCGGAGGGAGCGGCGGGGGGATGGGGCGGCGCGGAGGGAGCCGCGCGGAGGGCGCGCGTGTGGGAATTGGGATGGGAAGGGCCGAAGGGGTTAGGGTTAGGGTTAGGCGGCGGGGTCGGGTCGGGTCGGGGTCAGGCGGCGGGGTCGGGTCCGGTCGGTTAGTTGGTTAAGTTTTTCTGTTTTTGTGATTTAGTCATCACATTTTTAAAAATTACGAATAAACTTTTTTCTTAATAGATTTCTTTCAATCTAGACCTCTTTAAATATATATATTAGGCAAATATATATATACACAATTGTTTATTTTCACCTATTATCCTTATTTTTAATTCGCCCACCTAGGCCCCCTAGGCGCTAGGCCCCACCTCGCCGCCCGCCTAGCGCCTTCTTGAACATTGGTCTGGATGATACTGGAAATATGCTCTTGCCGCATTTCATAGCTCAAGAGATGAGCATAGAGTCACTGAGCAACATGGGAACAGGTCTTGTTGTAACAGAGGTAACAAGGGCATCATAATCGTGATCAAGACCAAGGAGCATGTAAGGGGTTATCTCTTGTTCTTTAAGAGGTTCTCGTACTGTAGCTAGATTATTGGCTAGAAGTTTCATTTGATTGAAATAATCGGTGGCAGAAAGATCTTTCTTGCGAAAGTTGGAAAGTTGGAATCTAAGCTGCATAATTCTAGCTTGAGAATTGGAGGAAAACATGTGCTCTAAAGTAGTCCAAACTTCTCTGGAAGTAGGAAGGAACATGACTTGAGCAAGGGCAGATTCAGAGAGGGAAGAATGTAGAGCGCTAAGTACCATTTGATCCTGCTGAAGCCAAGTCTGGTACACCGGGTTTGGATCTGTGAAACACCATCCACTGAAGTGCTGGTGACTGAAATCAGAGGAGCCACCATGGATCCATTAATGTACCCGAGCAATTGTTGGCCGCGAAGGTAAGGCATGAACTGAGCCTTCCGGAGGAGGTAATTGCCACCGGTTAACTTCACATTTATCAGATCTGAAAAGGATGGAGTGGGAAGAAATCCTGCCGTGGGTGAAGTGGTCATCGTGGATGGTATGGAGGTTTGTGATCCTGCTGTAGACATCTCGTGGGAGATTATGCAGGCTCTGATACCATGTGAAAGTGTATGACAGAGTTCTTGAAGTGAATGAATCAATCCGGCTTAAACGGCCCAATGAATCCTGTGAAGGCCCTCTAGGATCTCCTAGGGTTTAGATCTAGGGGTTCATCTATGTGTTCGGGTTCTTGAGGGCTACACTGAGAGGAAGAGGGGTACCAACCTTCCGACGGCGTGGAGGAGGACGAGGCCATCTTGGGATCGGCGGTGAAGATCTGCGCACGGGCAGCGACGGTCGGGGAAGAGGTACTGCGCTCCTCTGCGGCGTGTCCTGGGCGGCGGCGTGTCCTGGCGGCGGTGAACGGCGGCGGTGGTGCTTCCCGTCGGCTCAGCGCCCCCTCAACAGATCGGTATTAGGGTTTGTCGGTGGGGTGACGGCGGCGCGGTCAACCTTGGGATCCGTGCCGCCCGGCCCCCACCTCTGTATTTATGGCGCTGGCGACAGGCCCACCACCAACGGGCCGGGCGCCCGATCGAGCGCTGGTCAAGGTGGGCTTTGGCCTGTTGGGCCAAAGCCCTGAGATCACTCTAACATTCTCCCCCTTGATCTCAGTCTATACTTTATCTTTTAATTACTTTTGACTTTACACATTCCATCACAGATTAGTGCATAGAACATGTCTCATCGTCACGGTCAATCGCCGATAGATTCAACAGTTACAATACACCTCTCTGTTCTGAAACAGTTACTTTAATCTTTGGGCCATCTTTTAGTCCAGGAATCATAGGCTTTCCTTAAACCCATGCCGCTACATGTTCTCTCGAACACGTTGGGTGGTAAGCCTTTTGTAAGCGGATCCGCTAACATCTTTGCGGTACTTATATGCTCTAGACTTATAATTTGATCCCGAACTTTATCTTTCACAACATAGTACTTTATGTCAATGTGTTTGGCAGCACCACTTGACTTATTGTTGTGGGCATACGTTACGCGGGTTCATTATCGCAGATACAACTTAAGTGGTCTATTGATGTCGTCAACCACTTTTAAACCGGTATGAACTTCTTTAGCCGATTCACGCCCCGTAGCCTCATAACATGCTACAAACTCGGCATACATTGTGGACGATGTAGTGACGGTTTGTTTTGAGCTTTTCCACGATATAGCTCCTCCAACAGAGTGAATACATATCCGGATGTAGACTTTCTATCATCTCCGCAAAATCGGGAATCGTATACCCCACTATGTGGAGTGTATCCGATCTTCGTATGTCATCATGAGGCCTTTGTTCCTTGCAAATAACGCAAGACTTTCTTTATCAATTTCAATGTTCTATTCCAGATTGCTCGAATCGCCAAGTAACCCGTAACAAACGCTAAGTCGTATGTGCACACTTGAGCATACCGTAAGCTTCCGACACTGAAGCATATGGAACCGATTTCATTTGTTCGAGCTCAGACGGTTCCTGGGGCATTGAAAATCCCCATATCTGTCGCCCTTGACTATAGGTGCAGGTGAAGGACTACATTTATGCATACCAAATTTCTTTAAGACTTTCTCTATGTATGCCTTTGTGACAGTCCCAAGACCCCTTTGTTTCTATCTCGGTGAATTTGATCCTAGAACGAATGAAGCTTCACCAAGGTCTTTCATATCAAGTTTGAGGACAAAACTTCTTTGTCTCCGTGAGTAGACTAACATCACTACTAGCTAGTAGGATATCATCCACATATGTGATTAGGAAGATAAACTTCCCATCTTTAAACTTTGCATAAACACGCTTGTCCTCTACATTCTCTTTAAACCCAAATTTTCTTATTGTACTGTCAAACTTCAAATACCACTGTCTTGAAGCTTGCTTTAACCCATATATTGATTTCTTTAGGCGGCATCCCATTCTTTCATTTCCTTCCATGACAAAACCTTTCGGTTGTGCCATGTAAACATTTTCCTCCAAATCCCCATTAAGAAATGCCGTCTTTACATCCATCTGATGTAACTCTAAATCATAATGTGCTACTAATGCCATTATGATTCTGAAGGAATCTTTACATGAGACTGGAGAAAATGTCTCATTGTAATCAATCCCTTCTCTTTGCGTAAAGCCTTTTGCCACAAGTCGCGCTTTATGTCTTTCTACATTCCCTTGGGAGTCATGTTTAGTCTTGTAGACCCATTTACAGCCTACTGTTTTGGCTCCTTTAGGAATAATTTCCAAGTCCCAGACTTTATTAGTCTTCATGGACCTCATCTCCTCTTCCATGGCCTCAAGCCATTTTGAGGAATTTTCGCTTCTCATGGCTTCTTCAAATGAGGTGGGATCATCCTCCATTTGAAATTCCTCTGTATGATAAATCTGATAATCATCGAAATAGCTGATCTTCTTACTCTTTGAGACCTCCTGGCCTCCTCATTTGGTACATCTTCTGCTTGAGGTCTTTGTTGCTCCCCTCATCGTGGCAATAGGTTCTATAGGATCTCAAGAACAGTTCCTCATTATCATTCATTGTTGCCACAGAGGAACAATAACAAAGTCTTGGCACCACGTTGTCTCGCACCGTCGTGTGCGGCAGCAGTAGTGTGAAGAATGGCTCTTGAATCATCGGAGTGGGCGCAAACACCGCTTCTCTTCAAGGTCAATCTCGAGCTACCATGCTCCCCTCATCATTTCATCCTCTAAGAAGACAGCGTGTCTCGTTTCTACAAACTTTGTGTATCTGTCTCGACAAGAGAAACGATAACCTTTTGACTTTTCGGGTAGCCAATGAAATGGCAACTTCTCGCTTTGGGATCAAGTTTCCTAAGGTTTGGGTTAAATACTTTAGCCTCAGCAGACTCCCCACACACGTAAGTGGTTTAGTGAGGAACTCTTCCTGTCCACAATTGCATGGTGTTTTGGGCACCGACTTACTAGGCACTCTGTTGAGAATATGAATGGCGGTTTTCAACGCTCCATCCATAAACTCAATGGGAGTGTGGAGTAGCTCATCATGCTTCGCACCATATCCATCGTGGTAGTGCAGTTGCGTCTTTCACTACTCCATTTTCTTGAGGTTCGCCCGGCATGGAATATGGCCACTATTCCATTTTCTGTAAAACCTCGCAAAAGGTCCAGGAACTTGTCCATATGGGGTATGTCGACCGTAGTACTCCCCCCCACGATCTGATCGGACTATCTTAATCTTTAAATCGTGTTGGTTTTCAATTTCAGCCTTAAATATCTTGAATTTATCCAAGGCTTCATTTCTTTCTTTAATTGGATAAATATATCCATAACGGGAGTAATCATCTGGTGAATGTTATGAACGAGTCATATCCATCCACACTTTTCACAGAAAAGGACCACAAATGTCTGTGTGAATAATTTGTAGAACTCCTGTGCTTCTTTTAGCGTCTTTTTTAATTTTCTTTACATATTTTCCTTTAATGCATTCTCTGCATTGTTCTAAGTCTGAGAACTCTAATGGAGGAAGAATATCATTCTTTACTAGTCTTTCTATTCTCCCTCGAAATATGGCCTAAAACGATGCCATAATTTCGACGACTCATCTAGAGTTCTCTTTCGCTTTTGTTTACATTCGTGAGACGAGGATTCAATCACTTTCTCGCACGCAACGTTCTCATTATCGCATACGACATTCACATCATCACACAATGATAACAAATAAAGCTCATTCTGTAATATGGCAATACCAACACATTCTTTATTAAACATTATTTCGCACTTGCCATTTCCAAAATTGCAATCATAACCATCTTTGTCCAAATTTGACACACTAATCAAATTCCTCTGTAAAGAGGGTACAAAAGGACATCTCTAAGTAAAAGAGTGGAGCCATTAGCTAATTCTAATGAAAGATCGCCAACGGCTTCAACTTCACTTCGACTCCATTTGCGACTTTAACGGGCCCAATGAATCCTGGTGTGCTTTATATACTATTATCGGATAGTAACAGTACAATCTGAAAAATAACAAACAGAGAAAGGTGGGAGCGAGTATTCAGCAATTACTTGCTGAATTCTCGGTTGTGCTAAGAATGACTAAACTAACTCCTGAAGAATAGGACAGCACTTCGAACAAGTCTAATGCTTTCAACAAACCGTCCCTTCCCAAATCATCTCAATTACAACTGAGTTCGTCACAAGTTTACTTATATTGTTACTGAGAAAGCAAAAATAAGTTTTCACCTGCTGGGAGCCTGGAGGGAGTAGCATGCTGTAGATCCTATCCAGCCTGCGGGTGATGTCGATGTGGCTGACGACGGGGAAGACGTGGAGGTAGGAGTCGATTTCGCCCTGCACGTCCCGGAACTGCTCCGCCTGCCTCCCGGCCATGATGAACCCGTACACGGCGCTGCTCTCCTGGCAGGACTCCACGAGTTCGTACGCCTGCCGGAGCACGCCGTCCAGCCCGTCCAGCGCCCTCCTCACCTCCGGCCGCCGAGTCGTCTCCGAGTCCTGCAGCAGCTGCCGCAGGTCGCCCACCATCATCACGCGGCGCGCGAGCAGGCGGCATTCCTTCCGGTTCCGGCGGGCCGTCCGCACCGCCTGCAGGATCGCCGAGACGAGCCCCGCGGCGTCAGCTCCGACCAGCTGCGCGACGGTGGCGGCCTGGTTCCAGTGCGCCATCCCCTCGTGTTTGCGCGTCGATCGCCCCGCGCACAGGCGCAGCTACTGGTGTCTGCTGCATATCATCGATCGAGCTATGTAGCTTTCGCGAGGTAGAAGCTTCCCTCGCATTTCCCCCCGGGAAACAGGCATCTAGACAAGGAGGAAGACTTGACTTAAAGAATGAGTGAGACTTGGAGAATGCGTAATCTTGTATGTCTCTGTCATGCGTAGTACATTATTTTCTCTTTCTTTTTTCTCACTACTTGAAAGAAAGAGTTAATAAGCGACACATTATTTTCGCTTTCTCTTTTTTCTCATAAAAGGGTTCAATGTCGACAGGTGACATTCCCCGTGGTCCCTTCTAGGTATGTCGCTCATCTCGCTCGATCTTATCTTAGTGCAGTCCTCCCCTACTGCCCATCACTATCACGAGCTCCTCTTCTCCTTCCCCACTCCGCCCACTCCTTACCACCATCCACCCTATCACATTACCTCCCACGAGAGAATGTGTTTCCATTGTTCTCCCCAATCCTACTCCCTTGCCGTGCCACCCTTCAATAACATAGTGGTGGTAGCATTGGAGACTGAGGGAGGAGATATAGCTCAATGATAGGGCTTCAAATCTAGCTTGCTATGCTCTGTGCCCTCCTCTATGGAGCCCACAACTTCATCCTTGCACCTGCTCTGCCATAGCATCGCCATCCCTGTGGCCGAGGGAGGGCACCCTTCCCGACGACCACCCTCTGCTCTCTAGCATGCAGTGCCACCTCCTTTATCCTCTTTAGCACACCACCACCCCTCCTCGATTTCTAGCTACAAGCTGTCGTCTTCCTCCCTTAGATCCACATAAACACTGCATCATCGTCCCCTTCTATGTGTCACACTCCTCTTCCTAGAGAAGGAGGAAGCGAGGGTTTGGAGCGTAGGCAAATCGGTGCATCATCACGGGATCTTTGGAGATGAAAGGATGTCGAGGAGTTGTGGCGTCCTCCTCCCCACACGCCACCGCCACCATTCCTACCGCGCACCACCTCCTCCTCGTCGGTCCGCTGCGCCACCACACTGCCATGTGGCCATCGTCCTCGCCATCGAGCCACAACAGTCGAAAGCCTACCCTACCACTACCTATCACCTTATCTACTTTATCGCCAACCGCCTTGCATCCTTTGCTCCCAGGTACCAATCTATTCTCCCCCCTCCCTCGATGGTGTCCTTCTCCTCCCTGTCTTTCCTTTCATCTCTCTCTCTCCATGTCTGCTTCCCGATCTCCCCCTATCCCCCTTTTCCCAGATCCCTTTCTCCATGCCAGCGTCGAACATTCTACAGCATTTGATCTTCTTCTTCCTCCTGTTGTTCTTGGGCCAGGGTTAATTTTCTTCTTGCTACTGCCTATATGTTTAACAGAATACCGTAATGTTGATCGGCGGAAAGCGGCTGCCCCTATGGATGTCGCTAACAGGCATTGAGATCTCGAGGTGGAGCTTATAAAGCCACGTAGTCGGTGAGTAATGGGTGCTCTGGCATGACACCACAGGTGAGTAGACCGTAGGCGCGGGTAATTGAAAGACATCAAAATTAATATGCATTTTTCTTTCCTTGAATGATTTAGGTGTATACTTGCTCATCTCAAGTGCCAGCAAGGCTGGACACTGTTGTTGATCCTTGGGGGATAAACACAGTTCCAAATTCCAAAGCGTAGTTTTTGGATCCCAACAAGAAAGTGGTTCTTTGTTCTTTTGATCTTGCGTATCAATGCACTTACACATGACATTTGTACGTGTGAAGTAATAGATGAGTGGAGGGATTGGTGAAGTTCATAGGAAATTTGCTCAGAATTTGTCAAATCTCTAGTAGAACCTTTAACTATTTTTTCTACTTACTTTGTTTTCTTACTGTATATTGTTTCAATATGGTTCTTCATAGGGATGTTTGATCTGAATAGTCAGAGGGGTCCTAGCAGGGAAGAGATGATCATAAAATCATGTCCTCATGGATTGGCTTCCTCTCTGGATTCAACATCAACCACATGTTGCTGGTGGGCCTACATGAAGAATGCAGCTATGGAGGTGGATGTATTCTCCATCTGGTAATTATCTATTAGCTATTCGTTTATATATATATATATATAGGGAGCATATCTAGTGCTAAAGCCCTATTCAGTGCTAAAGTGCTAAAGCTCACCAAATCCATCCGATCTGGTCCGTGCAGCTCAGATCAAGGAGGGTGGAAGACTCCCAAGTCACTTAATCGATCTTTCAGAAAACCCCCATACGGATTTTATTTTAATAAATACACCCATCATCCACTCCTCTCTCTCTCTCCCCCTCAGATCGATCCGGCCCGCTCCCTCTCCCTCTCGCCTCCCTCCCCGGCGGCGCCGCTCCCTCTCCTTCTCGCCTCCCTCCCCGCCTCCCTCCCCGATGGCGCCGCTCCCTCTCCCTCTCCCTCTCGCCTCCCTCCCCGGCGGAGCTGCTCCCTCTCCCTGTCGCCTCCCTCCCCGGTGGCGCCGCTCCCTCTCCCTCTCGCCTCCCTCCCCGGCGGCGTCGCTCCCTCTTCCTCTCGCCTCCCTCCCCGGTGGCGCCGCTCCCTCTCCCTCTCGCCTCCCTCTCCCTGTCCACCTTCTCGCCCCGCTCCGCCTCTCCGACCCCCGGCGCCGCTCCACCTTCTCGCCGCCCTCCTCCCCCGGCTCCCTCCTCGGCCTCCCGGCGCCGCCCCCAGCTCTCTCCCCGGCCCCCTCGGCGACGCCCTCCAGCCTCCCGCGGCTCCACCGCCTCTGCCCCCGCACCGCCTCTGCCCCAGACCCAACTAGGGCTTGGGCCGACGGTGCCGCCTCCCTCTCACCTCTCGCCACCCTCCTTCCCCGGCCTCCCGGCGCCGCCCCCCAGCTCTCTCCCCTGCCTCCCGGCGCTTGGCGCGACGCCGTGCGCCTCCAGGTGTAAGTGATTGGTGGGTAGCAGAAATATATTTTTCCATTTGTATTCTCTAATTTGTTATAGTCTTGTTGACTCCTGAATCAATGGGAATTGGCATATGTAGAAAAACACAATTTGCAATTGATATGTATTACTTACGGTGTAGATTTCTGGTCTTTCTTTTGATGTTTTTGTCCGGGAGAAATGCTCTGTTACCCTGGTGCTTATGTCAGTTCATGTGATTTGCAGGTTTGTCAAAAATCTGAATGGTGGTGTTGAAAATCTGAATGGTGGTGAACAAAAGCTTATGCCAGTTCAAATTAGTAGCTCTATTTAGTGCATGAATAGTATTAGGCCTGTGGACTATATGCAAATGGCTTGCAAACATTTTTGGTTTGTGCAATGTAACAATGTTAGTTCAAATTTGTATTATCCATAGTGAATATGCTCTTGAGAGCAAAGATTTTCAGATTCTGTAACTTGAGAGCTAAGAGTATATTGTCAGGTATTCTATGTATTCTCCACAATGAATATTCTATGTAACCTGACACAATTTATACACTATACAAATAATGTTTCTTGCCCGCAGCTGATTGCATGTGTGAATAGAATTTCTGTGATGGATGTTGGGTTTCTGGAATTGGATGAATGTTTCTTGCTCACAGCTGCTGGTATGTGTGAACGAATGTACATGGTCTTATTGATATTTGGCAAGTTGTTTTCAACCGACAATTGTATCTTTACGCGATCGTATTGATCAAAGATAATTGATGGAAGCTTGCTTCCAGCTTTTCCAGTTCTGATTGGCTGTTGTATGTGAAATCACTGAATGGAAGAGGTTGCTAACCTAACTCTAACATGGCTGTTCCAGTTCTTATTGGCTGATGTTTCTTCTGAAAAGCTATTTACTTTACTGTAAAAAGTGCTTCATTTTGTATGACAGAAGAGAGCTCAGGAGCTAATTCTGGTAGAAGATGCCTTTGTTTGACTGATAGCCTGAATGGGACACAACAACAATGGATGTGTCAATTTATCAAGTGTAAAAAGAAGAGATCAACAATCTGTCATTGTTTTGTCTTCGTATTTCTTGGCACATTACAGATTCAAAGACACAATGACAGATTG
Organism: Dendrocalamus sinicus; assembly: GCA_036346575.1. Taxonomy (NCBI): domain Eukaryota; kingdom Viridiplantae; phylum Streptophyta; class Magnoliopsida; order Poales; family Poaceae; genus Dendrocalamus; species Dendrocalamus sinicus. The sequence goes on along the minus strand of CM070662.1, from coordinate 20,229,819 downwards.
TTGATGGCTGTAGGCTGGTAGTGGAAGACTACTTCATCAATAATAATTCATTCACATTTGAAATATACAATTGAAGCATCAATATTCAGTTAAAACATTCAGTACAATCTGAAACACTTGGTTTAGTTTCACAACACTAATACATCAATGTTCAGTTCATCTACATCCTTGCATGCATGATCCCGGTGTGCAGAGTAGGCCAAATTCAACTGTGAATAAAGTAGTGATCTGAAGCACAATTGACTGCTTCATCTAAAACTTCATCCAATACTTGTCCAATTCATCTAGGCAATCTGCAGCATAAATTGACCACATGAAACGTTAGCGAGCATAATTGAGAGTATCACTGCAATTTGAGACAAAATGAAGCAAAGTACATTAATTATTAATTGTCCTATTCTTTCTGAATCTTAGACTACTGGCACAAACCCCAAACAAAGCTCTTTACCTTCTGATTCCTCGCAAAGATCTGCCGAGTCCAAGGGAGGCGGCGGCGGCGACACGAGTGGGGGAGGCGCAGAGCAACCGGTGAGGCTGGCGAGCGGGGCGGCGGTGCAGCGAGGGAGGTCCCTGTCACCGAGGACCGGGGGGCGTGATGGGCCGGGGAGGGAGCCGTGGGAGGCCAGAGGGCGTCACCGAGGGGGCCAGGGAGAGAGCCGGGGGCGACGCCGGGAGGCCAGGGAGGGAGCCAGGGGAGGAGGGCGGCGAGAAGGTGGAGCGGTGCCGGGGGCCAGAGAGGCGATGCGGGGGCGAGAAGGTAGACAGGGAGAGGGAGGCGAGAGGGAGAGGGAGCGGCGCCGCCGGGGAGGGAGGCGGAGGAAGAGGGAGCGGCGCTGCCGGGGAGGGAGGCGAGAGGAGAGGGAGCGGCGCCACCGGGGAGGGAGGCGACAGGGAGAGGGAGAGGGAGCGGCTCCACCGGGGAGGGAGGCGACAGGGAGAGGGAGCGGTGCCGTCGGGGATGGGGCGAGAAGGAGAGGGAGCGGCGCCGCCGGGGAGGGAGGCGAGAGGGAGAGGGAGCGGGCCGGATCGATCTGAGGGGGAGAGAGAGAGAGAGAGGAGTGGATGAGGGGTGTATTCATTAAAATAAAATCCATACGGAGGTTTTCTGAAAGATCGATTAAGTGACTGGGAGCCTTCCACCCTCCTTGATCTGAGCTGCACGGACCAGATCGGATGGATCTGGTGAGCTTTAGCACTTTAGCATTGAATAGAGCTTTAGCACTAGATATGCTCCCATATATATATATATATATATATATATATATATATATATATATATATATATATATATATATATATATATATATATATATATATATATATATATATATATATATATATATATATATATATATATATATATATATATATATATACACACATACATACATATATATATATATATATATACAACTCCAGCATCGATTGTTTGTTAGTTCCCAGAAGTACTAATCACTAGACCAATGAGTAATTTCAACCTGGTTTTGGTTACTGTTGAGTGAGGATGTCTCTCCCAGTCTTGGTTGGCCCAATTTGGCTGCAAGTGGTGTGAAACGAGGACGATGATGCAAGCCAGGCTTGACGGCATTACTAAGGGTGTGGCCCAGGCTAAGATCACAGCAATGGAGCCATAACACAGGCTACAATGGAGCTTGGACACGTGTAGCACTGAAGTCAAAGACGTGGTGGACCAAGCACAACGTTGGTGGTGTGACGTGGACCAAGATGGAGCTGAGCTCGCCAACTAATGGCTTGAAGTGTTAGAGTGTAGGCCTTCATGCATACATAGTCAATGCCCCAACAGCAGTGTGGAACTACATCAATTTTGTCATCCAAATAAGGATTAACGCTATTTCTCATCCTCATTATCAAGTGTCGAATGAGTAGGAAGGCAAGGAGGAAAATGGTCTCCACTCTCTGGGACATCTTTTGCGTATATTTGAAATTGAATTGTTACTATCATTTTTTTAAATATTATTATTTCTCAAACTGAATTACAGTCTATGAAACTCTATTTGAAGTGGCCTAAATGACTGCAAATTAGAATCCACGAATAGTATCTAATGTTTCCTTGTTATGAGTTTGTGCATTGACAACATATTTTTTTGTTTAATGCAATACAAATCTGAGATATGGTGACATGAATGGATGTGTGTATGTATCTATATGGATTTATTTTTGGAGATTTGCTTGAGGTTTCATAAGGATGTACATGCATAGATTATCACTTCTCTTCTTTTTTTATAACCTTTTTGTGAATGATGACCTTGAGACATGCTATGTAAATTTGAAGGTAATTGAGTTAGCTCAGTAATTACATGAGCCTTTTCATGCATAGCTTCTTCTAACATGAATGTACCATATTTCCTCTAATTGTTTTTCTCAATGAATTTCTAATGATAGTATTTCTGTTACATGAAATAGCCATTGTGGGCAGAAAGCAACCACATATTATACAATTCTATCCAAAATAAATTTAGAAGTTCTGCTACAAACTGATACTAATGACAAAGAAACCACAACATGTAAGTCATCTGGTCTCTACTTTCATATGATGCTATACTATAAATTCATCATCATATGGATTGATGCTCACCATCAGTTATATGGGAATGACTGTGAATTAGACTCCATAAATAGTATCTAATGTTTCCATGTTATAAGTTTGTGCATTGGCAGCATATTTTTTGTTTAATGCAAATGTAAATGTGAGATATGGTGAGATGGTTTTGCTTGCAAACTCAAATGAAATCATTGAGTGTTATCTATGCTAGCATAATTCACAATTTATTACCTAATTATTTTTTCTCTAAATTTTAGCTTGAAATATTGTAGCTTATGATATGATGTGCTTAACTTTTTCTTTTTTGTAATTGCTATACATGACTCGACTACATGTTTTTTAGGTTTCATTTCATTTTGTGACATTTGGGTGTGTTTTAAGATTTGATAACCTCCTCATTTCATGGCAAGTCCAATTTGGCTATGAGGATGGTGATGCAGGCTACGCGTGGTAGTGGACCGACCACAACAATGGAGATGCGACATGGCTCATAGCGAAGCTCAGCCAAACATAGTGCTAGAGTAAGGGCGTGATGTAGATCAAGGCAACAAAAAGGTGTGACATGAGCTATAGAGGAGCTTCACTAGGTGTTGTGGTAGAGCCAAGGGCATGGTGTTGGACAGGCTTAGTCACGGTGGCTCAACATATTAGAATAGTAGGATTCTTTTTATCCATCACAATGCACAGGCATGGACTAGTATTCTATTTATGTTCAGGGTCACGTTGTCGACGATGAGATATAAAAAGTGGTAGATTGTGGGTTTTGATGAATGCTCGATGAGGAAAACTTTGTCAAACTGAAATCATAGTGGCAATTCAGATTCATTCTGCTAGTGTGACATTCTCATATATATATTCTTGATTGCCTCTGTTGTGTGTAGTTTGCAGCCTTGTCAATTGCCGAATCTATATTTCCTGCTCAAGTATTGCTACTGTTGTTGATAGGTTTTGCCAAATATATGTTTATGCTATTGGTTTCTGCAATTGCTGAAAATTCTTGTTGAATATGCAGTAACTATACTCTGTTGCTAGTCTCTGTTATCTGTCGAAATATGTGATTTATGCTTGCTTTTGACTTTGGTACTACACTGAGATAATAGTCATTGAGTTAGACTAGCAGAATCTTTGACGGTTTTGTCACTATGATCATGAAAATTGGCAAGAGTGGTAGAAGGCCAAGTATCTTTAACTTGTGCAACTCCTCCCTAAGAGCAATACATCAACTATTAAAATTGTGCATTATGCAAATTTTATATGCTCACTGTGTTCTATTTAGCATGCTACAATATATTAATGTCCTAAATCGGTTATCTACTTTGAGAAATAATTCATATATGTCATTTTTATATTGATGTCCTTATGCTTTATATTGCTTGGTTATAATTGGAATTAATTTAGAAATGTTGCTAAAACCGCTTAATTCCCAACAATCCAGAAAACCAACTTCATAGAATCTATAAAACCGCTTAATTCCCAACAATCCAGAAAACCAACTTCATAGAATCTAAGACACTAGTGTATGTTATTAGCTTCATACTAGAGTGCTGCAAAGAGATCTTGTAGCAATAATATACGCCACTGAATGTTCTTATTTCTTGTAAGATCAACCATGTGCCAATGTTTACTCTCACAACTTACTGTAATTAGTTTTTTTTTCTTGTAAGAGAGATGTCATCATTGCCCCCAAAATCGCCGAATGGGTCTGATACTCTTAAGACCAGGGTAACTAAGAATGGCAGAGGAGTATCTAAAAGGCCAAAGGGCTGAATGACCGGATGGGGTCCCTCTAAAACTAAAGAAAGCAGCTGCAACATTTTGGACTACCTGTGGGATAATTGGAAGGCAACGGGTCTTCATCACCATAGCAAATTGGAAAGGCTTCACAAAAAATGAGAAAAATGTGCTGTGAACAGAAATTTTAAAATCATTCGAGATCCCAGTAGAAGTCTAGGGACTCGTCAAACAGCATGCACTCCTCGCAATGGAAAAGCATGGAAGACCTTCAAGAGCACGCTTGTCACACAGTACATGACCAAGGATCGCATGCATTTTGCAAGGTATCCTTTCATATTGCAGGAAACATGGGAGGCCTTTGTACGGATAAAGATGACGATCGAATTTCAACAGGAAAGTGCGACACACAATTCTCTCTAGGCACGAAACACTCACCCCCACAAACTCAGCACCACTGGATATACAGGTAAAATCCCACAATAGAGGATGGAGGATGAGGTTGCAATCCGATCGGAGGCCTCCCCACCATTTACCAGGATCACAAACAAGTGTGTCCGAAATTGGTTAAGAGTGAGGTCATCAACTACGTCTTCAGGCCTAGTCTCTTTCAAAAACCTTACAGACGAGGAAGTATTCCAATGCCTGATAAGATGTGTTAAACTACCTAGTTGTTAATAGGTCCATAATTTCGTGGGATCTAAACTAACATGATTGCCTCTTATAGCAAACATTGACTACCGAATCTTCCGAAGACTCCTTCCAAGTAGTTAGGGAGAGGGATATACTATGCACGGCCTTGAGAAACAAGGAGCACATAGGTCGCACGTGAGGCCTAGAGGTTTTTGTATCTTGGAGGCACAGATTCCCAAACAACTGTGGAGGCGTATAAGAGTAGGAAGAGATCCAAGACAAAGTGTGAGGAATGTATAAAACAAGACTTTGATGCAAAACTTTAAGAGATGACTGCCTCACTTCAAGGAGAGATAAATTCATTGAGGTAGGAAACTAAGAGAAGTCAGCAACCACTTGCAAGCCACACCTATTATTGTGGTACATAATCCCCTTCAACATCAGAGTAGCTATGCGTCCATGCCACTTTCTGAACATAACGATGGCCACTTACCTATCGATGACATCCATGTAATGTACATCTCTCGAATGCTACATAGATAGACCTTGTGGACACCTTAGCTCATCGTATATTGTTATGTAGGGGCCCATGCCATGCATCCTCAAAGTCAGGCTTATTGGCTTCAGTCTCGTTGACGCTGGGCGGAGGATAGTGTATCAATGCCTGTCAGAGATGTTGGTGCACAGTGCCCAGCTAGAGACCAGCTTTGCGAATGTCTAGGTGGATATGATTAATGATGTTTTCAGGACCGTCCCGCTGGAGAGGCCCCCAAATGGAGAAATCATGATACTAGAGGATGCCATCAACACATTCATCCAGTGGTCCAAGAGGGACATCACCCTGGACCCTTCTGTGCTACGATCTCTACACGACCATACTTATCAAACAGAACCCTCTATGACTCCACCTCAAACTCCTCTTCAGAAGGCCAGCACATCAGCTCCCATGGAGATGACGTCAAAAATATATCGCAAGCGAGGCGTTAAGGCCCAATCGAAGAAGATTAAGGTGCCTCTTGGGGAATGGAAGTTCATGCTCAGAGTGTTGTTAGTCCTCGAGTCACAATTACCAAGTCTTAGACTGGTTTGCAAGAGTTTGCATACCTGATACAGGTTTGCAAGAATTTGCATACCTGATACACCTGGAGGTCCAACATGAAGCCAAACCGGCATAGTGGATTCACCGTGAGATACACAAAGGCGCATTTCCTCCAAAACTCGAGCTACTTTGTTGTGACCTTTGAATACTTATTCTTACTATTCAACCTCGACGAACTCAGCGCCTCATTTCTACAATGCTGGACACTGTAAGTGTACTGTATAATCAAGTTCTACATTCACTAATACTAATAAATGTCATAACTCATTACTTATGTATAGATCCATGATCCAACAAGTTCGGCGACAGCGAGAACCGATGGGTTTTCTTGACCTACACTTGGTCTCTTAGCAATCATCAATGATAACTAATCCTTCATCCAAGGTTACATAACGAGGGATTGCTTGCTCACAGTGACAAGAACTACATCATAGTGCCCTTCAACCAGGCGTAAGTGCTTCACAAATTGCCAGACAAGTTTTATTTGTACTTTTATACACAACATGAACATAGGATTAATCACTATAGTGACATACATGACTAGGTCTCACTGAATTTTCATTGTGATTGTACTAAAATAGAGCAAGATAATATACTTTGATTCCCTACTTAGGAGCAACCACGAATTCACTCGTGTGCAATAAACAATTGACAGGTAAACTCATTTTCTCCACACATAACTCTATTATAGTCTTCCCTTCATTTGCAATGGCCGAGTCTAACGTTTTGGAATCACGTAGGTCATTGAGCGCTTACGTTACCAAGGGAAGAAGACACAAGAAATCCAGTGACACACTGCGACACACGACGCGATTTTCGGTACGTGCTACAACACAACAATTCTATATCACACTTCATAATAATGCTTGTAGAACTGACAATACTTATGTATGTAATTCTATTTTTGCAGTGCCACCAGCAGCCACAGGGCAACATATGTGAATTCTACGTTTGCCGCCATATAAAGGAAATTATGGCCACTAAGACGAATGATGCAGAGGTTTATCAACTTGGCAATAATTATTTTGTGATTATCAACATATATATATGTGTGTGTGCGTGCGCGCACGTGCACGCTAATGACTTTAACCTCCTAGCAATAGCGTGTGGAATTGGACAAAAGTTCAGTCCATCTTGACAAACTCGCCGAAATTGAAGGAAAGTTCTCCTAATTCTTGATATTGGATGTCATAAATAAGAATGGAGAGTTCAACCCTGGTGATGATGATTAGATGTTGAAATATTTGATACAATTGTGATCACTCAATTGTACTTAATCAAGAAATTCATTCAAATATACTTCATTCAGTTGTTTATTTCATTTATGAGATCTGTGTAATGATTTTCATGTGCTATATATGTGATCTGTTTGCTTGTTTTCAGAGAGCATAGCTAGCATTTCCTGAGGCTAGTCAAAAACAGGATATAATTTAGCTATTCAAATAGCTATCACAGACGGTTTGTAACACCAAACAATCTGTGATATATGACATATCACATACGGTTTTTAGTATTAGCCGTCTGTAATATGTAAGATATCATAGATGGCTATGTTTGAGAATCACTGTGATATATATCATATCACAGATGGTTTTTGGTATTAACCGTCTTTGATATGTCATATATCATAGATGACTATATTTAAGAACCGTCTGTGATACCTAATATATCACAAACAGTTTTCCAAAAAAACCATCTGTGTTGTAATTATCATAGATGGTTTGAGAGTTGTCTATGATAACCACCTAGTATCACAGATACATAAATTCAGATGGCTTAGAAACCGTCTGTGTTGACGATTTTGAACCGTCTATGTTGACGATTTTGAACCGTCTATGATGGCCCTTTCCGTTGCAGTGAGCTCTTCATATCATATATCCCGAAATGCCACCTCCTCAGTCTCAACTAGGGATGGCAATCGGGCACAGCAGGCACAGTAGTGCTCGCCCATACCCATGCCTGTGACCCTTTTTTTACCCTCATGGGCATGCTCACGAAGGACGACAGGAGAAAAACCTCGCCCATGCCCATCGCCTGCGGGCATGCCCATGTACCCACAGACATGAGGCTCCTGAGGAGATATACCCATGTTCAATCTAGATTTCTAGAAATTGAATTGAACATTTTAAAGAGATAATGTAAATCTGTGGGCAATACAAAATACTAGGTCAAGTGACTGCACTATTGTCTTGTTCACAACTGTTGTAAAAATTAACTGGAGTACATAGTTCAATGAGAATTATGAGCTGTATACTATGCTCTCATGTGAATCAGAGTAAATTCAATAGTAAGTAAAGGTTGCTTTGTTATCCTAACTCATTTTTGGCAGACCTCTATTTTGTGATTCCCATTTAGAGGCACAGTGGTAGTACAACGAGTGCATATTGTTCTACCATTGAACTGTTGTTCGGACTAAACTCTCTCTAGGCTGAATGAATGAATGTAAGGGAGTGGACTAAGCACCAGGTTTGTCAGTCTGTGGTCTCCTGAGCTAGACATTCAGTGATGCAATACAAGAACAAATAAGAACCTACCATTCATCAATGCAAGAACTTGATTAAATAAAAATTTACAAATATGAATATTTGATCCAGTGATGCAATGCACTCTCCACAACAGCACACTAGATTGAGAAATCAACCCATAAATTCAACAGAAATCACATCGAGGGGGGTGAGAAGAACTAGTCCATTAACTAATATCGACTGACTGGAAAATCTAAAAGGGGGCCAAGTGGGAGGAGGCTTACCGGTCGTGAGAAGAGGCAGCAGTCGGGAGGAGGATAGGGTGACAGTTGGCCAAGATCTGGATCTACAAGCGACTGTAAGGAGGGGCGGCGGCCGGAAGGAGGATAGGGGGTGATGATCGGTGGTAGGGATTTGGATATGCAGACGGCCATGAGGAGTGCCCGGGAGCCGGGAGGAGGATGGGGGTGGCAATCGGTGGCTGGGATATGGATCTAGAGGCGACCATGAGGACAAGCGGCGGCCGAGAGCCTAGAGGAAGATGGGGGACGGCGGTCAGCAGATGGGATCTAGATCTTCCGGTGAGGAGGAGCAGCGGCAGGGCAGGGGAGGGATGAGGGGTGGCGGCCGGCCGGGAGCCCGGGCGGAGGATGCGATGTGCAGACTGCAGAGGGCAGACGGCTGGGAGGATGAGCTAGGGAGGAGGAGGAGGCTGCCTACTGGGAATCGGGAGTGCCGAGTGGGGATTAGATTGGCCGATTGGGGTCTGGGGAGTCTACTAGGGTTTAGGTCATGGGTAAATGGGCGAGACGGGTATGGGTAGAGTTTACCCATGCCTATGCCCTCTACCCGATGGGCAGAAAGTTCCTCTATTTTTATGCCTATGGGCAAAAAAAACATCTCATACCCACCTCTATTAGGGTATGTATTTACTCACTGGTACATGGGTAAATGGGCATAATTGTAATCCCTAGTCTCAACTGGTTCCTATGCCTTGCCATTCTATGGATGGATTCACAACACTTGTAATCACAAATGCACAAAGATCTAGCTTAATTATATGTGATATATCAGAGTTACTAACTTCGAACATTTTCTAAGCATCAATTTTTTGATCTGCAATGTATCCACTCCTTGACAATGTTTCAAAGCATAGAGGTCATCAAACTAATGACCTTAGTTGATATGTTGTGGTGAAATTAGCAGTTTTTTGTGCCATTTCACCAGTGGATTGGATTAGAATTTAGAAGTGTGAGGTTGCTTCATTTGTGTTGTCTATTAGTGTAACCGTTGTAACCCTTTTTTGGAATTTTTTTAATAATCTATTTTTTATTTCAAAATACAGCATTATACCTGTGGATTTTTTTTGTAGTTTTAACCATATATCGCTCCACAGTTGGATGACTTGTGCTAGTAACCCAACCATTGGGTAACATGTGGCCAAGTCGCCTAACCGTTGGACTACTAGTCCCTGTCACCCAATAGTTGGACGATAATACCCCTAGTCGCCCAACCGTTGGATGACAAGCCCCTAGTCGCCCAACCGTTGGACGACAACTAGGGAGTATTACCCAAAGTGTGGCATGGCCGGCCGAGCACCATGCTCCCATTTCGCTTGAGGGAAATAAAGGAAGGGGAAGGGGAGGAGAGAGAGAGAAGAGGAGGAGAGGAGGAAAGGAGGAGGAGAAAGGAGAGGAGGGAGGCGGAGGAGGAGGGAGGAGGAGGAGAGGAGAGGAGAGGGAGGGGAAGAGAGGAGATATCTATGCATCAACGATGGTGAGTACCCTGCATTTTTTTGTATTGTACTTTTGAAATATGGTATGATAGCAACTGAAATTATTAGATGTGTAATTTGGAAACAAATGTAGCTAGGTTAGTAATTAAAATTATTAGATGTGTAGTTGTGTTTTGTACGTCACATATTGTTAGTAGTTTTAAATAGTGTAATCATAGAAGTAACGCCAATTTAGTTGTTAATAGTTGTATTGCCATTTCAATCACTCTGTTGCTCATTTAAAAACCTAGTTAATTTTGTTAATCGCTTATAAATTGTAAAAACCCCATAATAATTATTCTTAATGATAACGAAAAGCCATCAAAAAGTTTAGAACTGTTCGTGACGATTAAAATAGCACGCGCTGATTTAAAATAGTACATGACGATTTAAGATTATGCATAGCAATTAAAATTGTATGTGACAATTTAAATAGCATTTGAGTCGTAAAAATCCACAAATGACTAAAATAAAATTCGTTAGTATAAATTCATTTAATTATTATTTAAGATTTACTTTCTGTTATATCTGTAAATAAATCGTCACGTGCGTACTAATTATGAGAAAAGAACCAGTACTAATAGGAATAATTGCATACGTGAAATCGGCTAGGAATAATTTAAAGAATTTCTGGAGGTATGCTATAAATAATTAAAACACTAATTATGTCATAATTGCTAACTTCAAATTGAATTGCAGGTATGGCTCGCGATCTTGGTGGTTTGGACTAGCCTTTCAGCCTGCTAGACCGGCATGTTGACGCGCAGCGCCGCATGACCGTCGTGTTAGGGACGAGGCATCCCAGTTAAGGGTTGTCCGTACGCGGACGCCCCGACGGGCTTAGAGACTAGATCCACGCTGACAGACATGTTTATCTGCAAACTGTAGCACTTCTTTTTATGATATTTTCATTATGTACTAACTTCTTCATGCTTTGCAAGCTGAGTGATACCAGCCTTCTACCTCACGCGTGGTACTGACTTCTTCGTTGTGTATATAATTTACTTTGAACTTACTATAGCATGGTTGTGGATGAATTCTTTCATGCATCGCAATATCACTTACCTTCGTACTTATGAATTATTGCAACCTCAATCGTCCTCGCAAAATTCTTCAGAAAAACACCTATTGTACTCGGAGTGATTGCAACCTCGATCGTACTCGGAGTGATATATAATTAAAACTGTAAAAAAAACTATAGGTATAATACTGTAATTGGACTAAAAAATAGATTATTAAAAAATTCCGTTAATAATCTCCCGGACGCCGCCTCCGACAGGTCGTCCCTCTCCTCCCCTCGCTCTCGCATCTCCTCCAGACATCTCGTCAATTTCCTCGCATCTCCGCGGTCGCGGGAAATCACCAAATTTATGTCGATTTGTCCGTGTGGAAGCGGAGCGGTTTATCTCTTTGAACGCGCCATTCCAATTTGTCAATTTTTTTCCCCTTGAGATGTTCAATTTGTCGTTCTTATGACCCCCCCTCCCCCAGGTATTGATGCTGTGATGATCGGTAATTATGCAGGGGAGCAATTGCCCAGCCTTGGCGATGCGAGAGAACTCAAGATTGGCCATTTGGGAGCTCTTTACCTGCATTGTGAACGATCTCCTGTTCACATTGGAAGTACAAGCCAATATAAATATTTTAGTTTCTATAAGCTATTACTATTCATCAATCACTTATTTTCGCTTTCACGTATTGTAACGTACTTTATATTTTATTATATCTCAATTCCATAAGTTACATGATGATCTAAATGTTATAGTGTCTTTTGTTACACCGCCTTTCTTACATAATACTCTACTATTCAATCAGCTGCTTCTATCAGACACTACTATTTATCAGCCACAGTCAAAAACATCAGTAAAAGCAATATGAACAGGCTAATCTCATCGGACTGAAATTGTTTACGTTTTGTGTCTTGGCGTTGGAACGCAAACAGGACTGTTTTCATGGTTGGCCATTTCGGTTAGCTGTAATTGATGCCACTAGTTTACGCAGTGCAGTATAGAGCGTAAGATTTTTATAGAGAGAATTTGATGAAATGCATGCTTTCAGCTTGATGTTTGATCCATTAGAAACCGCCAAACAGTTTTGCTCTAATGAAATCTTTACTATTATAAAAATATGAGTTGGTGATCGTCGGTCCGTTCTCCCTCCTCTCTTCTTAGTCATCCGATCAAACATCAGCCATCCAGATTCGTATGTAGGTAGTTTCTCAGCTCCTCATAGAAAAGGTCAGGCCGACGCATGGGCCGCGCTGCTCCTCTTCTCTTTCCCTACATCCTCTGCCTCCCGCAACCACTCCACCTCCCACAACCGTCGTCTCCTTCTCTCCACCGAACCCTCGTGCCACGCCTCCTCCTCCTCAGCACCGCCACCAATTCCTTCCCCGTACGACAACATCTGGTCGCAGTCCCCCAACTTCCCCAACAGCGTCGCATCCCCTCGTTGTCGCCTCCCCAACGTATTTGCCCGCGTCTCCTCTCCCCATTTGCTCGCCGCCACCTCCCCACCACCTCCTGCAATCGTTGCCTCCTTCTCCCCCGATCCCTCGTGCCGCGCCTCCTCCTCCTCGACGCCATGGTCGAAGTGGGACGTGGTCGAAGGGAGAACTGGTCAACGTCGAAGGGTCGTGGTCGAAAAGGACAGTGGTTGAAGAGGGCAGTGGTTGAAGTCGAAGGAAGTAGTGGTTGAAGTCGGGGCTGAGTAGGCTGGCACTGACAGTCGGGCGAGAGGGCACAAGCGCACTAGAGGCCTGCCAACGTATGACCACCAGCGATGGTCAACCGCTTCTGACCAGTGATCATGCGCGATGGTTGACGGCTTCTAACTTACGACTACGAGATGTGATCAACGGCTTCTAATTTACGACCATGAGCACTGGTCGATATGTTTTGACTTAAGACCACGAGGTGTAGTCGATGTCTTTCGACTTACGACTATGAGCGCTGGTCAATATGTTCTGACTTATGACCACGAACGATGGTTGTCGGCTTCCGATGTATGACCATGAGCCATTATCAAAGACTCCCGATTTAGGACCACGATCGATCGTCGACCGCAGCCAACTTACGACCACCGGCGATGGTCGACCGCTCCTGACCTACGATCACATGCGATGGTTGACGGCTCCCGACTTACAACCATGAACGATGGTCGTCGGCTTCCGATGTACGACCATGAGCTATTGTCAAAGGCTCCCGATTTAGGACCACAATCAATCGTCGACTGCTGCCAACTTACGACCACCAGCGATAGTCAACCGCTCCCGACCTATGATCACGCGTGATGGTCGACGGCTTCCGACTTACAACGACGAGGTGTGCTCGAGGGCTCCCGATCTACGACCACGAAGTGTGGTCGATGTCTTCTGATTTATGACCACAAGGTGTGATCGACGGTTTCTGACTTACTTGACGGATTTAAAAACTTTTAAACATGTTTGTATGCATACTCTAAAAATTTTTATCACTCGTGAGTTTTAAAATAAGTAGTATGATAAATTTTAAAAATCCGCAGCAACGCACGGATATTCAACTAGTGTTACCATAGTACCATACTTATCAGAGATAATTATCTTCTCTAGTCCAACGTTCATACTATCAAAGCTGTTTTCAATATGGTTATTAATTTTTGTTATCAGCTCAATTTTTCGTTTTGCTAACCATTAGGCGTTGCCAATTTCTCAGTAAATGTGCTCCTTTTTCTATTGTTGTTTTATTCAGGGTCAGCCACATTCCAGGAAGGTTGCACAGAGATGTTTCGAAGAATTTGCTCACACCAACTGCTGGTAGTATTATCCCCTATCTTACATGGCCATTATTGTTTTGACTTTCCCATCCCTGAGGAATTGTAGATGTTAGCAGTTAGAACTACCATTGGTTGGACTTGTTTTTTTTTCTTCCAGTGCATTCAATATTCACTTTTAATCTAGCCTAGATTGTGACATATTCTGTTACAGCATGGTTTAACTTCCACTTGCTAGTTGTTACTTGTTATGATCTATGATCTCGGTGAGGCATGGTAATAGGTGCGTGAACAACGCGCTTAACTGCAGCGTGCGTGAACAGTACTAGCACTGAAATGCGACGTGTGGTACTGTAGCGATGCTGTCTGATTGATAGTATTGGCAGCATATCACTGATAGTTTGATAGCATTGGTGGCATATCACAGATTAAGAATATAATAATTAGTTTCTTTATTATTTTGGTTTATCTCATTTTAGATTTATTCTATGTGTTAGGGATAAGTTCCCTATTATTAGGAATTAGTTTTCTTAATATAACGATATGTTTATTAGGGATTAAGTCTAGCCATCCTTATAAAAATGATAATGTTGTACCTATTATCATGAAGCAATAAACTATCAAACAAGTCTCTAGTCTCCCATTCTTCCAAAGTCAGGCCTTAGAGCTCTAATACCACATGTTGAGATAGCATCGCACGTTGCGCTACAGTACTAGTACTGTTGCCGCACGCTGTTCACACGCTTGCTGCTGTACCTCATCAGGATCATAGACCATAACATTACACCCCTCATGATGAGATTGCTCGTAATTGAACTATTAGGTGCTGGCTCGTCCTTGAGCTATTAGCCCTGTTCTTTTTCAGTTTTTGGCTTCTGCTTTGACTTTTCTATAGTAACTAGCTTTTAACAAAGTGCTTTTTTAAGATTGGGTCTATTAGTTAATTGTAGTACATACTATACTAACTTCATTTATATCAGCAAAAATTGCACGTGAGTTTCTATTACTCTGTAATCTCTCGCACAAACAGCCCAAAAGCCACAAGCCGCAGCCAAAAGCCATAAACCTCAGCCAAAAAGAACAGGGCCATTAGGTGTTGGCTATGGTTGAAATCTTTTTAACTCCATGTTGACAAGAGGACACGATGATGACATCGTGTCGCATGGAAGATCTATGAAGCCCCGTGAACGAGGATAATAACCCTCTAGCGTCGGTTGACGTCGCAGTAGTTGTCGGTGGCAAAGGCAACATGCACTGGGCAGTAACGGCATCCTTCTTGCCCCGGGATGCAGCAGTTGTGGTAGGGATGTGACAACGTCGTTGGCCCTCACCCATCATCCATTATGCTCCGCATTCCTTATGACACGGTGTCGGTCGATGACATGACAAAGGTGACGGTGAAATGGCAGTAGCCTTCTTCCTTGGCGGTGGTACCAATGGTGCAATCGAGGGCAACGAAGCCTGGAGATGAGTCATCATTGGTGAAGCCGGTGGCTAGACCAATGCCGATGACGGTGATAGGGATAGTGATGGCACAAGAATAGCAGTGACATGATGCACCTTCTTTCGCTCCGCCTTCTTGCCCCAGCTCATCTTCAAGTCCAATAATAAGGCCTTGATGTTGTCGTAGTGTACATTGGGGGATAACTTGTCAATGTTGGCATTCATAGCCTTGATTGCATTGGCTTTAATCCTATCTGTAGCAAAAGCCATGGTGAGTGGGTCTGATATCAAATGTTATAGTACGAGTTGATTAGGTACAGGTCCGAAGATCGAGGATAAGGCACTCGCCTTTGAACTACTGGCCATGCCACCGCCTAGGCTCTGAGACTTAGCTGAAGAAGAGGGAGAGAGATTAGAATCTTTGTTTATTCATTACTTGATGATAACAGGTACAATGTTGTCCCCTTTATAAGGATGGCTAAATTTGATCCCTAAGAAGCCTATTCTTATATTAAGGAAACTAATACTTAATAATAGAAAACTTATTCTTAATACATAGAATATATCTAAAAGGAAATAAACCAAAATAATAAGAAAACTAATTATTATATTCCTAATCCGTGATATGCTACCAATGTCATCAAACTATCCAAACAGACAACATTGTTACAGTACCGCAAGTCATGCTACAGTAATTTACTATTCACGCGCGTTGTTCGCGCACCTGCTGCGATGCCTCACGGGAATCATAGACCATAACACTACTCAATTGGAGGTATTCTTTATTACAGGGTGCTCTTGCAATTATTATTTTTTGATATATACACCATCTAACTATTTTGTTTTGTATTGCATCTCAGGTTTCAATTTTGTATACCATTTAACTATTATTGATGTTACTAGTCCATCACCATTGATTTAACATATTCGTTTAACCCGCTTGCATATGCATCGACATGTATTTCTTTCCAGCTGTTTCAGTTGAACAAGCTGAAGCTAGTGCTCATCTTCCAAAAGGTCACACGTGGTCTGTGCATAAGTTTGGTGGGACCTGCATGGGGACCTCCCAGAGAATTCAGAATGTTGCTGACATAGTCCTTCATGATCCTTCTCAGAGGAAACTCGTAGTTGTATCTGCAATGTCTGAAGTCACTGACATGATGTACACCCTTGTAAATAAGGCTCAATCGAGGGATGATTCTTACATCGTTGCAATAGACAGTTTTTTGAGAAGCATATGGCAACAGCAAAGGACCTTTTTTAAGGAGAAGACCTATTACCATCAAGCAATGAATAATCAAATACGTCTCTAGTCTCCTCTTTCTTTTAAAGTCAGACCTTAGAGTTTCTCTATCACGTCAAAGAAGAGCCCTGTTAGTGGTAGATGACGGCGAGCATCCTACCCTTGGTCATCGGACTTGTACCTAGCCATTGACCATAATATGTGGTATCAGAGCCAACTGTTGCTCCACCATCAATGGCAAGTAGCAGGGGTTTTGATCCTATGAAGGCCTGAACTTCACGATTCCACTATCTAGGGTTTTCGATCTTCGACAACAAGAAAGATCCGCACCCTTGGTTGAATCGCTTTGAGCAATTCTTCAAGGTGCAGCGAACGATGGAGGAAGAGGAGTGATTGGCATCAACCACTTGACAAGGAATGCCCCCTGTGGTACCGGCAGTTGGAGTGTGGCTCGGTGTGCAGACTTAGCCAAATTTTGTTAAACACATCAAGCCTCCACCAAACCAACCACTATTTCTTTTGATGCTGAGTTATCCTCTGCTGAGATCTGCGCCAACTTGATGGCCTTGATGAAAGAGTTCATAGCCAAGATGGATGAGAAGGTGCAGCATGTTGCTGCGGTTTTTGAGTCGCCATCGTCGCCGGTTGCAACCATGTCCAAGATAGAGAAGCAGCAAGAGGCGACGCCTACCACTGCAATAGCGGCATAGCCATCAACATCCCCATCACCATCATTAGCATTGGTCCTGCTATCATTTTCACCAACGATGACTCCTCTCTAGGCTTCGTTGTTCTTGGCTGCACCATTGGTATCACCGCCAAGGAAGAAGGCTATTGTAGTTTTGCCGTCACCCTTGCCACGTTGTCCACCGACACTGTGCCGTAAGTGATGCGGAGCATAACAGCTGACAGGTAGGGGCCAGCGACGCTATCACATCCCTCCTACAACCGTTGTATCTCGGGGTAAGAAAGATGCTACTGTTGCCCCGTGCCGGTTGTCCATTTTGTAAAGCGCTAAAGCGCCTCGCTAGAAGTAACATCTTGAGAAAGTAAAAGGCTATACACTGGAAAGAGCCTCAGAAGGTTCTAACATGATAATGAACCTAACAGTGCAAAAAGCGTCCCGGTTGATTGGAGCTAACTAGACCGTAGAATGTAGATGCCGTGCCTACTTTTTTTGAGTAGGTGTAGTTTAGTGAATTCTGAATAGTATCTCCATGATGTGGATTTTGTCTTGATTTGCCTACTTTCTATATTCTTTGGTTATAAGTATTTCTTTTCAGGTTGAAGTCATTGATAATTGTAGCATCCTTGCTGCTGCTGGCCTGGCAAGTACTCCTGGAGTCAGTGCAACCCTTTTTGATGCATTTGCAAAGGTAATCCCACATTCTTAGTTTGGTATCATCCGCATTTGACTTTTTTTTTGGGTGCATGAGACCAGGTGTGATTTACCCTCAAATGATTTATCCAGGCAAATATTAATGTAAGGTCAATATTTCAAGGTTGCAGTGAGTACAACATTACTGTTGTATTGAAGCAAGAAGACTGCGTAAGGGCTCGGAGAGCTGCTCACTCGAGGTTCTTTCTCTCCAAAACCACACTGGCTGTTGGCATTGTTAGGCCTGGGTTGATTGGTCGGACACTGCTTAACCAGCTGAAGGATCAGGTATAGAGTTATATGTAGGGCCTTTTGTTTTCATATAGAAAGAAGAATGGTAAATGATATTTATGTTGTGGAACTGTCACTAGGAGTAAGACTTACATTACCATTATCATGCTATCCAGGTCACTGTTACCATCTGGCTAATCGGTTGATGTTGTTGAGGAACTGTCGCTGGTGACCAGTTCGATCGATTCCTCTGTTTAGAACAAATCGAATCAATCACAGAAGACAGAATAATAGATTGAACATAGAGAGAGGTAGAGAGAACTCCTGGTCTTTCTTTATTGCTTTCAATTGCATGTTGTGTACAAAATATGCCGGTACGGCTCCCTATTTATAGTCTCCGGTGGGGTGTCCATAATGGGCCAGGACTGCTGGCTTGGGCCTAGGTTTCCTAACACTCCCCCTTGGGCACTCACCCGACACGTTCATGCCTCGTTAAAACTCCATAAAAACCCAGTGGAAAAAATTTGGAGAAAGAGTACATGATACATGTTATGCTGCGATGCACGAATTACCTTGTTAAAAACCTTGGTCAAGAAACTTCAGAAAAACTCATCAAGGGAAAAAGAGTACAATTCACCCAACTTCATTCAGTCTTCGGGACTTTATTCCTTTGGGTACTTAATCTTCATGATCAAGATTTATTAGCAGGCTCGAGAGAATTCTCCCCCTGAATTCTGCACTTCTCTAAGCCTCATCATTCCAATTCCACACACGCACTTTTCAAAGCTAGATGCGGGGAGTGACTTAGTGAACAAATTTGCCAGATTTTCACATGACTTAGTATGCAATACTTTGATCTCGTCCATCTTTTGCAATTCATGTGCATAGAAGAACTTGGGTTTGATACGCTTTGTGAGATGACTCTTCACATAACCCGTTTGCACTTGTGCAACACAAGCTGCATTATCTTCATAGATAATTGTGGGGGTTTGCACAATATTCATCCCTCATGGATGTGGTGAATCATTCGGCGGAACCAAGCGCATTCTCGAGTGGCTTCATACAATATTATAATTTCTGAGTGGTTCGTCGAAGCAGCTAGAAGGCTTTGCTTAGACGATTTTCAGGAAATTGCAGTTCCATCACACAGGAATACATAGCCTATTTGTGACTTTGCGGTATGCGGGTCTGACAGGTACCCAGCATCTGCATAGCCAATCAAGTTCAGATCTTAATTCTTTCT
The DNA here is from genome assembly GCA_036346575.1 of Dendrocalamus sinicus. Classification (NCBI taxonomy): domain Eukaryota; kingdom Viridiplantae; phylum Streptophyta; class Magnoliopsida; order Poales; family Poaceae; genus Dendrocalamus; species Dendrocalamus sinicus. Next base: position 20,210,266 of record CM070662.1, on the reverse strand, counting down.
GTAGAACAATCCAAGGTCCTTGCTTCCTTGGAGGTATCGGAAGATGTCCTTTATGCCCTGCCAATACCTTTTGGTAGGTTCTGCACTGTACCTTGCTAAGAGGTTCACGACAAATGCAATGTCTGGTCTAGTGCAGTTTGCTAAGTACATGAGTGCTCCCACTGCACTCAAGTATGGGAATTCCAGTCCCAGGACTTTCTCCCCCTCTTCCCTAGGTCAGAAAGGATCTTTTTCTTGCTGTAAAGACCTCTTGATCATCGGTACTTTTGATGGGAATGCCTTCTCAAAGCCAAACCTTTCTAGCACCTTCTAGGTGTAGGTTGACTGATGTACCAAGATTCCATCAGAGACATGCTCAAGCTGCAGGCCTAAGCAGAACTTGGTCTTGCCCAAATCTTTCATTTCAAATTCTGACTCCAAGTAGGAGCTTGCTTCTTTTATGTCTTCTATTGTCCCGATGATATTCAGATCATCTACATACACAAAAATTATACATAATCCATTCTGGGATAGCCGTATAAATACACAAGGACAGTCTTCATTGTTCGTGTAGCATTTCTTGCAGAGAAAGTCGCTTAAGCGATTATACCACATTCTTCCAAATTACTTCAGTCCATACAGTGACTTTTTGAGTTTCACACTGTATAGATTTCTATTTGCTTTGTCTTGGTTCGGGAGAGGGATTCCTTTAAGGACTTTCATGTAAATTTCCGAATCCAAGTTACTATAAAGGTATGCAGTTACCACATCCATCAATTTCATTTCTAAATTCGAGTTCACTGCCATTGAGATCAAATATCTAAAGATAATTCCACTCATGACTGGGGAGTAGGTTTCTTCATAATCAACTCTAGGACATTGAGTGAAATCTTGTGCTACTAGCCTTGTTTTGTATCTCACTACTTCGTTTCTTTTATTTCTCTTTCGAACAAATACCCACTTGTGCCCTACAGGGTGCACATGGGGAGGCGTGCGACATACGGGCCCAAACACCTCTCTTTTGTTCAGAGATAGCAATTCAGTTGCTATTGCCTTCTTCCAATCTTCCCAATATGATCTTTTCTTACATTCAGCGAGCGATGCAGGCTCGGGATCAAGATTGATGATGGTGGCAATTTTCTTTGCGAAGTAGATATCGATATTGGTTGTTGTCCTATTCATGGACTCTCCCGTGTGCACATAATTTGTGTCTATTTCTTCATGAGTTGCTTCTTCTAGAGCTTCACCTTGTGCATCGCTTCTTTCAATTGCAGTGGCAAGTCCCTTTAGTTTTTCGGCTCCGATGTGTGTGCACACATCCATGCCGATGGGGATATTTAGATTCGGTATGCCCTTTTCCGAAGGTGTCATACTTGTGCCAGGCCTCAACTAGCTCCCCTTCTCATTCTGGGGGACTTCAGTGGTCGGCTGTGGTAAGTTTTTTTATCCTTTTTCACCGGGCGTCCCCGGTTACTTTAGACTCGAGGAACCGGAGTTCTCGTCCTTTTATTCTGAGGCCTCTGGACGGAATTAGGGATACCTTCAATTTTTTTGGTATTTCAACCCTCTCCGATGCATTGCGTGCAGGCACATGCGACTTAGTCATGCTCTTCAAATCACTAAATTGATCAGGCAGTTGGTTTGCTAATGCTTACAAGTCAATGATCTTCTGGACCTCTTTTTCTGTTTTACTAGTGTCGGGACCCCGGATTTTCGAACCCAGACCCTCTGTGTATTACTGCACTAGTCCCAGATCAAAGCTAGTGCACACAGTTAAACAGAAATGAATACATAACCAGCAACGCTTTATTACAATATTAAAGAGTACCGACCGAAAGGTCTCATTATTACAAAGGAGGTTCCAAGACCTCGCACCAACAAAATACAGCGGAAGCAAGATAAATTCAAAGTAGACCCATCAATATGCCACAGGCAGTTGACTGGGGAAACGCGACCTAGTTCTCCGGGAAAAATCCATCACAGCCGCAAGCGAAGCAGTAGTCGTAGTCTCCTTCTTGGGCTTCATACTCCTCTGCTTTTTATGTTTGAGTGTAGCATGTGAGTACATAAAGTACTCCGCAAGTCTTGGGAAAAATGCAATAGATGCAAGGCTTGACAAAGGAAGGCTATATGGTTCTTTTGCACAAAGCAACATTTTCATTCAATTACTTCTATTTATTTTCGAAGGCATCAATTTAATAAAGTAAATGTTTTAGCAGAAACTATCATTAACTTTCTAGTGAAGGCTCCAACTACCAACACTAGCTAACCAATTACAATTGGTCAAGTTTTAAACTGCGGGTTCCATCCACCCTCTCTGGCTCCAACCGCCAGGATACCCTTCCGAGAGTTCCCTCCACTCTCGGAATACAAAAACTTTGATTTTTAAAACCAAAACCAGAAATCTACCATGTGAATGCATTCCTTGCCCGCCCTTGACCGTGGGCACGGCTATTCGAATAGTTTTACACTCTGCAGAGGTTGTACATCTTTACCCACAAGAGATAATTTATCCTAAAAGTCAACACACTTCCTTTGGCATGAGACCCAGATAAAATATCACAAAGCCTTTACCTTACTCTAATCTAGCTAGATACCACCCACGAGGTTTCACCGCAGTAGGCTAACCGCCCAACCAAGCCCCTCTTGCGCCATATGAGTACTGAAGAAATCCCTCCCTCACCGTGAATAACCATCCATCCACGGCACCCACTTTCCATGGTGGCACCTAAACTAGACTATCATAAGTTAGTCAGCTAGGTCGTACCCATATAGACTTGTGGTTGTACGGTTAATGCTTAGTCTGGACAAACACAAGCGTCGGTCCTTAATTGACTAGGGTGGAACATACACTTAACAAGATCTCGTGCTTGCTGCACCAACCCAAACCAACCATCCACCCTAATCTAAACAAATTATCACATTTTATTTTATTTTAAAAGAACAGTGGCAACTCCAATTACCACTAAACTTTTAGAAACAAGGATATTACAATAATTCATAATTTCCCATTTGCAAGATTTATGAGGTATTCAATAGCATGCCTAAGCATTGTTCTACCATTCTAATACCAACAATTTAATATATTACTCTCATTAATGAGTCAAAGGAATTTCTAGGGTTGCAAAGGTACATGGCATTCAATTTCAACTGAGGGCATAACAAAATTGGGGTAACTAATACCTTAATAATTGAACTAATGTTTTATGTAAATAGCAATGCACATAATTTAAAATAATTAAAATATTTCAAAACCATAGGTTCAAGATGATCAAAAGAGACTTGCCTTCTTGAGTGCTGACTGGTTCTTCTTGCTGCGACTCGACGAAATCTTCGGCGATGTCGGTTTCTACGCGCGAGACAAGAAAACAAACAAATAAATAAATAAAAATAAAATCACAAAAATATAAAATATATAATGCAACATAGATTATGATTTTAGACAAATTTAGAAATTTGAATCACTGGATTCGGAGTTCGAACGAGGGAGAATGAGCGATTGGAAGTTTGATCGGTTTAGAAATTCCAGAAAAAATGCAAAACGAGGGAATATTCTCTGGAATCTTATTTTGACTGATTTTTGGGGTATTTTGGAGTGTATGACACGTGGGGCCCGGTTGTCATTGGCTAACAAAAATTTTGGCCAAGCCCAAACCGAAAATTGCTTTGCCCTGGAATTGAACTCACAACCTCATGCATGCATGCACTAACATGCACCCACTAGCCAAGTGAGCATGTGTTCTTTCTTGACAAAAGAACAACAACAAAAATACTTAAACAAAGATGAACAAGGTTGAGGAAGGAATCATGGAGGGAGACACGGGGGCGCGCACGGGAGGTGGCTCACCGCGGCGGCGGGTGGTCGGGCGGCGGCGCGCTTACCGGTGGCGGCGGCGGCGGTGGGCTGCGAGGCGACGGCGGGAGGTGGCCGGCGGCGGTTGGCGGCAGAAGCGGCGCATGCTGCTGGAGAGAGAGAGGAGGTGAGGGCCGAATAGGAGGGAGGAAAGGGGGAGGAATGGTGAGGGAAGGCCAATTTATAGAAAGAGAAGGGAGGGGAAGGGATTTCGGTTTTGAGTGGTTTAAAGGATGGGAAACGGCCGGGAGATTGATGAGGTTGATTAGGGCGTCCATTTCCATGTTTTAATCGGGAGTTAAGAGGGAGAAACGGCGGGTTTTCAAAGCTTTTAATTGTCATCCATGGTGGAAGAGAGAGAGAGTGGGAGGAGTAAGAAGGAGAGGTTGAAGAAACATATGACATGTGGGGTCCATATGTCATGGAGAGGGAGAGGAAGTGAAGGGGTACGGGCTTTGGATTCGCGACACGTGGCAAGTGAGTGGATGAGGGCCTTTGGATGGTTATGAAGGGGTAAGTGATCATGTGTGGCTAGGATTAAAACATGGAGAGAGGTTGATTTAATCTGAGAGCGACACATGGCGGGATAGGATTAATTGGATCCTTATTTTCGGAATAAATTTCAGCAAATACTAGAAACTTTATAAACACTTAGAAAAATAATATTTAATGTCTAAAAACTCTAGAAAAATCATATAATATTCCTGGAAGCATTTTAGACTTAGTAAAAATATTTTTAATTTCAGGTTTGAATTTAATAATTTTATAAAATACTTTTTAGCTTTGAAAATTGATTTTAAATTTCAGAAAATTCTCAAATATTATTTAAAAATTTAGAAAAGGCTAGGAAAAATATAATACTCTCTTTTTGGCTTTAATAAAATATTTAAAATACATTTTTTTGCTTTAAATTTTGAAATAAAATCCAGAAAATCAAATAAAAGCCAAGTAAAATCCAATTACTTTAAAATAGTTAATTTGAATTTATTTTTTTTCCAGAAAGCCAAATTTTGGGATGTTACAACTAGTGCGCGGGTCATGTGCATGAATTCTCGTTGCTTCTCACGTAATTTCCTGACATTTTTCATCAAGGGGTTGATTTCCTCCCCCTAATGACTGGAAATTATCCTCATCAAAAATACAGTCAGCAAAGCGGGCAGTATGCAAATCTCCGACATGGGTTCCAAATGCCTGATTATGGATGCAGTCTCATAACCAACGTATTCCCAATCTTGCGGAGAAGGCCCATTGCAGTGCGCTGCGAAGGAGGTATAGGTACATAAACCTTGCATCCAAACCTCCTGAGATGAGAGATTTTCGGTGGTGACCCTTGCGCTAGTTGCATAGGTGAATGAATGTTGTAGGCCGAAGGTCTAAAGTTGATGAGATTCGCTGCATGTAGGACTGCGTGTCCCCAACATGTAGCTAGCAAATTACAATTATGCAAGAGGGGTCGGGCAATAAATTTAATTCTCTTGATTAAAGCATCTGCCAAACCATTCTGGGTATGGACATGCGATACCAAGTGCTCAACTACAATCCCTATCGCCATGCAATAATCATCAAATGCCTTTGATGTAAATTCTCCAGCGTTGTCCATTCTGATGGACTTGATGTGATGATCAGGGAACATATTTCTGATGCGAATGATCTGCGAGATCAATTTTACAAAAGCATGGTTTCTTGTGAACAACAAACCCACATATGACCACTTCGAGGAAGCGTCAATGAGCACCATGAAATACTTAAATGGCCCTGAGATGAGCTGAATGGGATCGCAAATATCTCCCTGGATGCGTTCCAGGAATGCAGGGATTTCATCCTTCACTTTCAGAGTGGATGGTCTAGTTATTAGTTTCCCGGTAGCACATGCAGGGCACACAAAATCTTCATGATTCGGAAAATTCTTCACATTAATATTGTGCCCTTGGGAATTATTGATTATGTTTCTCATCATCCTAAGACCTGGGTGACCTAATCTGTCATGCCAGAGATAGAAGAGTTCAGAGCTTCTAAATATGGTCTTCAGGACAGTGTAGGCTGCAGGTGTCTTAATGTTGTTATAATATAGCCCAGTTTCTAGTGAAGAAAGTTTTTCTAATACCTTTTGCTATTTTCTTCGTGCTTCATGATGAGCAGGTATTCCTTACCGTACTCTTCATCAGTCTCAACGTGGAAACCATTGGCGTGAATATCCTTAAAACCTAGGAGAGTTCTAGTCAATTCTGGGTACAATAAGGGTTCTTCAATGACCAAAGTTGTGCACATTGGGAGTATAATCGTGGCTCTTCCGGAACTAATTATACATGCATTGCTTTCGGCGGTTGTCGTAAGGCTGCCAGTGCTCTTACGGATCAACTGGAAATACTTAGTCTCTCTTAAGATGGTATTCGTTGTGCCACTGTCGGCAAGGCACACTTCCAACATAGGGCGCCATACGTGTTCTAATATAACATATTTAATTAACATGTATTAGAAGGCATTCAACACATAAATAAAATACGCCAATATCAGATATATTATGGCATCATAAACTGAATAAATGAATGAATTATTCCAAAATCATTCAACCATCACGAGAAACAAAACTAAAGTACCATCCATGCAAGTTCTAACTTGTTCTTTTAACACAAAATAAATGACAATTAAAGTCTAATACATTCTATGCATCAGACTGAATCAACTAGAAAATCAGAGATTTCTTTGGCTATCTTCTCAGAAGTGATATTCTCTTCAAGAGAGATCATGGCTGTGGCTGCCTCTAGGTTGTAAGGGGGTGCTGCTGCTGGGATGGGCTCAACATCCATCAACTTAGGCAGCTGCTCAGGATGCTCCCCCTCAATGGCTGCAAAGTGGGATTCAGGCTGCCCTTTGTCGTCCTTCTTCTTCTAAGCTTGGTGGGCATCAATGACATGCTACGGTTCTTTGCATATCCGCGACCAATGCCCCCACTTGCCACACTTGTAGCAACCCTGGTTCTGCTGGCCATAGGTCTTGCCACTCTTCTTAGCCTTTTTTTCACTTGGAGCATCTGACTTGCCTTTCTGGGCAATGATCTTACCCTTCTTCCCCCCTTCTATTCATCAAAGGCTTTCGCACCTTGTAGCTCCCAGCATTGGCTTCACGGCCAGCGGAGCTGTCTGGTGGTTGAGTGACGTAGTTCTTGCAGAGAAGTTCATCCTGAGCCTCCGCAACCTGCATCATATCAATCAATTCGGCGTAGTCCTTGTAGCCATCTTGACGATAGTTGCGAGCGGATTGTATAGCATTGGGGTGAAAGGTGGCCAGGGTCTTCTCGATCTTCTGCTCATCTGTGATCTGCTTGCCACAGAGTTGAAGATTGGTACAAATCCTGTGCAAGGCAGTATTGTACTCCCCGACCATCTTAAAGTCAGCAAACCTCAGTCTGATCCACTCCTACTTTGCTTGAGGAAGAATGGTGTACTTTAGCCTCTCAAATCGCTTCTTGAGTGCAGTCCAGAGTGCTAGCGCGCTCTTCTCTGCCATATACTCATTCTTGAGAGTGAGGCAGAGGTGGTGCCTGAGAAAATGAAGTGCCTGATCATTCTCCTCAAGTGTGGGTTGGGCGTCATTCTGTCCACCAATCCCATTAGCCGCGTGGAGCTTCTTGACTCCAAGCACTATCTCGACATCAGATGCCAAAGTCAGATAGTTTGGCCATGCTGGGCCAGCTCCTCGAACTCCCGGTTTGTGATGCCAGTCATCTACATGTGTATGAACAAAATAAATAAGTTTACTTCAGGTAAACATGCATGGAATAATTTACTGCGGGTAAATAAATGGTGCGATAGGTTCTCATAGTGTTTCATAATTTTCTATGCATTTTCTACAAATTTTACTGCTAATTTCAGTGATTAAAAGCAATTTAAACAAAACAATTACCCAAAAACAGTAAATAAATATAGAAAATACAGAGAATAATAATGGCAGAAATAAATAAGCTTCAAATGCTAAAAATAATTCAAAATTCGGATTCCTGAGGCCATTTTATGCTAGAATATGAATTTTCAGCGAATTCTGCAATTTCCTGATTTACCGAGGGGTTTTCTGCAAAATTCTGGACCCGCTCAAAAATTTGGGGGCCTTTACGTAATTTTCGGAATTACGAGACCTTTTCTACAAAATTCGGGAGCCATATTAAATATTTAAGGACCAATCGGTAATATTCATAATATTGGGGGGTTTCTGCAATTTTTCCGCCCCTCCCCCAGCCGGGCCCCTTTTTTCGTGGCCTGCTTCCAGCTGAAAGGCCCATTGGCCGGCCCATTTGCCAGGTGGCCCACACAGCCGGCTTAAAAGCTCCCCGGTTAGGGTTTCCTTTGCCGGTTTTTCGTGGCGGCGGCGGCCCGAGATGCGGCTCGGGTGGCTCCAAGGCGATCAAATCGGGTCGGCGGAGCCAGCGAGCGGCCGGTGGCGGCCCGAGATGCGGCTCGGGTGGCGCTGCGTGGCGAAGCGGCCGCAACGCCATGCGGGCAAGCAGCGGCGGCGCGCGGCGGCGCTGCGGGACGAGCGCCGGCGGTGCCGTGCGAGGCGAAGCGGCGGCGCGGCGGCTTTGCGGGATGAGCGGCCGGCGGCGTCGTGTGGGGCGCGACGGCTTCACTGAGCGGGCGGGCATCCAAGCGGCTTTACGTAGGAGTCGAGGCGGCCGGGCGGCGCTTCGAGGAGCGCACAAGGGAAGGTGGACCGCGGCGGCGCGAGCGACTTCAGCCGAGGCCGCTGGTGCGCAAGGAAGCCGGACCGGCGGCGCGCGACGAGCATCGGCGCGGTGGCTTTGGACCGAGGCCGATTGGCGCAGCGCGGCGCGGCGGCGGCGCACGACGACGGCCGGAAGCCGGCGCCGTCGCCGACGACTAGCGTGTTCGGACGACGCGGACACCGACGGCGGCGGCTTCATGCGACGGCGTCGGCTACTGGCCGGCGACAGCCTGCGGCGGCGCCTCGGGTTCTACCGCTGGTCGCTGGCCGGCGCACGCATACTAGCGCAGCTGCGGTGCCAGATCTTCCCTGTTTTTTTTTTCTTTTCTTTTGTGCAGTGGCCGAACAGAAAGAAAACGATGCAAAATTTTTCCTTTTTTCGTTTCTAATCTGCAGTGCAATCAACATCTACCTTGTTTTGCAATCTACCGATCGACATTGTGCTGGCGACTTCAGGTCTGCTCGTAGTAGATTTGGGCGGATTTGCACTGTAGAAATTCAATCTAGAACGCGAAAATTGCGAATTTAAAGCGATCTAAAAAATTCAATCTATTAGGGCTTCGATGATTACCTTCAATTCACCGGAGCGAAGTCATGCTGATAACGTATTGAGGAACCGTCGCTGGCGACCAGTCTGATCGATTTCTCTGCTTAGAACAAATCGAATCAATCACAGAAGACAGAATAATAGATTGAACACAGAGAGAGGTAGAGAGAACTCCTGGTCTTTCTTTATTGCTTTCAATTGCATGTTGTGTACAAAATATGCCGGTACGGCTCCCTATTCATAGTCTCCGGTGGGGTGCCCATAATGGGCCAAGACTGCTGGCCTAGGCCTAGGTTTCCTAACAGATGTACCCCTGTTTTAGGGCTATTTCCATAAGTATTCTAGTGTTATGTTGCATGCAGGGTTACAAGTCCCAGAGGTAACAGCAGAACCGATTTTCTGGTGGGTGCCGGAGCACAAACGGTGTGTACCGAACGTTCGGGTGAAACGATTGCCAGAACAACCAAATTCAAATTCTGCACTTTAATTCAACAAATCAAACCTCGTCGGAAAAATGGTACCGGCCATGGTCTAGGGTTTTTTTTGTGAATGCGGAATTTGAAACCCTGGTTGTATGCTCTATATTTTTAGTATGTTGAATTTTGGAGCAGCTATTCATCAACTCATCATGTACCTGCTAGTAACAAATCAGGCACTTCTTGGAACACCCCGTTGCCCCTGCACAGACCATCGTTTCCACTCTCAGTCAGTGGTGCCACTGGTGGGCCACTGCCACCTGCTGGATCTAGGGTTAGGGAACGTATGGCATTAACCCTCTGTAGATCAGAAGGTGCGAAGTGGTGTCTGATTTCTGTCACAAACAAGTCACAGGCATTGTAACTTCTAGTTCTGTAGTGTTGCTGTCTCAGGCGTGTAACTTCTAGTTCTACATTGTTTTCCACTAGTTGAACTTTTGTTGGATGTAAATATATGAGCAACAATAACAATGGAAATGTTTCTATATTTCATTTTAAGTTGCTTTATCTTTTACAGAAAAGTAGTATGCGAGTAGTCATCTCATCTTTGGCTGGGGTTTCATATTGTACTTAACAGTTTACTAAATTATTCTGCAGGCTGCTTTTCTTAAGGAAAATATGAACATTGATTTGCGTGTCATGGGAATTATTGGTTCAAGGTCAATGCTTTTGAGTGATACGTAAGTAGAATGAATTTCCTTTTCCCTTTTCTCTGTGTTTTACATTTGCAGCTCTGTTGCAAAACACCGCAATACTGACATGAATAGATTTATTAACTCAGTTATTATTCTGATTCGGTTAAAGATCTATATAGTACAATCTACTAAAAGGGGTGGCTGTGGATGAACTTTTCTATTGGCCAGTTTTTCATTTGCCAATTTTTCATTGTTGACAATAGTATATGAAACTGCTATATTTAGTTGCCTTATCTTGTCAAACAATTGCATTTCTTTCTGTTGCACTGCCCTGATAATACCTTGGCCAGACAGAATGTTGCAGATGAGATGGGTGGTCTTCAAGATTGTTCACTGAAGAATTTTGTATGATAAGTGCATTTCCACGAATTAGTAATGAAAATAAGCTACAAACGAAGAGTGGGAATGCTGAATTTTTTGTTTATCCTACTGAAAATTTTATTGTTTAATCATGATTGCTCACTGATGTTGTTTTTGAATTATGCTAGTATATGATATGTTCTCTGTACGCTTCTTACAGTTTTTTTTTGTTTTTTTTGTTTTTTGTTTTTTTGTAGAGGAATAGATTTGACTCAGTGGAAAGAGCAGCTACAAACTGAAGCAGAACTGGCCAACCTTGACAAGTTTGTTCACCATTTGTCTGAGAATCACTTTGTTATGAACCGGGAAACAACGGCGGACCAGAACAGGGGATTCCGTAGGGAAGCCGGCAACCAAACGTTGCTCTGCTTAATTCCAATAGCATGCGGTAGCCCTCTTTATATAGACGGGCTCCCCCCTAACAGATCGAATCTAATCTCAATCATATCTCTAACAATATCATATCTCTAATTATATCTCTAACATAAGGAAACTAATCTCTAACTCAAATAGAAACCAATCTCTAATTCCTAATAATAAACCGACTAGGCCTTGGGCCCACCTTTATGACATTACACCCCTCCCGGACGTGCAGCTCGTCCTCGAGCTGCTAGGTGGCGGTCATGGTGCCATTGGAAGACCTTCGACGCCGATGTAGAAGACGAACAGTGGCGAGGTTCTGCAGCGGATGGAGACGGCCGGCCAGATCCAAGCGGACAAGGCTAAATGATGCCTGCAAAATATTTTTTTTTTGAATTTTGATTTTTTAATTATTTTGCTGGAAATTTTTTTTTGATTTTTTTTGGTGTGTCTCTCCGGTCGGTCATGGGCTTATAAACCAACGAACCGACTCACTGAACGTGCTCATTTGGAAAGACCACAGAGAGCGGCGGCGTTCGCGGGGCGCCGGACGGCGGCGGCGCGGCTTCGGCGGCGGGCGAGCGGCGGCGGCGACGGGCGCGGCGGCGAGACGGCGCGGCGGGCGGCGCGGCGCGGCGGCAGCTCGGGCGGAGCGGCCAGCGGCGGAGCCGCGAACGAGGCGAGCAGCGGCGGAGGGAGGCGAGCGGCGGAGCGGCCGGGCGGCCGGGCGGCGACGGGCGAGGAGGCGGGCGGGGCAGCGCGACGGCCGAAGATGACCGGCGGCGGCTCGGCGGTGGTTCGGCGAGACGGCGAGACGCCCGGCGGCGGCGTCGCGGTCGGCGGAAGAACCCCGACGGCGGCTCGCGCGGATGCGTGCGGAAAATCCAGACGCCGCGGCGGGCGCCGGCAAAAAAGAGCAAGACGGCGCGAAGGCGTGGCCGCAGACAGACGGCGGCAGCGACGCCGCGCGATCCAGCGGCGAAACAGAGGCGAGCGGCCGCGGAGCGGCGATCGCGGCGCGACGGGCGAGGCGACCGTGGCGGGTTCGCGGATCGAGGCGGCGGCAGTGCATAGCGGCGGCCGGCGGAGAAGCAGCCGACGGAACGGCGGTCGACGGATGACGGTCGGCCACGCTCGAGCGGATCCAGGGCGTCGACGGCGGTGGCCCGATGGCGGAAAAGACGACAGCAGATCGGCGCTGGATGGCTGCTGCGGGAGGGCCGATTGACCGGCCGGCGCACGGGTGGAAAAGGACGCGCACACCGGCGAGATGGCACGGTTGTTTATCCTCCTCATCTTTCACAGCTAGCAAGATGATGTCGACCGTCTTAATGTCAGCCTCGTCCTCCTCTGCTCTGCGAGCGACCTCTTGTTTCTCCTCCTCCCGCTCCTTCAAGATCTTCTCTAAGACAGTATGCAAGTTGAGGAAGGCTTCCCCCATCCCTTTGCTGAAGCTGTTGCTGGCCATCTTCTCAGCACTAGCTTTCATTATGGCCAATGACTCAGCAATAGGACGAATCGCAGGAACCATGGTAGCAGAAGTCGTGGGAAGGGATCGACTGCTCTGATACCAAGTTGTTATGAACCGGGAAACAACGGCGGACCAGAACAGGGGATTCCGTAGGGAAGCCGGCAACCAAACGTTGCTCTGCTTAATTCCAATAGCATGCGGTAGCCCTCTTTATATAGACGGGCTCCCCCCTAACAGATCGAATCTAATCTCAATCATATCTCTAACAATATCATATCTCTAATTATATCTCTAACATAAGGAAACTAATCTCTAACTCAAATAGAAACCAATCTCTAATTCCTAATAATAAACCGACTAGGCCTTGGGCCCACCTTTATGACACACTTCTTCCCTAACAGAGTTTTGGTCGATTGCACAGCAGACACAAGTGTTGCATCCCATTATTACGATTGTTTAAAGAAGGGAATCCATGTCATCACTCCAAATAAGAAAGCAAATCAGGGCCACTTGACAGGGTAATTATATGGTTGGCTATACTTTTTTTTTCTCAAATGTATAAATCTTCTTTTATTCTTTTCAAATAGTTGGCTATTAAGTGATCAGTGGCTATTTATGACCAATTTAAGTATAGAGATAGAGCATTACATGTACTGAAACAATTAGACACTCACCTCATAACTTGAATGCGATAAGAATTCATACACAACGATTACTACAGTTGAATTTATTGTGTTTTATGCTATTGATGCCTTTGTTGCCTAACAAATGTAATGCCTTGACATACAGTATCAGAAACATAAGACTACAGCGTGCATCATATACTCATTACTTCTATGAAGCAACCGTTGGTGTTGGCCTCCCGATCATTAGCACTCTGTGGGTCTCGTGGAGACAGGTAACAAGATATTGCGTATCGAGGGGATATTCAGGTCTGTGTTTAAATGATGACACATCAATTTTTCATATGCTATAATTAACCTTAGTTAAAATATGGGCACAGGAAGATACTTTCGATAATACATGTTTTTCCTTAGTAAATTCAGTATGATGCTACCTGATCATGTTCTGTTGACTGTTCAATTGCAGTGGAACGTTGAGTTATTATTTGAACGAGGACATTTAGTGATGTCATTGCTGAAGCAAAGGAGGCTGGATACACTGAGCATGATCCAAGAGATGATCTATCTGGAACTGATGTTGCCAGAAAGGTATTGCTTGTTTCTTCCTAAAATTTGTCAAACGTCATATCTATACTAACTACTGTTGGGAACTCCAGTAGAATTAGTAAGCTTAATTTGGTTCCTTACACTCTTTGAGTTACATATCTATTTGAATGGTACTGACGTTAAACACTCTTGAAAAGAAAAGAAAAGAAAAGTGTGAACCACCTGTATTTGATTTAGATTATGTTCTTGTATACACTCCACTGAGCCCTTCCTCTAGGTTCCACATTTCTCCCCCGGGTGCCATTTTTATCCCCAAATGTTTTCTTACGCTTTCTCCCTCTAGTTCTATCAAATTATTATTTGGGTCCTAACCACGCAATGAGGAACTTTCTTATCATATCATGCTTCTTCAAGTTTTTTTAAGCAATATGCTACTTCTCCAAGCAAGGATTGAAGCCAAATCACCTCTGCAGTTGCATTAGCCAATGCCTTGTACTCCAACTCCGTGCTTGACCGCGAGACTGTGGCTTGTTTGCGTGAGCTCCATGAAACCAAGTTTGATCCAAAAAACACTGCATAGCCTCCAGTGGAGCGGCAATCATCCGGACAACTTGCCTAATCAGCATCTGAAAATACACTCAATAGTGTGGAGGTCGACTTGTTGACAGTGGCGGGTCCAGGATTTTACCTAAGGGTATGCCGTCCAAAAATTTTCATATACAATTCGGTAAAACCATTTGGCAATTCGGTAACAGTTGTAAAATTTGCAACGTAATTCGGCATATATACACTAAATAACACGATAAGTCTTAAATTTGAAGATTAAGTTGAAAACATCCACAAATTACAATATGAATAGTTCAAACGCCATACTGATAGTTCAAAATATAGGCATAAAAGAGAGTAAGAGACTTACAATACTACTTATCGACTTTTTAGCCGACGCTCTAAGGGACATGAATGTCTCGATTATATCATCTTCATCCACTTCAAAGAAAATATCCCGCTCAATGAAAGTGACTAGACAATCATCCAAAAGACTATCACGATTCATAGCAGGAACTTCAACACCATGTTTATCACAAAATGAAGTGACCCTCTCAAGAAATTGATCCCAACCATCAGACCTCAATTGTTGCATTCTATTTTTTGCCACATTAACAAGTGAGATTGCATTAAGAATATCTTGCTCCCTTCTTTGCAAACACTCGGATAACTCGTTTGTGTATCCAAGAATAACATACATTAAGTGTGCAAAGAAAACAAACTCAAAGGTCTCAAATGGTCCAAGCACAAAATGTATTTTGGTCCAATCATCTTTATGTGAATTATCATCTTTATGTGAATTGCATCTTGATCATTAACAGAATAACTTTCAATGGGCTGTCTATCACCTGGATCATGCGGAAGGCGATTGATGTCATAAACCGGCGGCGGCGGTGGGGGCATAGAATTCACAATTTTATCAATTACTCTCTCTTGCTCTTGAGTTTGCTTTTCCGCCACAGTTTCAACTGGAGATGGGGCAGGATTTGAAGTAGCAGCCGCCGCCTTCTTGGCTGCATGTTTCTGAAAAAGAGATGCAATGTCTCCGCTTCTCTTCATAACTAAACAATTCCAAAAAAAAAACAATTGCTCCGGCCCTGCAAGAGAATAAAGAATATTATATATCATTTTGAAATTTGAATGCTAGAACTTTTCTTGGCCGTATGTTTCTGTTATAGAAGTAATGCAAGAGCAAGACTTCAAGATCTGTGACTATCTTCTTATGGTACTAGTACAGCAGTATGCAAGTACCTCGGCACTTGAACAAAAAAACAAAAGAAAATTTACTTACTATTCTAAAGTACCTCACAAAGCGGCACTTACTACATGTTGAGAATTTTTTCCTTTACACTTCATATCGACTTAGAGTAGGTTAATCAATACCCTTCTTGTAGAGTGGTCAGCAGTCAAGGCTTCTATTACTAAGAGCCATGCACGATTAGTTACCCTTCTATATATTTTTGTAAAGAAGGGCATTAAAGTTCTGTGATCGGAAGTTTGCATTTTATGCTTTATACTACAATTCAAGACAGGTGATTTAATGCATATTTTTACATGGCACAGGACCTTGATTTTTTGCATATTAATATAGTGTATCTGTAGTTTTAGTAAAAATGACTTGAATCCATCTTGAAAAACGATGACCACCAATAAATTAATGAAATTAATGGATTTAATTCCCATGTGATCGATGACCACAACAACTGAAAAACGAAGAAGTTGATCTACAGGGTATGATCGAAGAAGTTGAAAAACGAAGAAGTTGATTACCTGACGACGTCTCTCAGCGGCGGCGGCGAATGATCGATCGGCGAGTGATTACGGCGACGTCTCTCGAGGATCGAGCGGAGCGGCGAGCTGCGCGCGCCACGCGCGTTTTGCGGCAGCAGCGAGGCGGCCGCTGGCGGCGAAGGATCGATCGGCGCGTCACGAATCGAGCGTCTCGAGAATCGGCGCGCGTCACGGCGTCCACGGCGAGGATCGATCGATTGAGCGCGCGTCACGACGTCATATGCCCGGTACTTCAACCGGGTCCCACCGCCACAGGGTATGCCGGGGCCCACCCGGCATACCCTGTAGATCCGCCAATGCTTGTTGATATGCAGTCCAATTGAGGAGGAGTACTTGAGAAACCTGAGAATACGCTTCACAGCTGCCCAATGTTTGGTCGTAGGTGCACTAAGAAATTGACAAACCTTATTTACGGAGTAAGCAATATCCGGCCGTGTCAGTGTCAAATATTGAAGTGCACCTACAACACTCCTGTAGTTTGTAGCGTCTTGAGCTGACAGCATAGTCCCTTCGGTCTTGGACAGCTTTTCGGTTGCAGCCATTGGTGTGTTGACTGGTTTACATTCCCTCATATGAGCTCTCTCAAGCAGGTCATTGATATACTTCTTTTGCATTAGAATTAATCCATTCGATTTCTTTTGAACCTCAATACCAAAGAAGTAGTGTACCTAACCGAGTTGTTTAATTGCAAAATCCTCTTGCAGTTGCTCTAATATTCTCTTTGTGACTTGAGTGGAAGAACTGGCCACTATTATATCATCAACATATACTAGCATATATATGGTATCTCCATGCTGGTTATAAACAAAAAGTGAAGCATCTGCCTTTGAGGGAATAAAGCCCATCTCCTGAAGCTTAGAACTCAGATGAGAGCACCAGGCTCTTGGTGCTTGTTTCAAGCCATATAATGCTTTCTTCAACTTACAAAGATAATGAGGATAATCAGCATGTGTATAACCTGGAGGTTGTCGCATATAAACCTCTTCTTCAAGAACACTGTGTAAGAAAGCATTTCGCACATCGAGTTGACAGAGATACCATCCTTTAGGCACTGCTAGGGACAACACAAGCCGTATAGTAGTTGGTTTTACCACAGGGCTAAAAGTGTCATCATAGTCAATGCCTTGGCGTTGTTCGAACCCCTTTGCCACCAACCTTGCCTTGTACCGATCAACGGATCCATCTGCTTTCTTCTTGAGTTTGAATACCTCGGCAATCAAAGATATTTTGTTGATGATCAAATGGGACCAGCTGCCAAGTCTCATTTTCCATCAAAGCCCTGTATTCGGCGTCCATAGCCTGTTTCCATCTTTCATCCGCAATAGCTGAGAATGCACCCCGGCCATATGGCACAGTGCCATCTGTTCTCTTCTTGGGCTAGCGAATGTTATTGCGCAAGCGAGTGATCATTTGATGTGCACGGTCAGCTTCAGCAGAGGTTGCAGCAGATGATGGAGCTGCAGTCTGTGGCATCAATCCAGACAGAGCTGGCGCCGAATTATCAGTATGCTGCATGGACATGGATGGCTGCTGCTACAAAACAGAGTTAGGTACAGACGACAAGGTATGATTATGCCCATTCTCATTAGCCTGTAAGTCTTCCCTGAAAACCTGATGCTGCATGGGACAAGGAGCAGAGTTTTGTGCAGTCGGCAGAGGCAGCAGAATGGGAAGTTCACAAGGAACAGAGGCTGGAGTAGAGGAGATTTGAGAAAAGGGAAAAACTTTCTCATCAAAAACAACATCTCAGGAAATGTAGATTCTATTGGTCGGAATATGTAGGCATTTGTAGCCCTTGTGAATGGGACTGTATCCCAAGAACACACATTGAGAGGATCGAAACTCGAGCTTGTGTTTGTTGTATGGTCGAAGGTTTGGCCAGCAAGTGCAACCAAAGATTCTAAGAGAGTAGTCTGGTTGTAATCCAAGCAAGCGATGAAGAGGAGTGTCAAGCTCTATGACCTTGCTAGGAGTACGGTTAATGAGAAGGGTGTGTATAGCCATCACCCGGATGTTTTCTTTCTAACTATCATCCAGTTTTGAGACCGTTGGATTAGAGATCCAACGACCCTTTTTTTGGAGGGGGAGATTATTTTTTGAGGAGGGGGAGATTTTTTTTGGAGGGGGTGGGGGAGAATTTATGGCCGTTAGATCTCTAATCCAATGGTCACAAATCTGAATGATAGTTAGGAAAAAACATCCGGATGATGTTTATCAATACCCTAATGAGAAAACAGGAAGTAATGAAAGCCTCATCCCAGAATTTAATTGGCATAGACGCATGAGCTAACAAGGATAGCCCAACACCAACAATATGTCTATGTTTTCGTTCTGCGGCACCATTTTGTTGATGAGCGTGAGGACAAGAAACACAATGAGAGATGCCAACACGATTGAAGAGAGTGTGTAATTTTCTATATTCCCCGCCCCAATCGGTTTGCATACAAATTATCTTTTTATTCAAAAGACGCTCGACATGAGACTGAAATTGTATGAAAACAGAGAATACTTCACTCTTGTTTTTCAATAGATAAATCCATGTAAATTTGCTAAAAGCATCAACAAACTGACATAGTATTGAAAACCACCAACAGAGGTGGGAGCAGGGCCCCAAACATCAGAGTAGACAAGCTCTAATGGGGAGGAAAAACCAGTGTTTGAAGAGTAATAAGGCAATTGATGACTCTTGCCTCTTTGACATGCATCACACACAAGTGTTTGACTAGTGTTGCCAGAGCATGGCAATTTATTTTGCAAAAGGACACGCTGAACAATGGAAGAAGACAGATGCCCTAGATGACAATGCCATTGGTCTCGAGTTGGTGTGACGCCGGAAAAGGCAAATTTTGGAACATGAGCTCGACTTGAAAGTAAAGGATATAAGCCACCCTCACATCTCCCTTGAAGAAGAATTGTCTTCGTGACTCGATCCTTAACAAGGAAATAATTGGGTGAAACTCAAAGTAGGTATTGTTATCTTTTGCAAATTTGTGAACTGAAAGAAGATTTCTAGAAGCTCTAGGCACATGAAGGATATTGTTTAGATGCAGATCAAGTTGTGGGTATGAAATTTCGAATAGCCAATGTGAGCAATAGACATACCTATACCATTTGCCGCCTGTACCTGATCCTTTCCAGTGTATCTTTCCTTCATGGTGAGCTGATTGAGATCACTAGTAATGTGATCTGTAGCCCCGGTGTCGATATACCATTTTCCATCAATGGCATAGGATTGGGTGGCAGCAGCAGCAGCTACGCGACTATCTTCAGATTGATATGAATGATCAAGGCGATGATAACACTTTAGTGCAACATTCTCGACCTTGCCGCACACTTGACATGTGGGACGATTTCCTCCCTTGAGTGTCGCCGTCATCCTCCTCCACCGAATTATGCGTCTGCTGCTGTTGTCCATGGTTTCCCTTGACAGCCCTCCAACGTTGCTTCCTCCCGTGTTGTCCATGGTTTCCCTTGATACCTGCTACGTCCACCACGGCCACCTTGCCGCACACTTGACATGTGGGACGATTTCCTCCCTTGGAGCTGTGCTGATACTGTCCTCCACCTGAATTATGCTGATACTACTGCTGTTGTCCATGGTTTCCCTTGACAGCCCTCCAGCGTTGCTTCCTCCCGTGTTGTCGGAAGTAATTGACCGTGGTTTAGACAAGTCGAGTTTGGTTTGAGTGGTTTGGACCATGTCGTTGCGTTGTGCGACGGACTCGGTCATTTTGGTCAAACTTGGTCGTATTCGGGTTAGGTTGCATATTCTGATGATTCAACAGGTTTGGACTTCATCTGTGGTAAGTATGAGGTTATTTATGCTTTCACGTATCGAGCGGTGCTATTTGATGTGTTTTTTGTCTGTGTGGCTGCAGGACATCGAGGCGGAGTCGTGGCGAGACACGGTGGACCAGACTAGGCGCAGGTGGCGCTGAGGTTAGAACGGTCGGGATGTGTCGAAGACGACGTGGACTCGAGGTGGTTGCGAGGCATGCGAGGCAAGGAGCGCGGAAGCTTCCCAGAAGGTGCACGAGGGGCGAATCGGGAAATTCGCGTGGCTGCACAAGCGGGAGCGGGCTCCGTTGGACGTAGCGGGCGTAACGGGGCGGAGACCCGTTAGCCATGGGCTATATAAAGGATTGAGGGGCTGCATGCCCACTTGAGCACTTGTGAGGGAATTAGGGTTTCCTTTAGTCAAAATAGGCTTTAGTGGTTGTTTTGGCTTTAGACTTTAGTAGTTGAGAGTGGGTGGAGGAGGCAGAGGTGTGCTCCCTGCTTGTCCCCTAGGATGGTTGTTTGAGTGTTCTTCTCCCTTCCAAGCATGTATGGGTGTGTTCTTGAGGTTTGAGAATGGGAGAGGATGAGATGAAAGCTTGTAATCATTCCTCTTGTATCAATCATGTATCTCTCTTCCTCTAGATCAATAAAAGATGGTGTTTGTTTCATTTTTGAGCTCTCTGTTATTTCTGTTCATCGATGCCCTCCTTGATGATTTCTTGATTTTCTGAGTTTCTTGTTATTTCTTGATTGTGAGTGGAAAAATGGGTTGCTCCATGATGGGTTAGTGCCACAAGATCATTTGATCGATTTCCCGAAGAGCAAACTTGGTTTAAATCTCAGATTTCAGTTTTGGCCTTCCTCTGTTCATGAACTAAGATTCTAGGGTTTTGAGTGAAAACTTGATTCCCTTTGAGAGATGACTTGATTTTTGGTCTGGAGACTCTATTTGCTATTGCTATCCTAGCTGCAAAGTCTCATTTCCAAAGAGTGAAGGATGGAGGAGTAATTTGACCTTTTTGGTTCAGCTCGTACAAATTTTCTAAATTGTGTCTTTTCTAGGGTTTTGAGTTAAATCTTGATTTCCTTTGCAAGTTCACTTGAAACTTGGTATCCAGAGTCTTAAAACTATCTATGAGATATCTGCAAAGTCTCATTAGCAAAGAATTTGAGACCATGGAGAAATTTGGGTTTTTGAGTGCTCCTCTCTGAATATTTTCAGATTTCAGACATTTCTTCATTTTGGGGCTGTTCTTAATTCCCTTTTCAACAATTGACGAAACTTGGCATGCAGATTCCTATGGCTATTGAGTAGCTATCCTCAAAGTTTCGTGGCCAAAGATTCAAGGATTGAGTGGGAATTTAAGATTTTGTAGCTGCTGCTAGTAACTTTCAGTTTCTTGTGCAATTCTGAAATTCCTCATGTTGAGTTGGATTTTTGTGGTCTCTTAGGTTCCTTGGGCTGGTATAATCATTTCCTTGTTGTACTGGGCCAAGAGAACAAATGGAAGTCTCAATTCCTTTGGTTTTGTGAAGCTTCAAGCCTTATCTTCTGAAAAATCAAGTTTCTGAAATTTTTGCCCGAGGGACGGTCTGACTTGTGCTTGTCGGGGGTTGAGTTTTTTCGAGAGTGTCGAGCGTCATTCACCCCCCCTCTGTCGCTATTTCGGTCCAACAATTGGTATCAGAGCCGGTTAGCTCTAATCAATAGATCTTAACCGGTCTCAAGAGCCATGGCGACGGACAAGTACTCGACCAAGCCGCCCATTTTTGATGGCATCGATTACCCTTTCTGGAAGAGCCGAATGGAGACATACATCCAGGCTCAGGGGTACGCTATCTGGCGCATGGTCAAGGTCCGGTTTGTTGTTCCTGCCGATGAGAACATCAATGCTAGGAATATGCATGATGTTGAGGCAAACGCTAAGGCAAGGAACATCATTATCCGATGCTCGAGTCGTAGCGAGTTCGATCGCATCTCCCACTGTCGTCCGCCACGATATCCGGGTGACCTCGATGCATACCATGAGGGCACCACCCAGATCAAGACGGTTCGACAGGACCAGTTCAAGCGAGAATACAACAAATTCGAGATGCTTGCTGGTGAGTCCCTCGATGAGTGCTTCGCGCGTTTCCACAAGATCTTGAGCAACCTCCGAGCGGTCGGTCTCACATACCCGACTCGGACAACGCCGTCGATGCTCGCGGCACTTGATCTGCGTGTTTGGGAGATGAAAGTGACCACCATCAAAGACACGACAGACCTCTCGACCCTGACTCTTGATGCGCTGTACTCGCACCTCAAGACTCACGAGATTGACGTTGTCTCTCGTAGGTCGAAGTCACAGTCGATGGCCTTGGTCACTGATCCCGTTTCGTCTTCTGGTCCTTCTTCTGATTCGCTTTGTGGTTTCTCCTTGCTGCTCTATGAGCGAATCGATGATCGATTAGAGCAGCTCGAGGATGAGCAATCGCCCTCCTAGCTCGGAAGTTTTCCCATGCTTACAAGAGGAGGAGGGACAGAAAGAGGGGAGGACCCGTGATTTGCTTCGAGTGTGGTGGCCCCAATCACATTCGGGCAAACTGCCCCAAGCTGGAGAAGGGCAAGAACGACTACGGCGGTTCGGGCAAGAATGACTACACCGACAAGAACCGCAACAAGAAGACTCCAGCGCACCCTCAAGGCAAGAAGAAGTTCCGCGACCGGGAAGGCCAAGAAGTCTGTTCCACCGCGTCCTCACGCGTTCGACGACCTCGACCTCAGCGAGGTGGAGGGATGGAGCGACGACGACGGACGGGTGACCAAGATCCCAAGAGCGCGACGACTTCTCGGCATGTGCTTCATGGCCCTTGAGGGCGAATCGAGCGACAATGAGTCGTACTCCGACTCGAGACGAGGTATGCCCCACGCACGACCAGCTCAATCATGCTTTTCTTAAGCTAGGTGGTTTTCATGCTAGAGCTAGGGCTAGGTGTACCGAGTTAGAGAAGGAAGTAGATAGACTATCACGGAGCTTACTTCACTTACATCTGCTCCCTCCCGTGATGATTGTGATACATGTTGTGCTCTGTTGGGTGACATGGAGAAATTAAGGACCTCGCATGATAGTGTGTCCTCCGAGCTTGATATTGTTAAGGTGGAGAATGTTAGTCTGCTTGCTGAGTTAGAGTTGAGTAGGATGGCTGTTACCCTACTTACTACTGATGAGACTACTTCTCCCACCTCATGTGAGGTTAAGGACATTGCTGCTAGAGGACCTTATGCCATGCTCCTTGATCTGCCCGACTCTTGTGAAAACTGCAATAACTTGAAGATGAACTTAAAACGGGTAGATTATAAAATTGCTGAACTACAAGCTTCGTTACTTGAGCCGATTGAATCATGCTTGAACTGCCCTAAGTTAACTGCCGAACTTGAAGTTGTCTCCAAACAGTTTCAAGATATGATTGATCATGATAGGAAGTTGGCTCAGTTTGCTTCTAAGGACCCTGTTAACTCACCATGCATTAATTGTAACAAACTAAAATCTGACTTGATTGCATTGGATGAAAAATGTGTGAAGCTAACTAAGGACCTTCTAGAGAAGCCACATTGTGCTTGTAATGTGATTGTGGAGAAGGGGGAGAAGCCCCAGGGTAAGGTTGAGACACTTAGCGACATGAACCAACCGGCCAGCGAGAGGACTGTCCCTTGAGTGGTGTGCGTGCACAAGCCATTCTTCCCTCTGCTGTTGGTTCTTCCTCTGCTCCCTTACCTTCTGCTGTCTCTTCTTCCACCTGCTCTTCTTGCACCTCTCTCTTCCGGGAGTGTCAGTATCTTATGAACACTCTCGAGAGATTTGTAGGCGGCAAGAAGAAGCTTAATCTTATTCTAGACCAATCCAAGATTTGCAAGTTCAATCAAGGTCTAGGATATGATTTCTATGAGGATATGAGGAAGCATCCACCTGCTATTCTCGACCCATCGTAGGAGGTGTGATCGAGGTTGATCCCAGATCTGATGAGGTTAAATTCAAATCAGCGGGCTTTGTCCAAGGGATCTCTGACAGCAAGGTGATTCCACCTGTTGCTTCGGCCTCTCAGAAGGCGAAGCCTCTTCATGCTACTTCCACCTCTCAAAAGGTGAAGTACCACTGCACCTTCTGTCAGAAGGATGGGCACTCGATCGAGAGATGCTTCAGGCGCGCCAGGATTGCGCGAAGAGACCATGCAGAGGCACTTAGGCGTATTCAGGGTCAGCCCCAGATCCTGAGTGCACCTAAGACTAGCACGAGGTCCGAGTTTGCTTCGACGGGTTTGGGCAAGATCGAGGACTTGGTTTTTCGAGTCTTCCGGTTTCGTCCTCATGCTGCTCCGGTCGTGACATCCGCCGCCCCGAGGGTACATCTCGTTTCCCCGCCGAGACGATTACCACAGCGTGATCGTGAGTTGTTGGTGTTCGACTCGCTCTCAGAGCGATCGGACCTGCAATAGCTTCAGTGTCCGCTCATAGATCTTACGCTTCTTTGAGTCACGGAGAGCGTAGGGTAGATAGAGGTCGATCGTGTTTGACTACTTCATCCGCTCCACGTGTTACTCGGTATTGGGTGCCAAAATCTCTCTTGATTTATCAAGATCGAGACTTTACTCTCTGTTTGATTCAGGTTCGCCAGGTAGGGAAGGAGAAGGTTTGGCTTGTAGACTCCGGTTGTTCTCGTCATATGACCGGAGACTCCCGTTGGTTCTCCTCCCTAACCCGCGCTCCAGGTGATGAGACGATCACCTTCGGAGACGCTTCGTCTGGGTGCGTCATCGCCAAAGGTACTGTGCGCATTAATGCTTCTTTTATTCTTAAGGATGTTGCCTTGGTTAGTAAGCTGCAATACAATTTGCTTTCAGTTTCTCAGCTTACCGATGACGACTTTGAGGTGAGCTTTAAGAAAAACAATTGCAAAATTCTTGATTCTTCGGGTAGTCTGGTTTGTGGGATTTCTCGTTTTGGGAGGATCTTTCGTGCTGATTTTTCTGAGTCTTCTGGTGATCCTCTCAGGTGTTTAGTTGCTTTTGAGTCCCGTGACCTTTCGTTCTGGCATAGGAGACTTGGTCATATTGGATTTGACCATTTGACCCGAGTTAGCGGCCACGACCTCATTCGTGGTCTGCCGAAGCTCAAAATGGTCAAAGATCTAGTTTGTGCTCCTTGCGGCATGGCAAGATGGTTGCCGCCTCCCATCCTCGGTCCACGATCACTATGACCGATGCACGTGACACTGCTCCATATGGACACAGTTGGACCAGCTCGAGTGCAGTCAGCAGGAGGGAAGTGGTATGTTCTTGTCGTGGTCGATGACTTCTCGAGGTATTCTTGGGTGTTTTTCTTAGCCTCGAAGGATGAGACATTTTCACATTTCCGAGGTCTTTTCAGTAGGCTTTCTGTTGAGCTCCCAGGTGCCTTGAGAGCGATCCGCAGTGACAATGGCACAGAGTTCAAGAATTCCTACTTCGAGAGTTTCTGTGATGAGACAGGTGTAGAGCATCAGCTCTCCTCTCCGCATGTCCCACAGCAAAATGGCGTTGTGGAGAGAAAGAACCGTACCTTGGTCGAGATGGCCAGGACGATGCTTGATGAATACTCTACACCGCGGAAATTTTGGGTTGAGGCTATAGCCACCGCGTGCCATGTTTCCAATCGAGTTTTTCTTCGGGCACACTTGCACCGCACTTCTTATGAGCTGAGATATGGGCGAAAGCCCAGCGTCTCTCATTTTCGTGTGTTTGGTTGCAAGTGCTTTATTTTGAAGTCCGGGAACCTAGACAAGTTCGAGTCATGATCTTGTGATGGTATCTTTCTAGGTTACTCGCCTTCTTCGCGGGCTTATATGGTCTGGAACTGCGAGTCTAGCAAATTGGTAGAGACCTGTGAGGTGACCTTCGACGAGGCCAGTCCGGGGACTAGGCCGATATCTCAGGTTCTTTAGAGCAGTCCGAACCTATCTTTGTGGATGATGAGGACGATTGAGATGAGGGTTGTCTACCCGATCCAGTCCCTCATCCACCTCTTGAGGTGCCGTCTTCCACCGCACCTCCAGGTGATCAGCCCATGCCTTCTGCTTCCTCTGGAGCTAGTGGCTCTGTTCCTACCTCGTCAGCTCACGAGGTAGAGGCCACTTCTTCATCTCATCCTGGACCTCCCCGACATATCCAAAAATGGCATCCTTCTGAGCAGATGACTGGAGACCTGTTCGAGCGTGTTACCCGCTCAAAATCTGGCTTATCTCAATTCTGCTCTCTATTCTGCTTTCATTGCCTCCTTTGAGCCCAAAGATGTTTCTCATGCTCTTTCCGATGAGTCTTGGGTCAATGCCATGCATGAGGAGCTTGAAAACTTCGAGAGAAACAAGGTCTGGTCGCTTGTCGAGCCCCCGCGAGGTCACAATGTCATTGGGACTAAGTGGGTATTCAAAAACAAGCAGAGCGAGGATGGAGTGGTTATTCGAAACAAGGCTAGACTGGTAGCTCGGGGTTCTCCCGTGTTGAGGGTGCGGATTTCGAGGAGACCTTTGCCCCTGTAGCTCGACTTGAGGCCATTAGAATTCGCTTGCCTTTGCGACTTCTAAGGGTTTCAAGCTGTACTGCATGGACGTCAAGAGTGCCTTTCTTAATGGGTTCATTGAGGAAGAAGTCTATGTCGACTGACCTCCCGGTTTGAAAACCCCAAATACCCTAATCATGTCTTCAAGCTTTCCAAAGCGTTGTATGGACTTAAGCAGCCCCGAGAGCTTGGTATGAGAGACTTAAGTCCTACTTGTTGAGTCATGGTTTGAGATGGGTAGAGTAGACAAGACCTTGTTCATTCGCCGACATGGCAATGACTTTCGCTCGTCGGATCTATGTCGATGACATCATCTTTGGCGGCTCCTTGCATGCTCGTTTCCCGATTTCCGATGTCATGAGCTCGGAGTTTGAGATGAGCATGATGGGCGAGTTGAGCTTCTTCCTTGGCTTCCAAATTAAGCGGACTCGGGAGGTACCTTCTTGCATCAAGGCAAGTACACTCGAGATCTCTGCCGCGTTCGATATGAGTGATGGTAGCGGTGTCCACTCCAATGGCTACCTCGCTTCACTCGACCCGCATGAGGATGGCGAGCCGATTGATCGAAGGAGTATAGGAGTATGATCGGCTCCTCTTGTACCTCACCGCCTCGAGACCGGACATACACTTTGTCGTGTGTCTTTGTGCTCGATTTGAGCTTCTCCTCGTGTATCTCACCGCCAGCGGTGAAACGCATTCTTCGGTACCTTCGAGCTACCATTGACTATGGTATCCGGTACTCTTCCTCGTCTGTCTTTCCTTGAGAGCCTTTTGGATGCAGACTTTGCGGTCAGAGGATAGATAGGAAGAGCACTTCGCACTGCCGGTTCATTGGCACTTCTCTCGTTTCTGGTCTTCGAGGAAGCATCGGTGTGGCACGACCACCGCAGAGGCCGAGCACGTTGCTGCGGCCCGATTCTTTGAGCCAAGTACTTTGGATGGCTTCGACCTGCGGGACTTTGGGTTAGTCATAGACGATGTTCCACTCTTTTGTGATAACACTTCTGCGATTAACATTGCTAAGAACCCAGCAAGCATTCTCGGACCAAGCATATTGATATTCGCTTTCACTTCCTTAGAGACCATGTAGAGAAGGGCGATATAGTGCTCCAGTTTGTGGAGAGTGACCACCAGTTGGCCGACATCTTCACCAAGCCATTGGATAGTTTGAGGTTTTCAGCTCTGCGGGGAGAGCTTGGGGTGGTTTGTCCTTATGGACTGTAGTGAGGGGGAGCTTTGGGCTTTACTGTTTTACTGTATTGATTATGCTTCTATCTCATTTCTGTTGCATTGCACTCAGGGTGCATTTGGGTTTAGTCCTCCTAGCATAGGTTAGAGTGCTTCTCTTGTCTAGTTGCATAGACTTCTTACTCTTATCTTGTGCTTCCAGGATGTTTCTTATTAGCTGGTTCTTATCTCATTAGATTGAGCTCACTCACTTCTTGTAGGTTCTAGCGAGGGTTGGACCACTCTCGGGTAGACAGGGTACGTGTTTGCTCTCTAGTGTGGGTGTTTTACGGTCAAGCTAATAGTCCTGGAGTCATATGGGGTAGATGAGAGTCAGTCTGAGCCATAATTTCCTCTATATCTTATCTATGCTTTAAGGACTGCCAGTTTGCTGTTTTCTTGCCAGCTTCTCGATTTTATTGCTTTGGTTCAGGGGGAGTTCATTTGGGAGCTTCTGGAGCTTAATACTGACATAACTCAACTTGAACTAAAAGTTGCATCTAATGTTAAGGGGGAGCTGGATTTTCTGCATTTTCTGCATTTCGTATTGTAATATAACTACATTGAGTCTTGATTATTATCCTGTTATGACATGCTTACAATGCTTTACACCTTGCCATGATTTATGCTTCCTTGGCTAGATTTATCATGACTTCATATGTGTAGACTAGCTTTTGCCATGATAAGTTAATTAAAATTACTCAACTTGAATTAAAACTTGTCATGCTCGCATTTGAGTTTAGTCTTGCTTTAGCTATCCTTTTATGATTCATGCCGTGTCAAATAAGCTAAGTTGAGCGTTGAATCTCTATTGAGCCTTAGATTGAGCTATTGTAGTCTCTTGATGATGCATAAGTTAGTACTACATGTTTAAATGCAAAAAGATCTCTTT
This sequence comes from Dendrocalamus sinicus, assembly GCA_036346575.1. Classification (NCBI taxonomy): domain Eukaryota; kingdom Viridiplantae; phylum Streptophyta; class Magnoliopsida; order Poales; family Poaceae; genus Dendrocalamus; species Dendrocalamus sinicus. The sequence goes on along the minus strand of CM070662.1, from coordinate 20,181,833 downwards.
TGTGCGAAAAAACTGATCTCACCAATTCTCTCCTATGAGACGGCTTGCCATTGCACTTGGCATGAACTTAGGGGGAGTTTTGGATGACCTAGACTATCTTCTTAAGCTTATCGCTTGAAGTGGTCGCATAAGGCTTGAGGTCTAGCACATGTCAAAACAAAAATCTGGTTGTCAACAACCTTCAGTTTCAAAAGAAAATATGTCATTTGTGCTCAATTTGCTTAAGCTACAACAAGAATCAAGTACTTCAACAAATGTTTCATTCTCGGACTTGTAGCACTCTAGTTGGACTCAATTTGAGCTTCTTGGTTACGCTTAGCTTATTGATATGGCCTGCATCATCCTTGGAAATCTCTAGCTGGACTTTGCTCATTGATGACTTGACTTGCTCACATAATGCACTTCAGTTTCAGATTGTCATCTATGTATTCTAGCTAGTTTATATATATGTTGTCATGATCTAGATAGCTTTTTATTGAATTATGGCTTGGTGTAGTACTTGTTGATCATATTGGATAACTCTCATGGCTCTAAATGTTTAGAATAATCAAATTTCAGCCATTTCATTCAATGACTTGTCATATTCTCTCTTTTGCATCCTTGATGCGTTTATTGCCAAAAGGGGGAGAATAGAGAAGAAAAAGCTAGTTGGGATCATTTTAGAGCTTTGGAGAACGATTTGCTCTTTCAGTTGTTGCTCTAGTGTTCCTTCTGTCGACATGGTCATTTGTTTCATTCTCTTCTTTGGACCATGTTGGATTCTTCAAACTCAAACTCTTCTTTGCGCTTTTTAGGGGTTTGTCAATATACTCATCAAGGGGGAGATTGATGAACCATGTGGAGGTGACCACATGTGCATGATGAGTAATTGACCGTGGTTTAGATAAGTCGAGTTTGGTTTGAGTGGTTTGGACCATGTCGTTGCGCAGCGACGGACCGATCGCTTTGGTCAAACTTGGTCGTATTCGGGTTAGGTTGCATATTCGATGATTCGGCGTGTTTGGACTTCATCCGTGGTAAGTATGAGGTTATTTACGCTTTCACGTATCGGCGGTGCTATTTGATGTGTTTTTGTCCGTGTGGTGCGCAGGACATCGAGGCGAGTCGTGGCGAGACACGGTGGACGGACTAGGCGCAGTGGCGCCGAGGTTAGAACGGTCGGGATGTGTCGAAGACGAGCGTGGACTCGAGGTGGTTGTGAGGCATGCGAGGCAAGGAGCGCGAAGCTTCCCGAGAAAGGTGTGCGAGGCGATCGGGAAATTCGCGTGGTGCACAAGCGGAGCGGGCTCCATTGGACGTGGCGGGCGTAACGGGCGGAGACCCGTTAGCCATGGGCTATATAAAGGATTGAGGGCTGCATGCCCACTTGAGCACTTGTGAGGAATTAGGGTTTCCTTTAGTCAAAATAGGCTTTAGTGGTTGTTTTGGCTTTAGACTTTAGTAGTTGAGAGTGGGTGGAGGAGGCAGAGGTGTGCTCCCTGCTTGTCCCCTAGGATGGTTGTTTGAGTGTTCTTCTCCCTTCCAAGCATGTATGGGTGTGTTCTTGAGGTTTGAGAATGGGAGAGGATGAGATGAAAGCTTGTAATCATTCCTCTTGTATCAATCATGTATCTCTCTTCCTCTAGATCAATATAAGATGGTGTTTGTTTCATTTTTGAGCTCTCTGTTATTTCTGTTCATCGATGCCCTCCTTGATGATTTCTTGATTTTCTGAGTTTCTTGTTATTTCTTGATTGTGAGTGGAAAAATGGGTTGCTCCATGATGGGTTAGTGCCACAAGATCATTTGATCGATTTCCCGAAGAGCAAACTTGGTTTAAATCTCAGATTTCAGTTTTGGCCTTCCTCTGTTCATGAACTAAGATTCTAGGGTTTTGAGTGAAAACTTGATTCCCTTTGAGAGATGACTTGATTTTTGGTCTGGAGACTCTATTTGCTATTGCTATCCTAGCTGCAAAGTCTCATTTCCAAAGAGTGAAGGATGGAGGAGTAATTTGACCTTTTTGGTTCAGCTCGTACAAATTTTTTGAATTGTGTCTTTTCTAGGGTTTTGAGTTAAATCTTGATTTCCTTTGCAAGTTGACTTGAAACTTGGTATCCAGAGTCTTAAGACTATCTATGAGATATCTGGAAAGTCTCATTAGCAAAGAATTTGAGACCATGGAGAAATTTGGGTTTTTGAGTGCTCCTCTGAATATTTTCAGATTTCAGACATTTCTTCATTTTGGGGCTGTTCTTAATTCCCTTTTCGACAATTGACGAAACTTGGCATGCAGATTCCTATGGCTATTGAGTAGCTATCCTCAAAGTTTCGTGGCCAAAGATTCAAGGATTGAGTGGGAATTTAAGATTTTGTAGCTGCTGCCAGTAACTTTCAGTTTCTTGTGCAATTCTGAAATTCCTCATGTTGAGTTGGATTTTTGTGGTCTCTTAGGTTCCTTGGGCTGGTATAATCATTTCCTTGTTGTACTGGACCAAGAGAACAAATGGAAGTCTCAATTCCTTTGGTTTTGTGAAGCTTCAAGCCTTATCTTCTGAAAAATCAAGTTTCTGGAATTTTTGCCCGAGGTACGGTCTGACTTGTGTTTGTCGGGGGTTGAGTTTTTTCGAGAGTGTCGAGCGTCATTCACCCCCCCTCTGTCGCTATTTCGGTCCAACACTTCTACACGAAGGAAAGCTGACAACGAATTTGCATCACCCGAGCCCTTGAACTGCCGGATGAGAACATCCGATCTAATGCCTGCCAAACCTCTCGGGCTGTATTCAGCAGAATGACTTGCGCCAACACATTCTCAGAGAGGGACGAGAGAATTGCACTGAGGACCATCTGATCTTGTTGAAGCCATCGTTCATACGCGGGATTAATCTCCACAATCCCGACTTGCGCCAACACATTCTCAGCCTTCTGTTGAAGCCATCGTTCAGTTGAGTGCGTGATCATCTTCTCCGGCGTTGTTACCGTTCCATCTACATAGCCCAAAAGCTGTTGGCTACGGAGGTACGGTAGAAATCGTGCCTTCCACAGAAGGTAATTTTCCCTGCTCAACCTCACATTGATCAGATGGCCAAAGGAGGGAGCCGAGGGAGTTGGCAGGAGACCAGCCGACGCTAAGATTGCTCCAGCCATGACGGGGGCAGAGGTAGACCCAGAGCCGGAGCTGGCGCCTGACATTGCTATGATAATGGCAACAGATCAAAGCTCTGATACCATGAAAAATAGGGAGAAGTAGTAGATTGAATTTAGAGAAAGAACCCGTGAGCCAAAACTCTGCTCCGGTCTCTGTTTATATATGTTCAGACTTTTGCCGTATAGGCTACAGGAATCTGAAACTGATTTGGTTACGCTATCTAAAACTGATACAGCTAGCTATGAAGAGAGATTACAGGAGTCGGTTGGACTCTATCTCTAAGAGAAGCATACAACATACAATTCTATCTTTTAACAGTTAACACTTTCTAACTGGAGTGTTTTGTGCAGTCATGTTCATCAGCTGATGAATACATACAAAAGCTACCATCCTTTGACCATGACTGGGCCAGAGAGCGGAAAGATGCTGAAGCTGCAGGAGAAGCGAGTTGGTATGTCTCTCAACATTTTTTTTCATGAAAGTCAGGTGTTGGAACTAGGAAGCATTTGTTTCTATGTTGGTCATATCACCTCACCACAAACCATGCTGTATTTCGTGGCAGCTGCTGATTATGAGTTTTGTCCGCACAGAAGGCTAGTATAGGATTTTTTGCTGAAATCATTTGCATTCTAAGCAGCCAATGTAAAGGATTAACGCCGAAATATCATTACCCGCTACTAGTTTCTCGGCAAACATTAGAAAGGTTTTGTCGCGTACTCTAGCACATATCAGTATTCTTCATCTACATTTCCAAAACTTAGTGATAATTACTGACTCATTTATATATTACACTAATCACTTTATGGTGAGGTGAAACAAAGTACTACCAAAACAAAATCAAGAAAGCATTGTGTTGTTGCTACATCCGATTCACGGTGAATATAGTTTGGTCGTAACTTGGCGTTTAATTAGGACATTTGGTTGCTGGGTGGTAAGGGTAACCAAGGTTAGGCATTTTTGTGATGCTGTTTGGTTTATTCACAGTATTCGGCCTTCAGCTATGGTCGATTCTTCTTTATTTTCTTTTTTTGGGGGATAATATGCTTATGAATTACAATTTGTAAACAAAAGTAGTGAGCAGGAAAGCAGAGAAAAAACAACCTTAGTAACTATCAGCATTACTGTGTCATAAATCATGATAGAGCACTGCTACATGCATGTAGGAAATCTTTCGTGTTAACTGTATGCAGAATTTGGTTGGATGATTGGATTGTGTGGCTTACTGCATCTCTGTATACAAGTTTCGTACATATTTGTTGGTACAACTCTTCATGATATACGGTTCAGAGGTTTCTAAAATTAACGATAGAGGTGACTTTGGACTGTACAATACCTATCAGAAGGCGATTAATTAGTCCATCAGAAATATAACTTGTCAGGACAGCTGAAGCATCTACCGAATTACTAATTGCTATGCGCCGCATATGAACAGTGAAAACTAGACGCCAATGAACCTCAACGGCATCTACTTTTGGGTGAGACAAAAGGCAAGCTTTGATGGGCCTTGTCACCTGTCAACAAAGGGCCCAAACGAAGTAAGACCTTTTGCAGAAGCGATTCCTCGTTGCTAAGCATTCACCTGCTAAGGAAAATGGTGCATTCGAACGCAGGACTAAAATATGGCCCCACTATTTTGTGCTTTCTGCTTCTTCAAAAATCAAAATAAAAGGATTTTTAAACGACTTTTCAAGTTTAAAACTATGTACATCATCCGTGTTGGTGACTTCGCCGTCTATTGTCATATCAAAAAACGCAGCTAAAAGCGATTAGCTGCAACCCAAAAGAATAGGCTATAGCTAGGCTAGTGTGACTAGGATAATACGTCAGGATTGAATAAAATATGTATTTCTTAAGTTACCCATAGCCGGCGCCCTAATTAATACAAATTGTAATAATGCCTCACCAAATTTTTCTCCTTGTATTTTTGATCGGAAGAACTAGGGCATAGTATGCGAGTCATAACATTACGAGTGTAAACCACTCTTTTGCATAGTAGCTCCATGTTATGATCCATAGGATTTACAATGGGTTTATAACATGGACGACAATAATTTGGCGCAAGAGGATAACTTAGATTTACTTAAAACGAACTACTAGTGTGTTGCATTCACCACCAAACTCTGCAAGTTCCGCGAATGGCGCCGCTCGCGCGCGGGGCCATCTCAAGTGTTTCTTACAACATGCATAGGCATAAATTGAAAAAATAATTAGCTTCAAACTAGGACGTGTTTGACTAGTACAGTGAGTAATTATGGGGTGTATATTAAAAAAATGATTAGCTTCAAAAGATATTCGAGCAGTTTTGGTTTCTAGCCCATGAAAAGGATCGAGAAGTTGCTGTCATGGTTGCTCACCAGTTGTCGCAACCCATATGGCACGCTATCTAAAGCCGAAAGATGATTTGGACTTCGGAAAACAATCGCTGGTCTTGGAATTCTGTCATTTGTGGGCCATGCATGCACCCACCAATTGTAGTTTTAGGATTACATTTTTTTTATGTTGCCCTTCTTTGTAAGATGCTGGACTCGGATCTTCGTAAGCAACTGGAACTATCAAAAGTCAATGTCAATTGGCCTTCTAAAGGCTACATCCCTGTTTCTTTTGATATTATTGTTTCTGGTACAAAAGTTCCTATATCAATGGAAAATGCCCTACCTTTGAGTGGGGTTTGAACTATTGATTCACATGATTTGAAGTAACCAATTAGGTTTACGATGAAACCTACATTCTTTTTTTAGTAAGCATAGTTATTGAAGCCACACCGGTCATCGACCCGGTCGACCTTCTAGCTCACCAGTTCATCGGTCCAACCGGCTGTTCAATATGACTTAATAATATAGGGCCTATTTTTTTTTGTTAAAACTTATGACTTTTGGCTGCGGCTTATGGTTTTTGGGCTGTTCGTGTAAGAGATTACAGAGTAACAGAAATTCACGTGCGGTTTTTGCCGATATAAATGAAATCGGTACAGTATGTACTACAAGTAACTAGTAAACCTTATCTTGAAAAGATACTCTGTTTAAAAGCTAGTTACTGTAGAAAGCGGAAAAGCAGCTTTTAGAAACTGAAAAGAACAAGGATATAGTAAGTTTCTTGTATAACACAAAATCCAACTTGTTTGCTTGGTCACTAGAGCTAGCGCGCGAGCTGGGCTTCACAGGAGGTTGTGGGTTCTCATCAGAAAGGGCATGACAAATATCCTTGGGCTCGAAAGAGGCAACGAAGGCGGAATGAAGATAGAAATGAGTCAAGCTGGATTTTGAACATGTGACACGCTCAAAAAGATCTCCTATGATTTGCTCCGAGGGATGCTATCGCTGAATGTGATAGGGAGGAGCTGGATGAGAAGAAGTGGCCTCTACCTCATGAACTGCAGAGGTAGGAGCAGAGCCACTAGCTCCAGAAGAGCTGAAAGGTAAGGGTTAATCTCCCTGAGGTGCAGTGGAAGAAGTAGGCACCTGAAGGGATGAATGGACTAGATCAGGTATAACACCTTCATCTCCATCCTCCGCGTCATCTACAAAGATGGTCTCGGACTACACTATTGGACCTGAGATGTCAGGCCTAGTGCCAGGACTGGCCTCATCAAAAGTCACCTCATATGTGTCTATAATCCTGCTAGACTCGTAGTTCCAGAACTTATAACCCCGCAAAGAAGTCGAGTAATCCAGAAAGATACCATCACATGATTGTGACTCGAACTTATCTAGGTTCCCAAACTTCAAGATAAAATACTTGCAACCAAAGACATGAAAATATGAGACACTGGACTTTCGCCCATACCTCAACTCATAAGAAGTACGATGCAAGTGTGCCCTCAGAAAAACTCTATTTGAAACATGGCATGCGATAGCTATAGCCTCAGCCCAAAACTTCCTAGGTGTAGTAGACTCAACTAGCATCGTCCTGGCCATCTCAACCATGGTATGGTTCTTCTTCTCCACGACACCATTTTGCTGAGAGACATGCGGAGAAGAGAACTAATGCTCTACACCTGTCTTTTCACATAAACTCTCAAAGTAGGAATTCTTGAACTCTGTGCCATTGTCACTGCAGATCGCTCGTAAGGCACCAGGGAGCTCAACAGACAGCCGGCTATATAATCCCAAAAATGACTGAAAGTCTCATCCTTCCAAGCTAAGAAAAATACCCAAGAAAATCTCAAGAAGTCATCAACCATGATAAGAACATACCACTTTCCACCAGCTGAATGAACTCTACCTGAACCAACAGTATCCATATGAAGAAGTTGTCCTGGTGCATCGGTCATAGTCACAGTGACTGGGGGATGAGAAGCAGCAACCACTTGCCATGTCGGCAATGAGCACAAACTAAGTCTTTGACCATCTTGAGTTTGGGCAGACCACGTATGAGACCGTAGCCACTAACTCAAGTCAAATGATCAAAACCAATGTGACCAAGTCTCCTATGTCAAAAAGAGAGATCACAAGACTCTGAAGCAACTAAACATCTAAGAGAATCACCAGAAGACTCGACAAAATCAGCATGAAAGATCCTCCCAAATCTAGAAACCCCGCAAACAAGACTCCCTGAAGAATCAAGAATTTTGCAAGCATTTTTCTTAAAACTCATCTCGAAATCATCATCGGTAAGCTAAGAAACAGATAACATATTATAACACATCTTACTTACTAAGGCAACATCCTTAAGAAAAAAAGAATCATTAATGCGCATCGTACCTTTAGCAATGACTCGACTACAAGAGGCATCTCCAAATGTGATATTCACATCACCTGGAGCACGGACTAGGGAAGAGAACCAACGAGAGTCTCTGGTCATGTGTCAAGAACAGCTGGAGTCGACAAGCCAAACCTCTCCCTTCCCAGCCTGGCAAACCTAAGTCAACGAGAGAACAACATATGTGGCTCACTACTGGGGTAAATAAGAATAGATTTGGGAACCCAGTATTGAGTCATGCGATGAGCAGAAGAAGCAGTCACAGATACAGATGACTGACCTCTAGTTACCCTATGCTCTTCGCCTCTCACAAATTCAAAAGGTCTGGATTCATACCTGAAGCCATTGCTGGGTCCGACCGCTATTGAGGAGTGGGTCTAACTAACAGCAACATGCTGATCACGCTATAGATAGCTAACTCAATGGGGAAAATGAGATCTATCCTCAGGACAGTGGGTATCCTGATCAGTAGCAAGTCGAGGGCTAAAAATAGAAGGAGCAGGAAAACCAAGTCCTCGATACTGCCTAAACATCTCAGACGAGTTCTCTATAATTTTGAACCTCGTGTTGGTCTTAGGAGCACTCAGAGTCTGGGGCTGACCCTGAATATGCCTAAGTGTATGAACACGGTCTCTTCGCGTGATCTTGGTGCACTTAAAACACCTCTTAATCCCATGTCCATCCATCTGACAGAAGATGCAATGATACTTCACATTCTGGGAGGGTGAAATAACATGATGAGGCTTCACCTTCTGAGAGGTCGAAGCATGTGTCACCCTCTTATTGTTAGTGATCCGCTAGATGAAGCCCACTGACATAAACTCAATTTTCTTGGACTCGGGTGCATCCTCGATTACCCTTGCTGCTATAGGTCTAATAACAGTAGGTGGATGATTCCTTACATCTTCTAACAAATCATATCCTAGACATTGATTGAACTTATAAATCTTGGATTTGTCTAAGATGAGATTAAGCTTTTTTCTTGCCTCTAACAAACTTTTCAATAGTGTTCATGAGGTACTCACACTCCCGAAAAAGAGAGACACAAGAAGAAAAGGGAAGAGGAGAAGATAAAGAACTACAAGGAGAGGAAGAGGAACCAGAAGTAGAAGATCGAACATCATGTGCATATCTCTCTTTGTGCACGGCCACCTCAATCTTGAGGACTTCGCAAGACGCATAGGGATAGTTCTTGTAGTAGCCCAGGTTTTTATTTAAATAAAAATAAATAAATAAAAATTAATTAAAATAAAAATTTAAATTAAATAAGTATTTTTGTGCCTAAATTTTATTTTTGGTTTTGCCCTGGATTTTTTGTTTTTGAAAAAGCCTGATTTGAAAAGTAAATTAAGTGAAAACCTAAATATAATTATTAAATAAAATCATATTTTAATTTTCTATAAAAATCCTACTTTAAATTAATTATTTGATTTATTTGGATTTTATTTGGTTTCTTTGAGTTTTTTGGAGTTTAAAATCTATTTTTGAAATTAAAAAGTATTTCAAATATAAATATATAATACCAACATTAGTTGAAAATATTTTATTAAGTCCAAAATTTCTTCAGGAACTTCTATGAATTTTTCTAGAATTTGTGGAGTTTATTTCATATTTTTCTGAGGCTTAAAGAATTTCCTAAGCTTTTTCTGAAAAAATCAAAATCAGAAAATAAAATTAAAACCTCTCCCCTCCCCTCCGGCTGCCACGTGGACGGCCAAGATCAGGCCACGTCCCCTCTCTCTGGCCCATCCCCGCCGCTCACTCCATCCCGCCTTCCCCTCCTCTTTGGGCGACACGTGGCCGCCCGATCTGCCGTCCACCCCTCCCCTTCGCCCCGACCGCCCGATCTCCATCCGGCCGCCCGCGTCCCCCTCCCCTCCCTCTTCCGCTAACAGGGTGGGCCCGCCTGACAGGGCCTCCTTTTTCCACGCGCACCCGCCCCTTCTCCCTCCCCGCGCCGCTCGGCCGTTCCGCCATTCCCGCCACCTTCCCCTCTTCCTCCCTTCCCCCGAGCGACCCGCGCCAACTCCCTTTCCTCCCCCGCAAGCCGCGCCCACCTTCCCCCGCCTATCCCACGTCGAACCGTCACCCACCTCCCCCAAATCAGCCGCAACCGCTGCCGCCCACTCCCCCACTCCGGCGAGCAATTCGCTCCGCCCCACTCCCCCTTCGCCCCTATAAAAGCCTTCCCCGGCCTCCCCTCACTTCGTACCATCTCCCCCTCCACCTCCCATGCCCTCCCGAGCGCTCCACCGCCGCCACGCCGAAGCACCCGAGCACTGCCGCCGCCTTCCTCACCGCCGGCCTTTTCCCGGCAGCCTCCGGTAAGCCATGCCCCTTCCCGAGACCCCCGCGTGCTCCTCTTCCTCCTGCGCCATTCGCCGCCGACTGCCGCCCGCCGTAGCGCCGGCGAGCTCCCAGGCCTGAGCTCCTCCCCGGCCGGTCGGCCACGCCCGCGCGCCGTGCCCACGTGGCAGCCCAGGTGGCAGACATGTGGTGCCACCTCAGCGCCAACGCGGCACCTCCCTGCCCCGTCAGCACCCCGCGCCACCTCAGCCGTTTCCCCTCTCTGTGGACCCGGTCCATAGACCCGGGGCCCACTGTCAGTCTCTCTGGGTCAGGGCTGACGCCATAAATCTGATTTTCTTTTAGGAAAATAATTCCTTTAATCTCTTCTGACGTCATAAATCCCTTTTTCAGTAGAAACATAATTCCAGAAATCAGTCTTTTTCTTTTTCTCTGAATTTAAACTTCCCGGAGCCTGTTCTTTTTCATCCTAACTCCGATTGAGCCCATTCAAATTTATAAATTCATCAAAAATTCCCCTCTATCCATTTCTGGCCTAAATTCAAATATTTGAAGTCAATTTGAATTTATTTGAATTTAGTGGGTTATTTTCACGTGTAGACTTTGACGATTCGGGAAAATTCTTCGACGAAGATTCATGCCCAATTGAAGAGCAAGGCAAGTCACACTCCTTGATCATGTTGATCCCAGATTTCAAAATAAAATTATGTTGTTTTAAATTATTCTACATGCATATTTCTATTCAACGTATATCAATTCAGTTTTAAATTTAGTTATTGCCTACTTGTTAATTCCTCCATTGATATTGAATTTCTTGATACCTTGTCACCCTAGAATCAAACTCTAGTTAATACATTAGTGTTGGTTAGAGAGTTTAAAATCAAATGCTTAGACCTGCTTAGATATAATCTTGGTTTTGGGGTACCTTTTCACATAAAATGATGACCTTTTTTACATTAAATGATAATCTTTTCAAAGCTACTCTTGACTTTGGTGAGTCAAGGAGGTTTATAAAATATTTTGAAAGCAAAATATAAAAATGGTTTAGACTTAGGCAATTGGTTAGTTGGTGGGTGCAGGCATGCCCTGTTGGTCGGAGCCGCAGGGTTGATTGTCGTGCACAGGGGTATCTGGTTGGGCCTAAGTCAAATTAAGGACCGGTCTGTGAGCTACTGTTGCAAAGCCCTATCGTACTACCACATGGCTGGTATGGGACAGCCCTGGCTGAATAATTTGCGGAGTTCCAACCTGAGTCAAGTCGTAGGTTGAAGGTGGGCGTGGTTGGTGCCATGTGAAGTCGATCACTTGGGTGAGCGTGGTTGTAGCCATGAGAAGTCTCACTCAGGCTCAATAGGGGGTCTCGGTCTGGTGGATTCCTTACTAGGGTGAAACCTTAGAGTTGGCTTCGCCAGTTTGAAGGCTTTGCATCGTAAAGGCCTTGTCACAACTCCTCGTCGCACACCTAAGGAAGTGTGTAACCCGGTGGCAATATGGGATGATCGTGTCTTGTGGGTAAAGCTGTACAACCTCTGCAGAGTGTATAATCTATCCTGGATAGCCGTGCCTACGGTCATGGGCATGCCGAGTAAAAGTTTTTCATGGATTAGACTTTGTTTTACAAAAATGATTTTCAAAAATCTTATGGATGGATGGAATCCATGAGAGAATGAAAACCTTGTGGGTGGATGGAACCCATGAGAGAGATTGAAAGCTAGTGGATGGATGGAATCCATGAGTGTTTGGAAACGTGTGGATGGATGGAATCCATACGTGATCTTTTGGAAAAGATGGTCCGGGTGGTATGCCCGTGAAGGAACGCGCGTAGGCTACGATAGCAGAAAATAAAAAATTTCTACCGCGCACACCAGGACATCATGCTAAGGAGGGATCATAGATCGTTACCACTAGACGCGCAGCGCGCAATGTGAAGAAGAGTTGGAGAAGCCGATCCAACCACGCGCGCCGAGGTAGTAGTGGAAGTAGCCGATCGTCCCGAACAGATCGTCTCCTCCACGCGATCAACCACACCACGAGCAGATCCAATCAGTAGTTTGTTGATGCCGATCAACGCCGCAACGAGCAGCGCCTCCACCGGTATCCACACGCCCGGGGTGAACGCCGATCGCGAGTGTACCAAAGACTCGCGAGCGGCTAGGGTTTGGCTCGGGAGGTGGCGGCTAGGGTTTTGCTCGGGAGGAGCGAGCGTACATCCTCACCCCGCCTCCAAATATATAGACCTCCTCACTTGGGCCTCGTGGACCGAGGCCCAATAGGAGTCTATCCGGATCTCTATCCGAATTGAGCCCACATCCGAATCACATTCGAATTAGTGTTCCAACCCGTTAAGTGTGCGACCACTGAGGTTCACGTATACTTGGTCGCGACCGGAAACACCTTTCCGGTCACCCTGTTAATAGCGGCCTCTAGCAAGACATATTAACCCCAAAGTATACGTAAAGATCATATCGGTGAACTGTAATGTTCTCATGTACGAATCCCTTTGCCTCACGATATAGATTAAGCTCAAGGCGAGACTGTGTCATCCTCTTAATAGCTCAATCACTCTCTCGATTCCGTGATAGATTATAAACTTGTGATTGACTCCTCAATCACATTGGCATGGCCATGCACTTTCATAATCCATTACATCGAGGGCCCTGAGATATCTCTCCCATAAGGAGGGCAAATTCTATCTTGATCATTCACATCCCACTACATGTTTCATAGCAAACCCGAAGACTACTTTTATGACTACCCGATTCACGGAGTAGTGGTTAGTAGTCCCAAAATAGGCTACTACGCATATTGGGAACCATGATGATCTCAAGTCTAAGGATTCTACATAAACATTACTTGAGACCAACTAATGACACATGGAATCTCTGCAGTGTCTCATGGCGGGTCTATCCAACATATGTTCACTAACACATGTCCATATTATTGATTTGGTATCTCCATACCATGATCCATGAGACATGATCATCAATCAATACATATGTCGATCTTTGAATCATATTTGTTCCTCATATGATATATGATCGGGATCATTTAGAAATAGCAACATTTTGGCATTAAGAGTCTCATGAATAAGTCACATACTCATTGATCAATAATGATAATGTCTATTTCAAGGAACAAAGCAATGTATCATAAACATAGTATGTGATATATTCAACATCTCCATGTTGCCTCTAGGGCATATCACCAACAGCCCGTGAATAGGTTGGTGTATGGTCGGAGCCTGCACTGATGGTAATATTTCCAATTACGATATTGTTTCTACTTACTGTATTAAATTCAGCAATTTCAATCTATCTACTGTATTTTATTAAATGCTGATTTGTGCAAACTAACCCTATAAGCCTTCCATTGAAGCCTTTATCATTATATTGCATTTCTCCGTGTGATTTACGGAGTACAAGTTTGTACTCACCTTGCAATCTCCATACAGAGGAAGATGATGTCGACTACGATGAAGATCTGGAGGAGTAGGCCGTGTCTTATGGTCGTTTGCCTATGGGCAGGCTTGGGCTTCGCTTTTATCAGTTTGCTTCCGCAGTTATTTACTTTATTTAATTTAATGGGCGTTGATGTAAGACTTGGTCATAAGGCCGTACTCTTTTATTTGATATAAGAAGTCATTTGTGCTTGGTATTTATCTTTGTTGTACTGTGTGCACTAGCTGATCCTGGACTAGTGCGATTTACACAGAGGATCCAGGAGTCGTTACTCCGGATTCCGACAGTTCTAATTCTAGCCATCTGGTTCTCATGACTCTTCCTAAAAGTCTAGCATTTCCTTAGATCCCCCCCACTTTAGCATAGAAAGAGCAAGCAAACTGTGGCTTCTCTAGTACATCCTTAATTAGCTTCACACATCTATCATCCAATGCAATCAATTTAGATTATAGTTTTTCACAATTATTGCATGGTGAGCTAACAGGAGCCTTAGATGCATATTGAGCCATTTTCTTGTTGTGATCAGACTTGTCTTGAAATTATTTAGAAACAGATTCAAGTTTAGCAATTAGTTTAGGGTAGTTGGCACAAGAAGCAATAGGCTCAAGCAAAGCAGCTTGCATTTCAGTAATTTATGATCTGCCTTCTTTAAGTTAATCTTCAAATTATTACAACTCTCACATATTCCAAGCAGATCAAGAAGCATTGTATAAAGACATCTAAAAGCATTGTTCTTATCCTCACACGAGGTGCAAACTATAGTCTCAACAGTATCAGATGAAAGAGAAGCTACTCTAGTCATCTCTATCTTAGCTAGCAGACTAACATTCTCCACCTTAAGCAACTCTAACTCATATATCACACTATCATGAGAGGTCTTTAGCTTCTCTATATCTCCCAACAAAGAAGTACATACATCACAATCGTCATGGGAGGAAGCAAATCTAAGTAAAGTAAGCTCCCGTGACAAGCTTTCTACCTCCTTCTCTAACTCACAACACTTAGCTCTAGACCTAGCATAAAACTTTCCTACCTTAAGAAAAGCATCATTAAGCTGGTCGTAGGAAGGGCATACCTCATCGGAGTCGCTATAAAGATCATCATCATTGATGTTGTTTCACCCATGAAGCACATGCCGATGAAGTTATCGCCATCTTTAGTGTTTTTGTGCTGATCATCCTTGCCATCGTCGTCACTCTAGCCCTCCATGTCGTTGAAGTCAAGGTTGTCGAAGGCAATGAGGACACGGTGGAAGAGCTTCTTGGCTTTGCCAAGATTGCGGTACTTCTTCTCTTTCCCTTGATCATGAGCTGGGGGCTTCTTGTTGTGGTTCTTGCTAATGTAGTCGTTCTTGTTCATACCACCATAGTCATTCTTGCCTTTCTCCAGCTTGGGGCAGTTTGCTCGAATGTGATTTGGGCCACCACACTCGAAACAGATTACTGGCCCACTCCTCTTTCTCTCCCTAACCCTCTTGTATGCATGTGAAAATGTTTTGGCTAAGAGGGCTAACTCACTCTCTAGGAACTACTCAAATTGATCATCACTCATCTCACACAAGGTAGCCAAAGAAAAACTAGAAACACCATCAAAAGATGCTCTAGAAGCAGAACTGGGATCAGTGACCAAGGCCATCGATTGTGACTTCGACTTGCGAGAGACAATGTCAATCTCATAAGTCTTGAGGTGTGAGTACAACGCATCAGGAGTCAAAGTCGATAAGTCAGTTGTGTCTTTGATGGTGGTCATTTTCATCTCCCACACCCTAAGATCCAAAGCAGAAATCATTTGGCGAGCATTGTCTGAGTCTGGGTATGTAAGACCAACAGCTCAGAGGTTGCTCAAAATCTTGTGGAACCTATCAAAGCACTCATCCAAGGACTCACCAGTGAGCATCTCAAATATGTTGTACTCTCGCTTGTATTGGTCGTGTCGGACAGTCTTGATTTGGGTGGTGCCCACATGGTATGCATCGAGAGTCACCCAAATATCATAGACTGATGAAATATGGGAGATGCGATCAAACTCATTTCTACTAAGACCTTGGATAATGATGTTCCTTGCCTTAGCATTTGCCTCCACATCTGGCGTATTCACCGCTGTGATGTGCTCATTGGCAGGAACAACAAATCGAGTCTTAACTTTTCTCCAGATTGCATAGCCTTGAGCCTGAATGTAAGACTTCATCCTACTCTTTCAAAAGGGATAGTCAACCCCATCGAAGATAGGAGGCTTGCGGAATACTTGTCTATTGCCATGGCTCCTAAGACCAGTTAAGATCTATTGAAAAGAGCTAACTAGGCTCTGATACCACTTGTAGGACCAGACAGGCAACAGAGGGGGTGAACGGTGTCTTCAAATTCTCCCCAAGTATTCGCTTAACCCTTTTCTCTGATAGCTATTGAGCTTTGAAGACTAGGGTTGAAACACTCTTAGAAAACCAGAGCAACAGAGAGAACACTACAAAAAATAGATCGTGGTCGGAAACTGGCAAACTGTTGAAAACTTACAACATGGTCATAAGTTCAACAACGTGGTCATAAGCTGACAGAGTAGTCGTGAATCCAACTACCATACGGAAGAATAGCGTGGTCAGAAATCGACTACCAAACAGAAGTGACTATAGTCGATAACCACCGAGACCAAAAACAACGTGATTGAAAATGGTTGTAGTCGAAATTTACGTAGTCATAGACAACGTGTTCAAATGCCATCAAGTGGTCGAACAATCAATGTTGTTGTAACCAATCTGCACCATGGTTTAACCAACATAGTCATAAGCCAACGAGTGGTCGAACAAACAGCGTAGTCAAAACCAGTCGACAACGTGGTTGTAAGCCAATGAGATGGTTGAACAACCAACGTGGTCGAAACCAGACTACAACTCAAAAGATCAATGTGGTCATAACCAACGTGGTTGTAAACCAACAGGTGGTCGAACAACCAATGGGGTCAAAGGCCAATAATGATCTGCAACCAACGTGAGCAATTCAGCTCAAAAACCAACCAAATAAAAGGAGGATCCATGAGTGGTAGGAAACCCCATGCACTAGGAAAAAGCAAAGCGGTCGGAAGAATGAATGTGCTTGATACCGGTGCAATGCCATCTGCAACTTGACCATGGTCGAAACCAACGTAGTCATAAAACTGGTTGACGTTCCAGAGAGTTCATCAACTACCGACTGCTTTAGATTAGATTCAACAGAAGAACACAAAGAAACAATATATCTAAACATGGTCGTGCGACAATATGAAGCGAAGCACCCAAAAGACTGAACAAAGTCGAGAGCAACGTTCTTCAGTCTAGAACTTGACCATGGTCGAAACCAACATGATCATAAAGCCAAACGAGTTCTAGACAGCGAATAGCACTGCCGATTGAATCAGTTTAGAAAGAAAACCGAAGCACATGTAGCAATTTAAAGAGTGAATGTGGTCGAAAAGTAAAGCGCTGCGGTGAGAGACTTGACCGTGGTTGTAACTAGAAGCGGTCGTAACATTCTTGGAAGAACAGATGAAGGCCTATGAGGTGCACGACCACAAGATCCAGATTTTCAAGAACTTTTGATTAAAAGATCAATCGGTCATGAAACTTTGTACGCTACTAGATTAAGGTCTCAAGAGACTACTCTAAACTTTAATTGAAAACTTAGCTAGCAAATAGAGATCTTTACGAGATTTCACCAAGAGCGCATGAAACCAAAGTAGAGAGGATGAAAAGATAATCAGACCTTGCTCATGGGAATAGAATAGCCAAGATGGTTTTCAGTATGATTCCCCCATACACAGCAAGTCAGTTCATCAACAAAACAAGCAAGAACATTCTCTCAGATCAAGAAAGAAAAGAGCAAATCAAAGAAACAAAGAGAAAAAGAGGCGCAATGACCCAAGCCAACTCAACACCAAATAGAGAACAATACACAAAAAGTAGATCGAAAATAGATGTATTGCTCTTGAGGATTAAGTCTACAGCCACTCCATCTAGGAGGACCAAGAGCACAAGTGCTCCACACAAAAACTCTAACCCTAATCCCAAAAGAACACACACACACAAGAGCCATCGGGATGAGTAGCCCTTCATCCCCTTTTATAGGCTCTCGATACTGGGGATAACCCATTAACCACCTACCTACCACCAGGTTTTCTCACACACGCTTCTCAAAGTAGCTTACATCAACTCGTTAGTCATTCAACACTTGATCCACTTGCACTTTCAGCAGATATAGGACCTAAACCCCTTAGGCCACCAGAGCTGCTTCACACATCGCCTCCTTTCTCAGTATTGAGCAATTTACCAAAATGCCCCTCTACCGCCTTCCTTGAAGCTTCCCGCTTCCTTGTCATCCTGACTTGCAACCACCCTGCAAGCCTTAGTCTTCGATGTCTCTCTGACTATTCTAGACCTCAACACCTCCCTGTGCCTAGTCTCAGTCCTTCCATGCCTCACCATGACCTAGCTATAAAGTCATGCAACCAACACCAACAAACAAAACATCACGTAGCACCGCACAATACACAAGGATCATCAATTTGCAAAATCAGAATGTATCCCAGTGAACAATCTCAACAAACCAACTGGTCCAATACAACTTACGACTACTCTGATGCACAATACATGTGGTACTCGTAGCCCATGAGGTCTTACCATCAGTGTATGACCCCTCAGCAAGTCGTTACGACCATCACATAGGTCGCTACGACCATGAAACAGATGCTACGACCATACAGCAGTCGCTACGACCATGGAGAACACAAGCTACGACTACCGGACAGAACACTACGACTATCGCTTACAGTGGCTATGACTTTACCAAATTTGGTTGCTATGACTTACAACTATCGATCACAAGCATGCAAATCACTATGACTATTGATCACGACTAGGCAGGGCTATGACTATCGATCATGACCAGGCAGAGCTACGACTATCGATTATGACTAGGCAGAGCTATGACTATCGATCATGACCAGCAGAAGCTACGACCATCAAGTTGTAAGAAATCCTATCGATCACCAAGTTGTAAAAGCATCTGCCGACCACCAAGTCAAAAATGCCTCTGCCGACCACCAAATCGTAAAAGCCTCTGCCAACCACCAAGTCATAAAAGCCACTGTGGACCACCAAGTCGTAAAAGCCACTGCGGACTTCCAAGTCGTAAAAGCCACTGCCAACCACCTAGTTGTAAACGCCACTGCTGACCACCAAGTCATGAAAGTCTCTACCAACCACCAAGTCGTAAGAACTTTAGACCTCATGGACAGAGAACCAAATTCTACATAAACCTCAAAAACCAAACTCAACCTCTACATAAACTCTAATCCAAAGGTCAATTACTCATCACAACCATAGGGTGACCTCCACATGTCTCACACGTACCCTATAGCACGTCGCCATTGTGACAACACACTTCAATCATCGGGCTCTGTAGCCATGCCAATGCCACGCCGTCCACCATGACCGACCAACTACCCCTCCCGTCGCCAACAACACCACACCACCACACTCCCCCTCCAACCGCGAAGAATTGCCCTTTAGCAGTCTATAGGAGCACCGGTGGGAGGACAGCCAATTGGAGCTACCATGAGTTGATTCCTCTGAGCCGGAGCCTCATTAGATGTCGAAACCTGGAGCGGCAACTCCAGGATCCTCTGAATAAATCGCACTAGTCTAGGATCAACTAGTGCACACAGTGGACAACAAAGATAAATATCAAGGACCAATGACAATAATATTAAATTTAAAGAGTACAACCTTATGGCCAACATTTACATCACTGTTCATTGGCAAATATTAGCGCCTACAAAGAACTACAGAAGCAAGCTAAAAAAGGCGCAGCCCAAGTGTGCCCACAGGCAAATGACTGCAAGACATGGCCTACTCGTCCTGGTCCTCACCGTAGTCAACGTAGTCCTCCTCTGTGATGAGATAGCAAGGTGAGTACATACTTGTACTCCTCAAGTCAAACGGAGAAATGCAATATAATGTTAGGGGCAAAAAAGGAAGGCATATAGGGTTAGTCGAGCTATTCGAATAGTTTTGACTCGCAGAGTTTGTACACTTTCACCACAAGAGACAGTCAACTCATTACCCCAAAAGCAA
The DNA here is from genome assembly GCA_036346575.1 of Dendrocalamus sinicus. Taxonomy (NCBI): domain Eukaryota; kingdom Viridiplantae; phylum Streptophyta; class Magnoliopsida; order Poales; family Poaceae; genus Dendrocalamus; species Dendrocalamus sinicus. The sequence goes on along the minus strand of CM070662.1, from coordinate 20,162,143 downwards.
TAATATTGAGAAATACGGCCGACATGACGCCTTAGAGCTACGGATGGTTCTACCACATTTCACATTTCTTTGTGCATTCCTTCGCACCACATTCCAGCCACCAAACCATTCCATCCAGTATTTAAGCGGTTTGGGATTTTTCGAGGTAGAAAATAATAAGTGATTAAAATGGGGTCCATGTCATGCGGTTCGTCTTTGATGTATCAGCGGCCGGTGGGGGGTCAGCGTGACTTCGGATCTGGATAGATGGCGTGGTGGGGCCCACCGCCGACCAAATAAAATGGAGAAAACTCAACCCGGCGCCATGGAGCGGAGGCTCGAACACGCCGCCGGAGCCGGGAGGAGAGGAGAGCACGCCGATAGCCAAGAGAGCGGGGAGGCTTTGCCTACCTCTATAGGGCAATTTATTCCCTTGAGGTGGGCTCAGCGTGGGTCGGGCAGCTGAAGTCGGGCGGCGGTGGCCGGGCGCGAGGGGCTGTCGGGAGGTTCGGGAAGCGGTGAAATGCGTTCCTCGTCGTGCGGGAAGGCGATGGTGCAATGCGGGCCGAGGAGGTTTGAGGTGGTGGCGTCGAGGCGGCCGGTGGCTCGGGAAGCTCGTGCGTGGCGAACCACAAAGCGACGAGGAGCCTGACGGGGCGGGAAGCCGCGGCGCCTGGAGACGATCCTAGCTCAAGGAATTTGGTCATGGGGAAGTTAGTTCGCGGAGTTGGGGAGAAGGAGATCGCCGCGCTCACAGGCACGAATACCGATTACCTTTGGATGAACGGAGAGAGCGGCGCGGGGAACTCAACGGAGGGTTTATGGCCTTATATACCGCCGGGGGGAGGCGGCACGCGCGCGCCGTGCGGTCGCGGAGAGCGGTGGCGGCGCGTAGGGCTGCAGCGGTCGAATTTAATACAATAAGTGGATCATCTTTTCAGATTCTTGTTTACAATTGTTTGTCTTTCTCTTTTATAAATTCTTTAATTTCTGAACCTTAACCAAATTGAGAAAAGCATCGAAAAATCCAAATCCAAATGGAATACACAATAATATTGAGAAATACAGTAAGCAGATTAAAACTATCGAATTTAATACAATAAGTAAAAACAGTAACTATAATTGAAATTATTACCGTTAGTGCAGGCTCCAACCAAACACTAACCTAACCACGAGCATCCTACCCGGACCATCTTTTCCCAAAAGATCTCACATGGACTTCGTCCATGAGGTTCTCATAAATCATTTTCAAAAACAAAGTCTAATCCATGAAAAACTTTACTCAGCATACCCATGACCACGGGCACGGCTATCCAGGATAGATTATATACACTGCAAAGGTTGTACAACTTTACCCATAAGACATGATCATCCCATATTGCCACGCGATTAACACACTTCCTTTGGTGTGCGGCGAGGAGATCATGACAAGGCCTTTATAATGCAAAGCCTTTAACCTGGACAAGCCAACACTAAGGTTTCACCCCAGTAAGGAATGCACCAGACTGGGACCCCCTCTTGAGCTGAGTGAGGCTTCTCATGGCCTACACCACGCTCACTTTCAACCTACGACATGACCCAGGTTGGGACCCGCAAATTATTCAGCTAGGGTTGTCCCATACCATCCTTGTGGTAGTACAATAGGGTTTTGCAACAGCAGCTCATAGACCGGTCCTTAATTTGACTTAGGCTCAACCACATACCCCCTGTGCACGACAATCAACACTATGTCTCCGGACAACAATGCATGCCTGCACCCACCACCTAACCATTAGCCTAAGTCTAAACCAGATTTTTATATTTTGTTTTAGAATATTTTATCATCCTTTTTGACTCACCGAAGTTAAGAATACTGTTGTGGTTACAGACCAAATAGAGAGATGGTAGTATGGTAGTGGAGAGTTAGGTGAGCAATGCTTGGGGGTCTTCCCCATGCCCAGGACATCTTTTTATATATTCACATGGGGAGTATTTTACAGTTATATCCTTACACCTAATTATCCCTCACGAGGGCATTTAAGTCATTACACATGCCCCATTTTGGGCTTTACAACCTCCTAACAGGCCGGCTAGGCTTAGGTGGGGGCCACCCCTACAACAGGAGTCTCTCATGGTGAAGGGCTTCACGGGCCGAAGCCATGTTGCCGAGTCATTTAGCCCCCTCCGTCCCTGCGGCCTATGACCTTCTAGGATTTTAAACAAAACTGGACCTTGCTGGCATAGCGCGTCCAAATCATGTGTGAGGTCGAGTCGGAGGGCCGACTTGACTCCGCGGACGTGGGGTCGGAGTAGGCGCTGGAGTCAGCCTGCGGGCTCGGAGTCGAGGTGGTCTTTGGGTTCGCCGTGTAGACTCGTAGTCGAGTCATAGCCAGGTGACTCAACGACTTTGCCTTATTACGCCCATAGTGCAACACGTTCCGTCGCCGAATTGAAGTTGCTGGCGGAATCGTCTCGTGGAGTCAAAGTCAGAGTCAAAGTCAGAGTTGTTCCGCGGAGGCGAAGTCCATATCGACGTCGAAGTCAGAGCGACTAATTAGTGGCCTACTGACATTGCATTGATGGCTCCGAGAATTGTGCCGACCCTTGGCGCGCGATGCAAAGTGGGCCACGTCGTGTGACTGCATGATCGCAGTCGTGAATTCATTCCCGAGGGAGTGGGCGTGTGGTAGGACATGATTGGCGCGTCGTGCGCTGTCAGACTGCCGCACGACCGCCCTCACCCGCTTCAGCCCGATAGGGCGGGACGTGTGGCTGTGCAGGATTGGCGCGTCGTGCGTCACCAGGTGGTCATGACCTCGGTCGTGCGTCCGTTTCTGACAGGGCGGGCACGCGTGGGCTGCTGCGCCGCTTCGGCTTTCACCGGTTACGCTTCCTAATCGTGGGGGAGGCGAAAGGTCCGGCTTCCGCTGGTTGCACTTACCGGCGGTGTGGGAGGTAAAGGGGCTTTGTATACCCCTTTTGGCACCACGCCGGCATTCTCCTTTGCATACGTCTTGCTTCGTTGCTCTCTCTAGCGCACTATGCTCTTGCCTCCTTTGCTGTCGCGCCGTGCTCATCGCCGTTTAGCTCCCGGAGGATAATGGCACGTGGTGAAGAACGTGCTCACCGGGCCGGTGGTGACGCCCCATCCCAACGATCGTCGTCGATCGAGGTGGAGTACATGCTCGAGGGGCGCGAGCCATCGCTAATGGACAAGCGGTGGGTGGCGACGGAGAAGGTGAAGGGTCCTTGCTCCCGCATCTTAGGCCCGACTCTCGTGACGGAGGAGACGATCCGAACTCTGTTGCGCGAAGGGAAGCTGTCGGACCGCCGCGAGGTGCGCCTGCCCGCCAGCGACGAGACGGAGCCACACTAGGGAAAGTTGGAGGCAATCGTCTTCGTCGCTTATTTTGAAGCCGGTCTTTGAATCCCGGTAGCCATGATCGTCGGCGATGTCTTACGGACCATCGGGCTGGAGCTGGCGCAGTTGACTTCGAACGCGATAGCCCGGCTTGCCATCTATAGCTGGGCACTGCGTATGGAGGCGTGCTAGCCTAGCGCCTCGCTGTTTGCATTCCTCCATGACGCACGGTGCCAGCCGAAGAAGCTGGAAGGGGGGACGTTTTCCAACTTCGGCAGCGTTAACTTCATCTTGTGCTCGCAGTGCGGGAAGATTTTCCCTGCCAACTTGACTTGGACGAAGTGGGAACCGAACTGGATAAAACGGTGGTTCTACCACCACGTGGTGAGCGGCAGTAGCCTCGAGTGCACAGGCCAACCGGTGTCATTCAATACCTCGCCAAGCGCGCCGATCGACGACGAGGACAAGCAGAGAGCGCGGGGGCTTGTGGGGATCATCGCCCGCTTCAACATGCGCAACCTCGTCGAGGAGTTCGTCATGTACGGTGTAACACCACTTGCCGATGGGTGGCGCATCTAGCCTGGAGGCCTTCGGTGCGACGGTGTCCGCCCGTCCGTGTTCTCACTGCCGAGGACTTCCAACCCTCGTAAGTCTTGGGATGGAGCCTTGCTTCCCCTCTTTTTGACTTCGCTTCATCTTGCTTATAGGGTTTCTCCTGGGGGACGTGGAGCGTGCGGTGGCCGTGTTCTTCGGGCCGTATGCGGCCAAGGAGCACAGCTTGCGTGAAGCCACGGCCACGGAGGCGAAGCTGGGGCGGATAAGCCGGGTGTGTGAAGCTTGGGCATTCATGTGCTAGAGCGCGCCACTCCGGCCCCGAGCCAGCCTCACCATCGTGACGGCGACGGCAAGGGGAAGGGATTACCTTCTCGACGGAGGGCCGGTCCCCTACGGCCGTATCCAGCCCGGCAGCCGCCGTTCCCAGCGACTCTGCCGGAGACGAGGATGCGACGGCCACTACCTCCGACTCAGCGAAGTATGCCGATTCAGACCTCGAGGCTGGGGCGGAGGGGATGGCTGCGAGTGAGGAGTCCCTGGGCGATATTAGGGGCCAAGGGGGCGGTGCGGACGACCAACAGGGTGAAGCGACCTTACCTTCGCTAGTGGCGGAGGCTGAGGAATCCTCGCCCCAGTCTATGAAAGCGAAGTGGCCATGGACGCGGTCGTCCTCTCCACCGGTGAGGGGGTTCGGCGTGGCGGTCGGTGTCATAGAGAATCCCAGGTCCAATGAGGAGGCGATCCAGCCCGGGGGTTACCCTCCCGGCCGCATAAGCATCTGCCGTGGAGGTCAGTGGGGTCGGGGGGAATGGCTTCGAAACAGAGGCCATCCTACCCGAGGAACCGGCCGCCCCAGGGGGCGCTAATGTTGTCACAGTTCCTTGCGAGGGCGAGGGGGCACCCCTACGGGCCCCGCCAGTTGATGCCGAGGGTAAGTTTGATTCCCCCATACTATCGTGTGGGGCTTCCCTAAAGCTGTCTGACCATTGCCTTTTGTTATTAGCGAAGGCGCAGTCCCTGACCGCGGGCAACCCTCGGGGGATGGAGACGTTCCTGGGGTGGCATCGACAGCCGGCGTCCTAGAAATTGCCTCCGCGGAGGTCGCGTGACCGAAGTTGACGGACTTTGTCCCTCGGTTGGAGATGCTCCGGGCCTGGCAAGGGGCCGCAGAAAGCATGGTCACGGGCTTGGATCGCCAGGCGCTGCTGGCGTGCGAGCCGGAGCTCCTGGAGGGCATGCTAGAGGCCTCGGAGATGAGGGTGCGTGCTCGACTTCGACGATGCTACCCTCAATTTAGGAATGTTGCTGACGACTGTGCTATGTAGACACTTGCCCTTGCACGAGCTTTGCAGGCGGCACACGCTTGCAAGCGGGGGGTGTTAGAAGACAGGCTGCGTGCTGCCAAGGAGGCCCTGCGCGCGGCCGAGGAGGCCCACTCCATTAAGGATGATCGCATTCGACTCTTAGAGATGGAGAGCGCGAAGGCGATCTCGGACGCTCAAGTGCTCGTAGCGGAGGCACAACGCGCGGCCGCCGATGAGCGTGACGCCCTGCTCCAGCAAATCGCTGTGCTGGAGGAGGAGAAGGGCCGACTCATCACGTCTGTCGGGGAGAAGGACCGGGCTTTGGGTGATGCCTCGGTGGCGGCGTGGGACGCCATGCTGGCCCTGGAAGGTGCCCTCGAAGACCTCTCCGTTGATGTGCAGCCTCGCGCCTTCGGTTTCGAAGACTTAGCGCGGACACTCCATCGAATCGGGGAGGCTTCCAGTCTCGCTCTCAGTGCCGTTAAGGCCTTCGGCGACCACTGCTCCTCTATGACTTCACGCATAGCCTTCGCGCTGCTTCATCACCGAGGCTGCCAGCATGTCAACGAGTTGGCGGACCCCCAGCTGGAGATGCCAGCCAGAGCCGGGGTGATGTCGGGAGCCATGCGTGCTGTTCACGGCTCTGTCTGGACCTTCCACGACCGGATTTGGGGCTACATCGGGGAGGCTACGACGAAAGTAGCGCTTCGACGGACCCTGCACGGTGAGGGGAACTTCGGCTAGTGGCTTGACGAAGTTCCGCGGCGCAACGGAGATGGTGCCATCGCTCGGGGCATGGTGCGAACCCAACAGGTGTGACGCCGAGGTCGTAATGTGTAGGCGTGCGTTGCAATGTCCACGCTTGTTTGTATGCTAGCGCCCTACAGCCCCCTTTTTACAAATAAAGTGGAAGTTGCCCCCGCATTCTGATTACTTGTACTGTTTTGCCCCAGGCGGCTGCTTGATAGGGGTCAGTTGCTGGTCGCCGAGCTTATGACCCGACGGTGTCTTCGGCATTGGGGATGGGCCGAAGTAGACGCTCGAGTGCTCCATCTCCTACCGTTCGAAGTGGTGGCAGCGGAGCTGACGCCTAGCCAAAGTAGACGCTCGAGTGCTCAGCCTCGTCTGACTCCAGAGCGCGCATAAGCCGCACCTTATCTATGTACCGTAGGGTGCGTGCGGAGGCAAACCTCTACGCGTCCTATTTATACTCCGTAGAGTGCGCGCGGAGGTGAGCCTCCGCGTGTCCTATCTATACTCCATAAAGTGCGCGTAGAGGCGTGCCTCCGCTGCGTCTTATTTATACTCCGTAGAGTGCACGTGGAGGCGTGCCTCTGTTGCATCTTATTTATACTCCGTAGAGTGCGCGCGAAGGCGTGCCTTCACTGCGTCTTATTTATACTCCGTGGAGTGCGCGTGGAGGCGTGACTCTACTGCGTCTTATTTATACTCCGTCGAGTGCATACGGAGGCTTGCCTCCGCTGCATCTTACTTATACTCCGTAGAGTGCACACGGAGACCATGTGTCTTATTTTATACTCACGAAGAGTGCGCGCGGAGACCGTGTGTCTTATTTTATACTCACGAAGAGTGCGCGCGGAGACCGCGTGTTTTGTTTTATACTCACGAAGAGTGCGCGCGGAGACCGCGTGTCTTATTTTATACTCACGAAGTGTGCACGCGGAGACCACATGTCTTATTTTATACTCCGTAGAATGCCCGCGGAGACCGCGTGTCTTGTTTTATACTCACAAAGAGCGCACGCGGAGACCGCATGTCTTATTTTATACTCATGAAGAGTGCACGCGGAGACCGCGTGCCTTATTTTATGCTCTGTAGAGTGCGCACGGAGGCGTCCCCCCACGTGTCCGCGCGCGGAGGTCGCGTGTCTTTGTTTATACTCACGGAGAGTGCGTGCGGAGGCCACGTGTCTTTGTTTATACTCACAGAGAGTGCGTGCGAAGGCCGCGTGTCTTTGTTTATACTCACAGAGAGTGCACATGGAGGTCGCGTGTCTTTGTTTATACTCACAGAGAGTGCACGCGAAGGCCGCGTGTCTTTGTTTTATACTCCATAGAGTGCGCGCGGAGGCGTGCCTTCGCGCGTCTTTAACAAAAAGTGAGACAAGTTGTGCAAACGAATGAACTTTATTAATGTCCCGTTTGCATGGGCAAGCAATTACAAAAGAAGGTACTAACCGTTGATCTCTCGAGGACCAAGACGGCGCTGACCGCTATAGCTGTGACGGCGAGGTAGAGCAAGCAAGGATTCTCTGGTGCTGGGCGAGCCTCTGGTGCTAGAGTGACCAACACGGGAGAGCCTGCGGGGTGCTTCTTGAGGTCGTCGGAAGCCCTCGCTTGGTCTTGTCCACCCTAGGTTTCTTGGCGGGCCTTGTGGTGCGGCCCCCGAGCCCCAAGCTCTATGCGCCGGGCGAGGTCCTAGTCACCGAGGGTGGTGATGAGACCTTGCGGGTCTGGGAGCTTCATACATAAGAAGCCATGGTGCGGGACCATCCCGAAGGAGTTGAGGGTTGGGCGCCCCAGTATGGCATTGTACGGGTATGAGATGTCGACGACGTCGAAGGTGACGTCCTCGCTCCTTGCGTTGTCACCCTGGCCAAAGGAGACTTGGAGGAATATCTGGCCTAGCGCCTTCAGCGACTGACCCCCGAAGCCCTATAGTGGTATCCTCGAGGGACCCAGGTGACTTCGGGGGATCCCCATCTGGTTGAAGGCCGCCGCAAACAAGATGTTCGCAGAGCTGCCTACATCAACCAGGACGCGTTTGACATCGCATCCCGCAATAGCGACCTAGATGACCAGGGGATCCTGGTGAGGCAACTCCACGCCCTCAGCGTCAGCGGGCGTGAAAGTGATTTCATGCTGGGCCCACTCCAGCGGTGCCTGCGCCGGGTACGCCGCCAAATAGTGTAGCCTTCGTGCGTAGGCCTTCTGTTGCCACGCCGAGGAGAACTCCAATGAAGAGCCCCAGAGATAACGTTTATAACCCGGCGTTGACCTCCTTCCAGGGCCTAGATTCGCAAGGGGCCTTCCTGGGGTTGCTGTACGTGAGCTTGAATCCGCAAGGGGCCCTCCTGGGGCTGCTGCACATGGGCCACAACAGGCGGACCCACTTCCAGGGTTCTGTCCCTGGCGACATTCTGTCGGAGCGCCGCGATGGTGGTGCATGTCCGCGTGTTGTGGCCACACTGGCCATGCACCTCACACCAGAGACCGTACAGCTGGTCTTCTTATTCCGCGCGGGGTCTGTCGTCACGACCCCGGCCGCGCCCTCGCCCCTAGCCTTGACGACCTCGATCGCGACCGGTGTGGGCACTATCTTCGGAACTGCCTTTGATGTCAAAGACGTAGCAGTTTCTCTGGGATTTACGTTGACTGCGCTTGGACTTGTCACCCGACAGGTCCCTAGGCTTGGCGTCTTTGCGCTCGGGAGTGTCCTTCGGAGACTCTTGCTTGTGCTTGCCCTTCGAAGCCCTCCGGTGTGTCTTCGTTCTTCGCGAGGCCTCCACTTGATTAGTGTCGGAGTCGTCGCCTTTGCACCGCAGTGTGTCCTCCTCCGCCCTCGCATACTCTTCCATCTTGTCAAAGAGCTTCGCGACCGTCTTGATCGGCTTACGTGAGTTGTACTCAGCCAGTGGCCCTGGGCGGAGGCCTTGTATCGCTGCGTTGATAATGGTTGTCTTGTTGACGTCCTTCACCTGGCAGCGGACCTTCACAAAGCATTTGAAGTAATCTCAGAGCTTCTCTGAGGTTTTTGCTTGACGGCGAAGAGCTGGTCCGCGTTGACGCACTCGACGTAGTTCCCCTGGAAGTTGTTGTAGAGGCGATCGCGGATTTACTCCCACGCATAGATGAAGTTTGGCTCTATAGTGAAAAACCAAGAGAGCGCCACTCCTTGCAGTGCGAGGGGGAGCCCCTTCGCTTTGGTGGTGTCATCTCTGCCTGCAGCTTCGATAGCAGTCTCGTATACATGCACAAACTCCCGAGGGTCCGTGTCACCCTTGTACGGCTCGATGGCACTAGGGAACTTGAAGTCCTTCGACCATGCCGATTGCTGTAGGCCCGCGGAGAGGGGGGACTCCGGATCCATGTGTCGCAGCGGGACACGACTAGAGGTAGGGCGTCGCGGCTGCCCGCCCGCTCTGCCGTGGGCTCTGTTGCGACGACCAGTGGGACTTGTTGTCTCCGAGCCTCTTGTATATCCCACACGGCTCCGCGAGGTCCACCAACTCCCACTGCAGTGTGGTGATGGCCATTAACATAGCGTTCTCCACCGTTGCCGAGGTTACGGTAGTTGGGGCAGCGGGTTGCACCGTCGGGCTGTCAGCAACCATGGCTTGTGCTCCGAAACCGCTCGACACGTCGATGTGGTGGGCTCTAGAGTCGGTGACGGGGCCGGCGACAGGACCGACGCTGCCGCCAAGGCCCCCTGCCGCTCCTTCGCCGGTCGCAGGGGCGGCAGTCGTGGTCGCATGGGCCTCAGCGTCAGCACTCTCGGTGGCCCGCTCGGTACCCGTGCCAACTTCCATGCTAGCGGTTGGGACGACTGTCGCACCATGAGCATCGGGGGCGGCAGCCATAGCGCCGACGCTGCTGCTCGCGCCCGGCGGTGCGGCAGTATCGCTCGCACCCGCAGCCGATGCATCGCCGGACGCTTCTTTCATGCTCCGCTTCTTCTTCGCCGCTGCCGATGATGAAGCCTTCTTTGGTGCCATCCTTCTTCAAGTCTTGGAGCTTGCTCTCGTCGCTCCCCACGGACGGTGCCAACTGTCGTGGTTACAGACCAAACAAAGAGATGGTAGTATGGTAGTGGAGAGTTAGGTGAGCAATACTTGGGGGTCTTCCCCATGCCCAGGACAGTTTTATATATATTCACATGGGGAATATTTTACAATTATGTCCTTACACCCAAGTATCCCTCACGGGGGCATTTAAGTCATTACACATGCCCCGTTTTGGGCTTTACAACCTCCTAACAGGCCAGCTGGGCTTAGGTGGGGGCCACCCCTACAACAAATACATTTCAAAAGCTTATCATTTTATATGAAAAAGTATCCCAAAACCAACATTATATCTAAGTAGGTCTAAGCATTTGATGTAAAACTCTCTAGCCAATACTAGTGTACTAACAAGAGCTTTATTCTAGGGTGACAAGGTGTGAGGATTTTCAATATCAAAGGAGGTAATAACAAACAAGTATTAACTAAATTTAAAAATAAATTAAAATATAGTGAATAAAAATATGCATGCAGATTAATTTAAAACAACATAATTTTATTTCACAAACTGGGATCAACATGATCAAGGTGTGTGACTTGCCTTGCTCCTCAAGAGGGTGTGATTCGTCGTCGTAGAATTCTTCAGATTCATCGCAGTCTACACGTGAAAATAACCCACCAAACTCAAATAAAATCCAAATAAATTCAAATGAACTCCAAATATTTAATTTGAGGAAAAAATGGATAGAAGGGAATTTTTGATGAATTTAGAAATTTGAATGGGCTAAATCGCAGTTAGGATGAAGGAGAACGGGCTCTTGGAAGTTTAAAATCAGAGAAAAAATAAACTAGATTTTTGGAATTATTTTTCTAAAGGAAATTGGAATTATGACGTCAACACTGAATTTCCTTTTTTTGGACGAATTACTTTTCTATTGAAAACTCAGATTTATGACGTCAGCCCTGGGACTAACTGACAGGTGGACCCTGGTCTACATGGACCGGGTCCATGGACCAGAGGTTGGCTGAGATGGCAGAGGTGTTGATGTGGCTTTGAGGTGGCGGGTGACTGGGCTAGGATTGCTGAGGTGTCATCCATGTGTGTGCCATGTGGGCAGGTGGCTGATGCGGCTGCTGACCGAGCGGTAGGGCTCTGGCGTGGTGCTGACCGGCTGAGTTGGCATGCCACCCGGGCACCATGTGGAAGCCATGACACCCTGGTGTGCTGACTTGGCTTGCCGGCGGTGGCTGAGCTCGAGGACCAATGGTTGCTGACACTCTACCGGGCGGCGGCGGTTGATGAAGGGTGCGCGAGGGAGAGAAAGACACGGGGAACACAATGGGGCATGCAGGGCAATACCGATAGTGGCCGGAGAATGGTCGGCAGCGAGGTTGGCAGTGTTGGGGTCTCAGGTCTTCGGTGTGGCGGTACTCTGGCAGTGAACACGGGCGGCAGAGGGGTCAACGAGCTTCGCCGAGGCTCGGGGAACCTAACAGAGGTGGTGGCGTTCCTCGGGGTGGTCGGAATGGCCGGGATTGCTCACTAGAGTTCCTCTGAAGCTCGACAAGGGAGAAGCTCGGGGCTAGGGCCTTGGGCTACTCCTCGGGGCGAATTGGAGGCGGTGGGGGCTGGTGTGAGGAGAGGAGGAGAGGCGAGGCCAAGGGGGCTATTATAGGTGCGGTGGGGGAGCAGGGCCACGGGAATCGCTCACTGGTGATGGTGGCCAGAAGAAGGAAGGCGAGGGGGAAGAAGGAAATAAGGAAGAGAAAGGAAAGAAGGAGCACGACATCAAGGGGATTCTATCCCGGCGTCGTGCGGTTTCCAAAACCGAGTAGGGACAAGAAAAGGGGAAGAAAGGAAGGAGACGACTCGGGGACGACGAGTCTGACAGGCAGGTCCCACTGGCAGAGAGAGAAGAGAGGGGAGAAGCACGAGCAATGGATAAGGATCAGACGGCCAAGAAAGAAAAGGGCAGTGGATGAAAGAGATAGGGCTGGTAGCGACGTGGCACGATCCGGGCCGAACACGCATCGCGCAGCGAGAGAGGGAAGGCGGGATGAGCCAGGGCGGTTGGATGAGACCAGAGGCGAATGTGACCACATGCTGGCCGGAGAGAGGGGTGAGGATTTTAAGATTTTATTTAAGGATTTTGGCTTTCCAGAAAACCTAAGAAAATAATTAAAGCTTAGAAAATACCAAATAAAGTCCAAAAATTCTAGAAAAATTTAGATAAATTCCTGGAAAAATTTTGGACCTAGTAAAATTATTTCCAACTAAATTTGGTGTCATATATTTATATTTAAAATACCTTTTAATTTCAAAATAGATTTTTGAAATCCAAAAAAACCTAGAAAATCCAAATAAATGCCAAATGACTCCACATAATTAATTTAAAATAAGATTCTTATAGAAAATCAAAATATCATTTTAAATAATAATATTTTTAAGTTTATACTTAAAATACTTTCAAATCCAGCCTTTTCAAAAACAGAAAATCAGGGCAAATCAAAATAAATCTTAAGCAACAAAACACTTATTTTTATTTTAAACTAAATTAATTTAATTTAATATTTTTTACTCCAAAAATTTGAAATAAACAGCTAGGCTGTTACATTAGAGTACCGCGATGCCATTCCCACCCTCGCCAAACCCATCACCACCTGTATCTCGTTGGCACCGTGTGCCTCCTCTATTCCACACCGCCTCAAGCCACCAGACTACCACTGCAATTTCCAGGCTGCATAGACTGCTGAGGTAATCTCCTACCCACCACAAGATGCTCCCAGATCGAGGAATCACTTTAATTTGCTTTGACTTGCCGACTATCGCTCCGGCCAAATTGCTAGCAAGGTTTCGTCTAGGGGTGGGCGCAGGCGTGAGCAATCCATTTTGCATATGCTCACCTCCAACCACCGCCCTTGTCAACGGCGGTGAGCCTCTCTGTTGCCGGCGAAGGGAGGGCGAGCGCACTGTTCACAAGTGATTAAGTATTAATCTGATAATTAATTAGGACTAAGTTTAAATAGGCATAACTTATTCATCTTAACTCCAAATCGAGTGAAACAATTTCTAAATTTATCTAAATTCAATATCTGTCCAATGGAACCGAAACCATGAATTTTGGAGCTCATTTGAATTTTTGTGAGAATTTATTTGGTTTTACTGATTTTTTATCCAATTCTTGTGTAACGTAAAATAGCGTACGAGGCACAAGAAGAAGAGGCACAAGCCGAAGCATGTCATGACTAGTAGGACAAAGCCAATTACGACTCAGGTAAGTCAATACTTTGATCATATTGAACCTACATTTTCTACAAATTATTTGTGTTTTTAATTATCAAATTGCATGTTGTTAGTTCATATGCAATCTATGTTTGTTTTAATATTCTAGTTACATGCCCATTATTTAACTTGTTAGTATTACACCCTTTTGGAAATTTGAGCATTCAAGCCTTGTCACCCTAGAGAAATTTATAATGGTAACGTTTTGAAAATAAGTCTATAATTATGTGTCATGCTTAGTACTGCTTAGATACTCGGGGGGGCATCAAAATACCCCAAGCATCACTTTTAATTGTGAGAAACTAATTTGGGAAGTCATGGGTGGAAATGGCTGGTATATTTTGATATGAATATTTTATGCTCCCAGAAACCCCAACTTACTTAAATGTCTGGGTAGATAGTAAGAGGAGCCATTTTAGTGGATGCACGAGAGTGTGGATTGTGGTAGAACCACCCAGATAACTCTAAGGACTGAATCTTGTCATGACCTCCTACGTAAAACAACATAACCACAAGTCTGTAAATTGCAACTGGACTAAGTAAATCTATTGAACCCCCGGACTCATCTCACAGGTAGGGCAAAGGAGTGAGGTAGTGCAAGGGCAATGTATGGCTGTCGTGCTAATGTTTTGAAGAGCGGAGTCCGAATGCGCTAGTACCAGGGGCAACATCCTGTGCAACACATGGGATCCACCGCAAGTGGGAGCAGCCTATACGGTGAGATGACAAAAGGGATCAGATATTTTAAAAAGTTACTGTGATGATCTACTCAACCGCATGTCTAAGGAATCATGTGGAGCAACGGGCGGATTGTCTCTTGTGGTGAAAGTGTACAATCTCTGTAGAGTAAAAAAATTATTCGAATAGCCATGCCCACAGTCAAGGGTGGACATGGGAACTTAACTAGATATAGTTCTATTTCAAAAACTTTGTGGGTGGGATTAAAAAAATGGCGGGCAGTGAAAAGCCTCGAGATGTGTTGTCCTGGGTGACGCCCTAGTGATAAGGTAGGCAGCTATAACGTCGAAAGGTTAGCATATAATGCAGGAGCCATGTAACGGTGGATGGAATTTATGCTACTATTATTACAACATTCTTTTTACCTAAATATCATGTTTTAGTTCAAACTGCTAGGTCTTAAGAAATTTCTATGTAACGTAACATTTAAAGGCAATTTTTAGCAAACAAAACAACCCAAGCTTTTTCTTGATAAGCCATGCATATTATTTACTTATATACTGTGTATTGGCTCACGGAGCACGGTGGATGTGTGCTCACCCTTGCATTATCACAACCAGAAATAGGAAACCAGGACCACTACGCCTATGATGCCGCACTTGCCACAGATGGAGGAGCCGATGAAGGGAATTAGGGTGACTTCGCGAGTTTGAGTCCTAAACGAGTAGACTTGTTGGAGATTGTGTGCATATATATTATCTTGACCTAGATAATACCTGTTGCACACATTTGCCCCTCAGTCACTTGCCTGTGGACGTTGGTCTTACTTTTGTTTATGCTTTCGCTGCTGACTTTTGTCCTGTAAGTATTTGGCCTGATCGATCCTTTTGTAAACTGTCACCTGACATGGTGCATTTCAACTCTGATATGTAATATTATGGTTCAGTATATTTCATGCGATGTATGAATTGATGCAGCAATGTAACTGTGAGCACTATTTACTGATCTAGGGAATAGTGTAGTAAATCACAGAGGATTCTAAGTTGAAAATTCTGGTTGACACTATTAGACCCCACAAGCATCAAGAGCAGCTTCGACACTAAACCAGGGCTATGTTAACCATGTCACGGTAAAAGAAGCACAGGAAGCTACCATAGTTATGATGTGTACATTTTCTATTAAGTCAATACCTACACATGTTCTCTTTAATTCTAGGGCTTCTTATTCATTCATATCGAGAAAGTTTGTTGAAAGGCATAAGTTGCCAATTTTTAAGTTTTAGAAATCCGTGGTACTTAGCTCAGCCAGGGGCCCTTAACTGCTATGTTGTAAGTCCCAGAGTAGAAATTGCCTTGGAAGGTTTTGGTTCTTAGCAAACCTCATGGTGCTACAATCTCAAACATTGAACATCATCCTAAGGATGGACTGGTTGGCCAGATACCAAGGAATGATATACCGTGCCAATAGAATGGTCGTACTTACTAAGTACTCCAGATTAACAATAAGGTTAATATGGACTACCCCTATCGTTGGGGTTAGTCATCCATTACCTTGAGGATGTGCCTCTACAAGAAATGCCAGTAGTTCAAGACTTCCTATAAGTATTTCTAGAGGAATTGCCTAGCATGCCACTAGACATAGACATAGAGTTTGTCATTAACCTAAAACCAGGGACCACCCCAATTGTCAAGAGACCTTATAGGATGGCGGTTGATGAACTTGAAGAACTGAAGAAGCAGATTGAGGAATTGCAAGAGAAATGATTTATTAGACCTAGCTCGTTGCCCTAGGGTTCGCCAATACTTTTCATGAAAAAAAGGTGGCACCACAAGAATGTGTGTGGACTATAGAGCCCTAAATGATGTGACCACGAGTTCGGTGACTCAGGAGCGAAGAACTGGCAGAAGTGGTGGATGCAAAGTAGGCAGAGCTAGAACTGGCATAGAGCCTGAAAGTGACGAGCGTAGGCGCATATATTAGTGCAGTGGAGTGTTGGCTGAGGGTTAGACCGCCCCAACTAACGACTACTTCACAGTCAGGTGAGGTGTCAAGTGATGTTAAGAAACCTCTCAAGCCACCGACTATGATTAATTGGGTGGAGATATAATAACGAAACTAGGGAAAATATTCTGTACTCTAACTTGGCACCACATCTAAGGAAATGCGGATGACCCAGTTGTAATGAGCTTAGAGTAGCTATGGGTAAAGTGATACAAGCTTATTCAATGCTAAATAAAATCATGAATTCATGTCTGTCTTTTGGATTAGAGGCTACGGGCACCACTGAGGGTTTTCCTCTTTACTAGGATGATCAGTAGTATTTGCAATACTAAAACTTGCAGATTCTCACCTTAATTTAACAATCTATTTTATGAAGAAAGAAGAGATAGAACATGAAATTGATGATAAAGAGATGAGTCATACAGTTGTATTTGTTACTATTATTGCTTACTGAGTATGTTGTACTCACCCTTGCTATTATATTTCTTTGTTAGATCCAGTCCGGCTAGAGAATACTTCGAGGGGGATTGAGGGTGTATAGGCTCATAGAATGCCGCATGAGACGATGGTGATCGTGTTGAGAACCAAGGCGAGGCAGAGCCCTATTCGGCCATTGGGGCAAGTTGGCGACCCTTAGGGCCTTGTCTTTGGGAGATAGAATATATAAATAATATGTATCTCCTTTTGCACCTAGTATTTGTACTAAAGACCTTAACCCTACGTAGCTAATAGCTATAATAATGCACAATCTTTAGTTATTCTTTTATTGTATGACTCTGGTAATGCTTATTATTTTCTAAGGTGTTGATCTTAGGGAGTAATAATCTATACTCGATGTCATATTTTGAGAATAATGACGTCAGGCATCATAAAGCAGGAGCTAAATTTTTTTTTATTCTAGTGTTTAGCTCCCACTTCTCATTTCTGAATTCTCCCTACTTTAGGTGGGACCTGCCATCAAATAAAATATCAATTTTTATGTTAGTAAAATCAGCTTTTATCTTGCACTTGGTAACAGAGGTCATGCGACAGTCGTGAAAATTCAACTTTGTATGCTTCCAGCATCGGAGAGCATATTTGGTTCGGTTCCAGGTTTTTTTTTTCTTGTTGGAATTGGTCCCTCTAGGGCCTGGACCGGAAGCATGACGACAAAAAGAAAATGTTTTTTTATTACAAGGTTGCTGCACATATATACGCACACACTACTACGTATATATACGACCTAAAAAAAATAAGTTTGCATGAATAAAAAGGAACACCCGAGATGCCCTAAGGTCAACAGACCCTACAAAAAAAAGGGAAACCATTGAAAAACAAGACAACCGGTCTAATGCAAGGGAAGGTAAGAAGAGAAAAATGCTCTTGCATGGTCTGGCCAAACGACAAATATTTACGAACAGTTTGTTTGAAATATAGAATTTTTAAATTCAAATATATAGAATTGAATTCCTCTAGGAGTTCTCTTTATCATTCACTTTTTTGAGGATTTCATTGCTCATTAGAGCTTATGCTTATGGGTTCTAACTTCTTGAATTTGTCTTTTTCTAGTGACGTAGTTTTTTCAGACGTTTGTATTTTTTTCTTATTTCTTTTCATTATCTGTGATGATATAACTTTTTTATTTTTTTAAATTTAATTAGTTGGAAAAGCTACCAATAGCTATAGCGCATTCTTAGCCAATACGGCGTAATATAAGCTAGAAGCTAGGACTTTTAAGTCCAAATGAGCACCACAATGAGTTAGCTCAAACCTCATGTTTAGATTTCCTTTACAAAGTCAAAGCAACGTCTCCTTATTTTTTCTCTTTCATCTTCGCCCTACTCCAAAAGACATCTCCTTTCAAATTTCCTACATTTTCCCTGCTAACCATCCAAACTCCTTTTCTTAGATAATCCATGTAGAATTCCCCCTGGTCATGACATGAAATTCTTCTATTTCTCATATTCATCTCTAGAATACACTATAGCAGATGTGTAACATGAATTAACTAATTATAGAAAAAAAACGTAACTTTTACTTGTGGGAACCTAGGCTTTTCCATAAATCGGTTCTGCATGCAGAGAAGCTCATGGGAAAGGATTTTGGATTACAAATGGAGATTCAATGTAAAGCGGTGGGGCAGGCTAAAAGGTAGGTTCGGCAAGATCCTAAGTTTGACCGGACCAGGAGACTGAGAGTCTGAGAATCTGAGATAGACGAACAAACAAACAAAAAGATCCAATATAAGTTCCCCCAAGAGCCGAACATTTAATTATCCCCCAATGGCCCAACAATCTCAGCATAATCTTGAAAATACCCGCCTTACTTCGCGTGTATTTTCGCCCCCCTGTCCTGGGCTGATTTTCCGTCGCAAGCAAACTACCCCCCGTCTCAAAATATAAATCCGATATAAATAGCTAGAAAATATATATTTGATAGAATTAAATTACAGTTACATCTGTTAGATATATATATAGTATTACTCTTTTTTATTAGAGACAAATATAATATTACTCTTTCTACTAGAGACAAATATAATATAATTTTATTAATATTAATTAAATAATATTTTTTAAGGTATACGTGTTGTAGGGTGCAAACGGTACGGACTAATTCTGATTGATCATGTACCAAATCTGGTCGGTACCGAATATGAGATGTTAATTTAGTATCCGGTATCGAATCCGGTCAGTTGTTGCCGAATACAGTAGCGAAAACGGGAGAGCTAAAATTCGTTTGAATAACATCGGCAAATGGTAAATTGGATACTATACGACCGGATATCCGACAAGTAAGTTAGTACCCTAACCGGTCCAACCGATCAATCATCATTGATACCACCGGTCTCTATTTTATTCAAGTCCTAACCTAACTCCAGAGTCCAAACACTCTAGCTAGTCGCCACCAATCTTCCTACTTATGTTGAACTTGTGTATGAATTTATCCGTGGTGAATTTATGTATGAACTAGCTGAATACCCGTGCGTTGCTACGGATTTTTAAAATTTATCGTATGACATGTTTTAAAACTAACAGGTGGTAAATATTTTTAGAATATACATACAAACATGTTCTAAAAGTTTTTAAATCTGTCAAGTAAGTTGAAAGCTATCGATCACACTTCGTGGTCATAAGTCAGAAGACATCGACCATACCTCGCGGTCGTAGGTCGGGAGCCCTCGAGCACACCTCACGTCGTAAGTCGGAAGCCATCGACCATCGCGTGTGATCATTGGTCGGGAGCGGTTGACCATCACTGGTGGTCGTAAGTTGGCAGCGATCTACAATCGATTGTGGTCCTAAATTGGGAGCCTTCAACAATGGCTCATGGTCGTACATCGGAAGCCGACGACCATCGTTCGTGGTCGTAAGTCGGAAGCCATCGATGATACCTCGTGGTCGTAAGTCGAAACACATCGACCAGCGCTCGTAGTTGTAAGTCGAAAGACATAGACCACACCTCGTGGTCATAAATCGAAACACATCGACCAGTGCTCATGATCGTAAATTAGAAGCCGCCGATCACACCTCATGGTCGTATATTAGAAGCCGTCGACTATCGTGCGTGATCGTAGGTTGGGAGCGGTCGACCATCGCTGGTGGTCGTACATTGGTAGGTCTCCGGCGCGCTTGTGCCCTGTCGCCTGACTGTCGGCACCAGCCTGCTCGGCCCCGACTTCGACTACGGCTTGGACTTCGACCACGAACCTTTGACTTTGATTACGGCCCTTTGACTTCGACTGCGGACCGACTTTATCCACGGCCCTTCGATTTCGACCACGGTTTGGACTTCGACCATGACCCTTCGACTTCGACCATGGCCTGACTTCAAGTACAGCCCTTCGACTTCAACTACGGACCGACTTCGTCTACAGCCCTTCAACTTCGACCACTGTCCCCTTCGACCACGGCCCTTCGACTTCGACCATAGATCTTTGACTTTAGCCACAGCCCCCTTCAACTATGGCTTCGACTTCGACTACGGCCCCTCGACTTCAGCCATGGCCCCTCAACCACGGCCCCATTCGACCATGGCACCGACTTTGACGACCAACTTGGGAGATCAAAATCCTCAGACAGTGCGATAGGCTCCAAGCGAAGAGCAAGAGAAGGTAGAGAGGCTCACTGGGGTGAGCGACCACTGGGCGGCAACAGCGGGAAAGAGCCCCGTGGGCAGGCATAGTAAGAGGAAGCCACCGCTATCGCTGAGTATCCTTCTCTTTGATCCACCGTCCACTGTCACTGAGCGCCATTTTCTCCAATCCATCGGCCACTATCGCCGAGCGTCGTGCCGCTGGTTGGAGGGGTGATAGTAGATGGAATTGGTGGCGGCGCCCTGGAGAAAGTTGGGGGACTGCGACCAGATGCTGCCGCGCAGGGAAGGAATTGGTGGCGGCGCCAAGGAGGCGGAGAAGGAGGCGCAACACGAGGGTTCGGAGGAGAAGGAGGCAGCAGTTGTGGGAGGTGGAGGTGGGGAGGAGGCGGAGGGCAGATGGGGAGAGAAGGCGGTGGGCAAATGCGTTGGGGAGGCGGTGACGAGGGGATGCGACGTTGCTGGGGGAAGTGAGGGACTACGACCAGACGCTACCGTACGGGGAAGGAATTGGTGGCAGCGCTGACGAGGAGGAGGCGCGGCACGAGGGTTTGAGGGAGAGAAGGAGGCGGTGGTTGCAGGAGGTGGAGTGGTTGTGGGAAGCGGAGGATACGGGGGAAGAGAAGAGGAGGAGCGCGGCCCACGCGTCGGCCCGACCTTTTCTACGAGGAGTGGAAGAACTACCTACATGCGGATCCGGATGGCTGATCTTTGATCGGACGGCTAGGAAAAGAGGAGGGAGAATGAACCGACGACCAGTAACTCATATTTTTATAATAGGAAAGATTTATCGGTTTTTGAATTTATGTATGAATTTATCACTTATGTTAAACTTATGTTGTGTCGGCTATCGTTCGTACGTAATTTAGTTGAATTTATTGCTAGCTGAAGGTATATGCATACATTATCTACCTATATTATCCTTTTTGATCTGAAACCATCGTTTATCCATTTCGATGGTATCATATCCGAAAATTTGAATACTCTGAATTTGTATTTGAATGTGATCTTACCATATTCAACTCTAAATTTTTTTTAAAAAAACATGATTTAGAGCACGATATAAATAATATCCATGCTAATCCGACCTGATTGAACCCTTATTTAGGCCTTGTTTGGCACAGCTTCATCAACAACTTCATGAGTTGTTGTGAGTTGTTTTTTGCCAAACACCCTTTTTGCAAACAGCTTCATGGATAAAGCTCCTTAAATCATGCTCTCACAAGGGAATGGGGTGGGGTGAAGCTGAAAATAGTAACTTTTCACAACTCTCTCCCTCAGGCTCGCAGTTCTAGGAACCCACTGCCCTTGTAGTTGACAGAAATTACAGTAGTTTACCACTGCGTCCCCACGCCTGTTTCCTCTCCTCCCGTTCGCACTTCTCTAATGATTTTAATTTTTTAATTCATACTCATTCAAATATATTATTTTTTAATTCATATGACCATATACAAATATACAACTCCAAATGTTAGAACAAATCAGGTAGACAGGGGCATTTTGGACAATTGCCCTCTTTTAGCCATGCATGAAGCTGTTGGTGAAGCTGTTTTGCCAAACAGTTTTCAAAACAGTTTTAGCTTCACCGGTAAAGCTGCTCATGAAGCTGAAACAAAAAAATAACTTCACTAGTGAAGTTGAGCTGTGCCAAACGAAACGACTTATCACCGGTCCGGACGGAGTTGTAAAATTTTTTACTACTAGCGGCCTTCAATTGCTTGCACATACACACACGCTTAAATACGACCAGTGTTCTACTTTGGACTTCTCTCTCTCCCCCTGCGTCGCCAACTCTCCATCGAGTGGTTCGTTTCTTCTCTCCACCTGCAACTTTCCCCATTTTCCATGCGGTTTTGGGCTCGGAGGAGGTTCTTGTGCCGAGCAAGGTTGGTTTCTTGGCCTCTCTCTCTCTCCCCCCTTGCAGTGGTAATACGGATTCTTGGTTGTTTTTTTGAAGGGGTTTCTTGTTCATGATACTGCCTATTTCCCTTGTTGTTGTTAGCATTTTTGTGAACGCTTCTTGAACAGATTGAAGTGTTTTTTCTCTCTTAGATAGGAGTTGATGATTTCCAATTTTATTGACCTATCTCCAGTTTTACCCAAGTATTCAAAGTGTGTTTATGCTTTCCCTCCAAAAGATTCCTTCTTTTGATGTATATATGAGGTTCTTTACCGTAGTTTAAGAGCCAAATTGATCCGGTTTTCTTGCCAAATAATGTGAAATTTTATCGAAAATTTGCAGGCGTATTCGAATCCACGCCTCCTGAGCCCCCACGCGATGTGATGCCACCAAGAACACACCATTTGGTTGTCTTCTTCCCCAATTCTTTCGCGACAAGGAGCAGCCATGGGCGCCGCTCGCATAGTGCCGCCCGTTCTGGCACTGCTGCTGCTGCTTCACCTGGCGCGCGCCATTGCCGGCCCCGACGACGAGGCCGCGGCGCTGCTCGCGTTCAAGCGCGCCTCCGTTGCCGCAGACCGGCACGGCGCGCTCGCGAGCTGGGCCAACTCCACCTCCGGGTCGCCGTGCGCGTGGGCCGGTGTCTCATGCACTGGCGGCCGCGTCCGCGCGCTCAACCTCAGCGGCAAGTCGCTCGCCGGCCGGCTCCGCCTCGACGCGCTGCTCGCGCTCCCCGTGCTCGAGAGCCTTGACCTCCGCGGCAATGCCTTCCACGGTGACCTCACCGTCCACGCCTCGCCGCGGCGGACAGCGCCGTGCGCGCTCGTGGACGTTGACTTGTCGTCCAACACTTTCAACGGAACGCTTCCCCTGGCGTTCTTGGTGTTCTGCAGCGGCCTGCAGTTCCTGAACTTGTCCAGGAACACACTCACGGGCGGGGGCTTCCCGTTCCCAGCTTCGCTGCGCAAACTGGACATGTCACGGAACCGGTTGTCAGATGCCGGCTTGCTGAATTACTCCCTGACCGGCTGCCATGGGGTTCAGTATCTCAATCTCTCGGCCAACCAGTTCACCGGAGGCCTCCTGGATCTTGCACCATGCAGCAAGGTTGCCATTCTTGACCTGTCATGGAACCTGATGTCTGGTGCGCTGCCTGCCAGGCTTGTGGCCACGGCACCAGTCAATTTGACGCACTTGAGCATTGCTGGGAATAACTTCTCCGGGGACATCTCTGGGTATGAATTTGGTGGTTGTGTGAACATCACGGTGCTTGATTGGTCGTACAACAGACTAAGTGCCACAGGGTTGCCACGGAGTCTTGCCAATTGCCAACGCTTGGAGACACTTGACATGTCTGGGAACAAGCTTTTGTCTGGTCCTGTACCGGTGTTCTTGGGAGACTTCCGAGCACTGAGGCGACTTGCACTAGCCGGGAACCAGTTTACTGGGGCGATACCTGATAAGCTTAGCCTCTTGTGCAGAACGCTGGTTGAACTAGACTTGTCCAGCAACGAGTTGATTGGCAGCTTGCCTGCAAGCTTTGCAAAATGCAAATCACTTCAGGTTCTCAATCTTGGCATCAACCAGCTGTCTGGTGATTTTGTGGTTACTGTCGTCAGCAAAATCTCCTCTCTCCGATTGCTGCGGCTGCCATTCAACAATATCACAGGGGCAAACCCACTGCCAGCACTAGCTGCTGGGTGCCCATTGCTTGAAGTTATTGATCTTGGGTCCAATGAGCTCAATGGGGAGATCATGCCAGATTTGTGCTTGTCATTGCCATCACTGCAGAAGCTATTACTCCCGAACAATTACCTCAATGGAACAGTGCCATCGTCACTTGGCAATTGTGGCAATATTGAGTTGATTGACCTTAGCTTCAACCTATTGGTCGGTCAGATTCCACCAGAGGTATTGTTACTTCCAAAGCTTGTTGATTTGGTCATGTGGGCAAACAATCTCTCCGGCCAGATACCAGACACGCTCTGCTCCAACAGCATGACACTGGAGACATTGGTGATAAGCTATAACAAATTCGTTGGAAGCATCCCTCCATCCATCACCAAATGTGTGAATCTCATCTGGGTGTCACTTGCCGGCAACCACCTGACTGGGAGCTTGCCCTCAGGCTTCAGCAACCTCCAGAATCTTGCCATTCTGGAGCTCAACAAGAATTTTCTCTCTGGTCAGGTCCCAGCAGAGCTTGGCAGCTGTAGCAACCTCATCTGGCTTGACCTCAGCAGTAATAACTTCATTGGTACAATACCTTCGCAGTTAGCAGCACAGGCGGGGTTCATTACTGGGGGCATTGTTTCTGGGAAGCAGTTTGCGTTCCTCCGGAATGAGGCTGGCAATATCTGCCCTGGTGCCGGTGTTCTGTTCGAGTTCCTGGATATCCGGCCAGAGCGGCTGGCCCACTTCCCAGCTGTGCACTTGTGCCCCTCCACGAGAATATACACTGGCATGACAGTCTACACTTTCAGTAACAATGGGAGCATGATCTTTCTTGATCTCTCATACAACAGCCTTACCGGCACAATTCCGGTGAGCTTTGGGAACATGACATATCTTGAGGTCCTTAACTTAGGGCATAATGAACTTAGTGGTGCAATTCCAGATGCATTTACGGCGCTCAAGGGGATTGGCGTGCTTGACCTCTCGCACAATCATCTCACCGGTGGCATTCCCCCGGGGCTTGGGTGTCTGCATTTCCTTGCAGACTTCGATGTCTCCAACAATAACCTGACCGGTGAAATCCCAACGTCGGGGCAGCTCATCACATTCCCAGCATGCCGATACGAAAACAACTCTGGCCTCTGTGGCATCCCTTTGACTCCTTGTGTGAAGAATGCCGGTGTGGGTGGTCTGCCCCAAGCATCCCCTGAGGGACGAAGGAAGTTGGTTGGAGGAAGTGTGCTCCTTGTGGTGACACTCTTAGTGCTCATACTATTCTCTGTGCTGATCACTCTCTACAAGCTCAGGAGACCACATAAAAGTAAAACTCAAGAAATGCAAGTTGGGTACAGTGATAGCCTCGCAGCATCCAGCAAATCGAGCTGGAAGCTGTCAGGTGTTCGTGAGCCATTAAGCATCAATATGGCCATATTTGAGAATCCATTGAGGAAGCTCACCTTTGCACACCTATATGAGGCCACCAATGGCTTCAGTGCAGAGACACTCATTGGGTCAGGAGGTTTTGGTGAGGTTTACAAGGCCAAACTCAAGAATGGTAATGTCGTGGCCGTCAAAAAGCTGATGCATTTCACAGGTCAGGGCGACCGGGAGTTCACTGCAGAAATGGAGACGATCGGCAAGATCAAGCATCGTAACCTTGTGCCATTGCTAGGATACTGCAAGATCGGTGATGAGCGACTCCTTGTGTACGAGTATATGAAGCATGGCAGCTTGGATCTCGTGCTCCATGACAAGGCCGTGGCTAATGTGAATCTTGATTGGGCAGCAAGGAAGAAGATTGCAATTGGTTCGGCGAGGGGGCTCGCCTTCCTCCACCACAGCTGCATCCCACACATCATACACCGGGACATGAAGTCGAGCAATGTGCTACTTGATGTCAACTTTGATGCCTATGTGTCAGATTTTGGGATGGCAAGGCTCATGAATGCACTCGACTCACATCTGACCGTGAGCATGCTCTCAGGAACGCCTGGATATGTGCCACCTGAGTACCAGGACTTCAGGTGCACGACCAAGGGTGATGTCTACAGCTATGGAGTTGTGCTTTTGGAGCTCCTCTCAGGGAAGAAACCAATTGATCCGACTGAGTTTGGTGACAATAACCTTGTTGGCTGGGTGAAGCAGATGATCAAGGAGGACAGATGCGGTGAAATATATGATCCTACATTGACCGCTACGACGTCCGGTGAATTGGAGTTCTACCAGTATCTAAAAATAGCTTGTCAGTGCTTGGACGATCAGCCTAACCACAGGCCTACAATGATCCAGGTCATGGCAATGTTCAGAGAGTTGCAGATTGACTCAGATAGCAACTTCATTGATGGCTTCTCAATTAATTCAGCAAATATAGAGGAATCATCCGAGAAATCAGTGTAAATGTTTCTGATTCCTGCAGATTTTGATTCTCTGGATGGAATGTCACTACACTAGTTTAATCATTTTAACTTATGTACACAGAAAAGAAAAGTAGCTCCTTTTGGTAAACAAATATGTAGTTTAAGTCATTGTACATAATACACAAAAACATGATAAGAGACATGATTGTAGGGTTGTTTTTGAGAAGGCCGCCTCTTTAGTTGAAGAGATGGGATTGTATCTTGTAACTGAGTTCCCTTTCCTTGTAAAGCTTGTCTTCCTTGCTGAGAAAGGAACAAATTCAGTTTTTGCAGTTGCATATGTTATGACATCGTTTTCTTGTTTGCATATTGGGTGCTATTGTTGCTTACCTTTCAGACAATTTGCTTAAGGGCGTACCCAGTGCCAAAGCTTCCACACTGAATGGGGTCTGAGGAAGGGGATTTTCTAGGCAGCCTTTCCCCTGCTTAAGGGCTGACCATATTTTGCCTTCCCCTGCAAAAATGAAAATCATTTGCCACCAGTAGCTTCAGCTCTGAAGCCTCTGATTGGTTGTTTTTGCTGACAAGCTGAACAGAAGGGTCTTAAAATTCTTCTGTCTACACTCCCCAGTAAGTATTTTTCCTTCTTTGTTCTGTAGTGAGGCTACAATATTTTCTGTCAGCATTGGTATGTTCTTTCTTTTAAAAAAAACCATAATAATCATTTCTACTATTGTCATCAATTGCTGCAGCTCGTTGACAACATCTGTACGTTACTAAATGTTGTTAATAGTTTTGTTTATCTCATTCTGAATAACTTTTATGTTGACAAGACTGAACAGAATAAAGATGGTACCATTTCTGTGCTCTGTACTAAATTGTCAAGTCTACTTTAGTTGGCAACGTTATCTAAAAATAATTTCCTAGATTTGGTTATCGTCTGAATGCTAGTTGCTGACAAATTGAGCGACAGAAGAAACAACACGCAGTATATATCTTTTACAAATGATTTATTTTTTCCCTGTAGTGAGGGACGCCATTACTCAATCAAGCACCGCCTTTCTTCTTTGGAACTAACTTATCATGTTCATTTCCGAATTTTGTCAATAATTTAATAATTAACACTGCCGATGCATACGGCATCATGAAATTCATGGAGATGCATACTTGCCTACTGTCTTTCTGACTTGTGCTGATGTTACTTGTAGTCTTGGGCTACCATAGCTGTGGAAACTGTAAGATCTTAAGATGTTTGTTCATACCTGGCACTCCCTTATTTTCTGCAAAGATGGAGAATTTTCGCCAAAATTCTTCGCTTTTCGGTTTCCAAAAGATGGCTGCTTTTCATCAAGTTGAAAAATCTGAGTCCAATAATGTGTATCACGTGGTTAAAGGTTAGCTGAAAGCAGTACACTTTTGAGCTCTGAACACTAGGTTTGCTCACTGACTCTTACCTGATGTTAAACGAGGACCACCTGGTAATCTGGTATTGCAATATTATGAACTTGTGTATATGTCTTCCATTTATAGATTATTCCACAAGAAAAATGTAAAGTTGCTAACTTTTTGTGACTGTTTTGCAAATACTAAACTCGTCAGGCTAAATCTTTTTCTTTTCAAGTAGGGCGATCAGATATCACTTTCAGAATTGCTTGCGTGCTTCGGTTGAAAGGATTCGGTGTTAGGTCAGCTCAGATGCGCTCGTTGACCTGCGGTCTTCGCGCGTGCACTCCTACGACGTCATTTGGGATTAGATTGGATTAGATTTCGCGTCCTAATTAAGGGAGGAGTTGGTGATGAGTTCTTGGTCATGCACGGCATCGATCCTTCGGTCCATGATTCTGCGTCAAGCCGGAGATTTGTGCACGGATGTGCGGCAGTTAGGTACGAGCCTGAAGACATTCGGGACCGTGACTATCAGTTTCACTTTTTTTGAGTAAATTACCTGAGAAGTTCTTAAACTAATCCAGTTGTGTCATTTAGGTTGTCTAAAATTGAGTGTAGCCTGGCAAGTAGCTGAGCTTGCTTAATTCAGCCAGTTAGATCAATTTGTAAATTAAGTGAAAAAATTGTATAGCAAGTTCCTCGCCAAAAGAATGTAAAGCAAAGACCTAACATCCAAGTTTGAGAGTACCTAATTGGCTGGAAATTACCGAAGTTCGAGTTTGCTGATTAGGTGAAACAAATTGAGTAAGGTTTGGAAACGTCCGATGCACTTTACTATTATCTCCCTTTTTTACAAGGATGGCCATAGGGTTAATTTGCAGTTGATATGCAGCGTTGTGCTGCGAAATCTATTTAGTTATGGGTTCCTTACTAATTTCAGTAAAACCTTAACAGCTCCAAAAAAGATATTTTTAACTAATTGCTACATCCGAAAGAGAAAAAAACTAGTACTTTTGAAAAGCCATCGCAGTGCTAAATGAGCCGTAGACTACTAAGGTTGTGTGATCAAGTTCTATCAATAATAAATGCCTACGCAAGTTCTATCAACAAATACCTACGCATCTACTTCAATCCGTAGTCTGCTTTGCTTATTGGTATGACCAGATATCTTGTTCAGTTGTGTTTCTAGAAGTGATCTTTCCATCTCCAAAAGGGTGCTCGTTGCACGCTAATTAACTCATCTTTGTACCAAAAACATTGACCTTAATTGGATGATAACCAAGTGGGCTGAAAAAGGTCAGTGTGAACCTTGTATTCCCTTTTGGGTTTTGTTGCTTTCCGTTTAAGTTGAGCAATGCAGATAGTATTAGGGCGTAAATGCACCTAAAGTTCCTGTACTTCGAGAAACGGAACATTTAGGGCCCACACAAATTTAGTGTCAATAAGCTACACCTATTTTTCAAGACAACTGAAAAAGTGTGAAGAGTCAAGTACCTGTTTCATAAATTAGATTAATAGTTAACAAATCTGTTGAAGAACCATTTCTTGATGTGCGGTGGAGTTATGGATGCACGATTTTACCTACTAAGGTTCAAATCTTGATGCTCGCCTATTACGTATACGTGTGTGTTTTAGTTAGAATTTTATGAGATTGTGGATTTATCTCTTGCCTCTATATGTCGTGCTCACGTGTTTGTGCGTGTATGGTGGTTTGTGTGCGTCTATGTCTTCTTTGTAATTGCAAAAAATATTTAACAAATCTGTTATACAATAGTTGACCTTTTGATGTTTCCTTTTACATGGATTTTTCCTAGTAAATAACTACACGAAACTTCTGGTGTTTAGAACATAATGATATATTTTTTTGCAGCGTAGTTTAGGAAAAAACACACACAGAAAATATATGAATGATTTCATCAAACAAAGATTATCATAATCCACAGTAATACCAAGTAATGCCAAATGTAGCCATAGGCCACCTCTAGTTGGGCGGCCTCTACGTGGGCCTATCAATAATCAGGTTTGGGCCAAAGAGCACAAAAACATGTTCAAATAAAGAACTATGTTACTCTTGTTGCTCTTAAAAATGTGAAAGAAATATGTTCTTTCAACAAGTTTTTTGTCTCAGAGACGGTCGGACATAAATGCAGATATTCAAAATCTCCTTTTTTTAGAAAAAAAAACTCGCCGTCAACTCTTCTGCATTGACTCAGGAGTCAGGAGCAATGTCTTTAAAAACATATTTTCAGGAAAAAGTCCATATTATCCCTATACATTCTGTTAGTAATATGCCCTAGAGGCAACAGGAGATGTATATATATATATATATATATATATATATATATATATATATATATATATATATATATATGAGAAAATTACATAATGCACCATGGTGCCTAGGCACCAATATCAATACACGTGTATGATTGCTAAGATTTTTAACGTTTGATGTGGGTATCTTCATATACCCATAAAAGTATATTTGAGATGTCAAACTCAAAAAATTTAAATTCAACTTTTTAATTAGTTTGAACTATTTTTATGGAGTTGCATTGAACTCAAAAGTAGTTCAAACTAATTTGAACTGAGTTCAAAACTTACTTACCATAAATATATCAAGTATAAAACATTTTATACCCAAACTCAAAAATTATCAATCATACAGTATGATGTTTTAAATGGTTTTATGTAATTTTTATATATATATATATATATATATATATATTATATATATATATATATATATATATATATATATATATATATATATATATATATATATATATATATATATATATATATATATATATATATATATATATATATATATATATATATATATATATATATATATATATATATATATATATATATATCACATACTATGTTTATGATGCATTACTTTGTTCCTTGAAATAGACATTATCATTATTGATCAATGAGTATGTGACTTATTCATGAGACTCTTAATGCTAAAATGTTGCTATTTCTAAATGACCCCTGATCATATATCATATGAGGAACAAATATGATTCAAAGATCAGCATATGTATTGATTGATGATCATGTCTCATGGATCATGGTATGGTAATACCAAATCAATAATATGGACATGTGTTAGTGAACATATGTTGGATAGACCCGCCATGAAACATATAGTGGGATGTGAATGATCAAGATAGAATTTGCCCCTCCTTATGGGAGAGATATCTCTGGGCCCCTCGATGTAATGGATTATGAAAGTGCATGGCCATGCCAAGGTGATTGAGGAGTCAATCACGAGTTTATAATCCATCACGAAATTGAGAGGGTGATTGTGCTATTAAGAGGATGACACAGGTCTCGCCTTGAGCTCAATCTATATCGTGAGGCAAAGGGATTCGTACATGAGAACATTACAGGTTCAGCCGATATGATCTTTACGTATACTTTGGGGTTAATATGTCTTACTAGAGGCCGCTATTAACAGGGTGACCGGAAAGGCGTTTCCGGGTCGCGACCAAGTATACGTGAACCTATAGGGTCGCACACTTAACGGGTTGGAACACTAATTCGAATGTGATTCGGATGTGGGCTCAATTCGGATAGAGATCCGGATAGACTTCTATTGGGCCTCAGTCCACGAGGCCCAAGTGAGGAGGTCTATATATATGGAGGCGAGGGGCTGAGGGGGTGCATGCTTCTGTTAATCCCGAGCCAAACCCTAGCCGCCACCTCCCGAGCCAAACCCTAGCCGCCGCGAGTGCTTTGGTACACTCGCGATCGGCGTGCCCACCCCGGACGTGTGGATACCGGTGGAGGCGCCGCTCGTTGCGGCGTTGATCGGCATCAACAACCTGCTGATTGGATCCGCTCGTGGTGTGGTTGATTGCGTGGAGGAGACGATCCGTTGGGACGATCGGCTACTTCCACTACTACCTCGACGCCGCGTGGTTGGATCGGCTTCTCCAACTCTTCTTCACTGCACGCTGCGCCTAGTGGTAACGATCCATAATCCCTCCTTAAGCATGATGTCTTTGTGTGCGCGGTAGAAAAGTTTTGTTTTCTGC